>JACGWO010000008.1:7963127-8003812 GCA_034509735.1 Sesamum alatum | reverse complement strand
TAGGTGCAATTGGGGCTGAGGCGAAGGTTGAAGACAACATTCTATTTGATGATGCTTGATAGCTAGAAATCGTGCTTCACACTTACTAAGCCGCATTCCTTTTTTGTGTTTGTACAGTCAGTCATGCACATATGGTGCTGACTGTTTTATTCACTCACTCATTGGACCATGTGTCACCTACGTGGCCTAGATGTTAGTCAGTTAGATGAATTAGTTAGGAGCAGTTATCTTGTTAAGAGCTCCCTCTCCCTATTTAAGGCTGTAGCTCTATTGATACGATTTGATTCAATACAGAAAACCCTAATTCATATTTTGCTATGACGTTTACCCTCTTCTTCCTCCTTCTTCAAAGTTTTCACTAAAGGTGTCCAATTTTATGATCATTTTAAAAATTCCATAGACTAGATGACTAAATGTATTGAACCCCTTATATTATGGGACTAAAAGTGTAATTTGCCGCTAAGAAGCCAATTTGGAATATTATTGTTTGGAATGTAAGTCATTATGGTGTTTGTAATCTTATTTGGTTTTACAAATGACACATAACATATTACTTGAATTTCATTTGTTTTCGTAGGGACTGAAATGTGAATTAGAATTGAAATGTATTGAAAGAATTTGATTTTTATGCATATCTTTTGATAATTAAATTCTTTTAAAAAAATGCTTTTTTTTTTGTATTCCTGAGAAATCAATAATTTTATGCTCGTAATCTAAGCACCAATATCTTATTATCACTCTGATACTCAATATTTCATTGAATATGTAATAAGGCAAACTAGGTTGTATTGTTTTTACGAGGTATCAATATTTTGTTGTGAAAATCAACTCATTAGTCATTACTAGGTAAGTTGACTTGACATACTCATATGGAATTATTATAATGTTTTAAAACTAAATCTACCATTTTCTAAAAAGAATTGAATTACCAAAATATATGCATAAAAATCAAATTCTTTCAGGGAGCATTTGGGTTGATGAATTTGAATCTTGTGAATTTAAAATCCATAATTGAAATTCATCTAATTTGTTTGGATCATAAAATAAATCAGTGGATTTTAAATCCTTCATTTAACACACAAAAATTTTATCCTGATTATGATGGATTTGAAATCCACCTAATAACCTAAGTCATTTTAAATCCCTTTGAGATGTTATAGAATAGTGAGCAATTTAAATCCCTTTGAGATTTTGTAGAATAGTTAGCCAAATAAATTTGAAATCATTGCACAAATAGCTATAATTCCAAATAAGAGATATTAAATGTGTGGATTTAAAATCAAAGGAATTCAAAATCCATTGATTTCAAAATTATTAGTCAAATTCCAAACACAACCTCAATTAAATTTCAAAATCTAATTGAGATAGTTTCATTCCCTACCAAAACAAATGAGATTCAAGTAATATAGTCTGTGATTTGTAATACCAAATAAGATTACAAACACCATCATGACTTACATTCCAAGCAATGGTTGGTCTCACCCAACTATAAAAGCCCACACTTCTGCCCGGTCTTTCACATCAGCACAAAAATATATAATATTATATATTGTTGAAAAGCCATGTCTAGTAGTAGTTTCTTAGTGTTGTTTATTGGGCTTTCAGCCTTGGCCATCCCCTCACTTGCTGATTTGAGCTCAAACAACAAGTCTCCTGATGGAATTCAACAAGGTACAAACCGATTTCGTGATTTCCCCGCACCCCCACGGATCCACCTGTTCCAAAACAGCTTCGGATAACTATTCCGCCACTTCCACCACTATCTTCTGAACAAGGTACAAACCGATTCCGTGATTTCCCTGCACCCCCACGGGACCCTCCTGTTCCAAAACAGCTTCGGATAACTATTCCGCCACTCCCACCACTATCTTCTGATCCTTCCGTTGAATCCGGACCGCACCACCACAAGTTTCCATCTGTTCCGAACCAAGCACCAGTTCTGAACCACAACGAGCACAGGGCTGAATCTATTCTCAAAAACCATTATGGTGTTTTCCCTCCCCAACCGACGTTTAGACCGCCCACCCACAACAGGGCACCTCTCAACAACCATTATCGTGTTTTCCCTCCTCAACCTACGGTTAGACCGCCCACCCACCACAGGGTTGCACCTGTTCCCAGTCCGTCGTCCACATATTAAATTAGATGTTGTTGTCTAAGAAAATAAGAAAATAAACTATTTCTCCAGTTGTTGTCTTCCCCAAGCTTTTGCAATTAATGTTCAACTTTTTTAATTTCTCAACTCATGTTATGTTAATGAAATATCAATGCTGTCCCTAGTTATGTTTCTCATCACAAGAGGACTTATTTTCTTCAATATTAATATGTTTTAATATGGGTAACCAATGACCAATTAAATGCTCTTATATATTTAGGGTAGAACAGGTGCATACTAAATGAATAGGACTATCAAAGAGTTACTAATACTCTGCCCACAAAAATCTCATTACACCTTATCATGATGCACGGTCAAGTGAATCGACCTGTGACTAGAGAAGTTATCACTTTTTACAATACTAGTTAGAAGCATCTATAGGTATGTGCATGTAATTTGTATTATTTCAATAAAATTATTAGGTTATAAAAATAAAATAAATTGCCACGCCAAAAACTCATTGCAAAAGAGGTATTTTACTATGAATTTTACCCCGTAATAAGACATCCAACAAAAATGACGTCGTTTTAATTTTTTGCTATAATATTATTTTGTTACAAAAAGAAATCGTAATTTATTATCTATGTATATTATGAAATTGTGAATGATTTATCGTGTTTTATGTTTATTCCTTTTTAGTGATGCCAATTATAGTTTTTTTATATAATAGTAAATTATAAATTTATGTGTACAAATAAGTAATTTGTAATATTTGATAATTACTTACATAGTTGAATGGAGACAGAATTCTAATAAAAATAAATTATAATAAAGAGTTCTTTATATATACTGAAGGGTTTTATTCATAACTAATTAAATAAAATGAGTTAAAAATCTTAATACTAACTAAAAAAAATGTATAGGCCACACTAGAAGAAGATACGGTTTAGAATCTTGAAGAAGCTAGTCTCTTTGAAAGATAGGGAACGAAATCCGTCGGACAATTTAAATTTAATTTAATATTGTTGTAACTGATGTTTTTATGTTAATTTGTAACAACAAATGTTCTAAAATATGGGTTCAATTACATATTAAATCCATAGATTAGATGATGAGGGAAATAGAGGAATTACTCTTGTCTCACTTAGGAATATGATGAGAAAGTGTGGAGCTTTGATAAGGATCTAAGGTGTATGTGGGGGTGAGTGTTTTTACACTCAAAGTTGTCCCATATTGAAAATTTAAGGCTTAAACTCCATATATTAAGTTCAATGTTCAAGTTATATTTGAAGTGTTATAGAGACTAGGGCGAATGTCTGAGTCTCAGGATCTATCTTTTTGCAGCAAAAATATTTGGGGTTTTATCTGGATTAAAACAGAAATTAGTTTTCAAAATTACTCATTCAAAATCGTGTTTTAATTGCTTTTAAAACAGTGTTTTAACTCAGGTTCTTAAACCTGAATTTGGCCATTTCTTGTCGGTTTTTCTTTTACTGTATTAATGACCATTATACTATTTTCAATGTTGTTTATGGTTGCTTAATGAAGGCTTAATGACTGAATCCAAACTTGATTTTAATCGTGTTTAATAGCTTTTAGACCTGTATTTAAAACTATTTTAATACCGTTAATGGCTAATTATTTCAGGCTTAATGGTGGTTAAATGTTGCACTAATGTTGGTGATTAATACGGATGTTGAAACCGCTGAAAGCCTTGCCTATAAATGGCTGAATGGGCTCACTTCAAACATTGTCGAACAAAGTCGAACGTGGTTGAACATAGACGAACGAAAATATTCTCTCAACCTCTCTCTCTCATTCTGGTTTTTCTCTCTCGAAACTTCGAGTTGTTCTCCTAAAATCCAGCTTCGAGCTCAAGTTTTTTATAAGGCTACTGAGTGTTGTTTCGAGGTGTTCCATGATAAAGTGCATACAACTAGAACGAAAACCGTCTTATCCTGGAAGAAGTTGCGTAGTACCCGTGTGCACATTCTAGACGGACGTATAATTTTTTCAAGGCAAGCATATCATATCTGTGATCCGGTTTGGTGAAATTCTTGGACCGAGAATTATTACGATACAATTCTTGTTGTAAGTATTCATTTAATTTATCATTAAAAAACATATCTAATTATTTGTTCATCATTTGGTTCCAACGTGCTTTCTTGTGTTTTGGTTTCTAAACTGTCTTCTAAAAATCTGATTGATATTTCAAAAACGATTGCTACGATTGTATGTGACACTTTTTTCCAACAATCTTGAAGAAATTATGGAGTTTTGAAAAAAATGGGTTTTTCGTTGGAACAAAATAGTTGCTGTTTTGCTTTAAAATTCTGATTTTATTTTTTAAAATCTATGGTTATAGTTTCCGCTTCTTAATTATTAAAATGGCTGAAGCAATTTCTGTCGCTATTCCTACCGCCCCAAAAGTTGACTTGTCTAGTATGTCAGAAAAGTTTTCGGGCTAATTTTTCAAATGTTGGGAACAACGGATGAAGATATGATTAACGATGAAGGTACTTTTGTTGGTTATTCAGGTGACTTGCCCTGAACCAACTGAAACGATCCTAAGCCAACTAAGATTGCTCAGTGGATCGAGCGGGATCAAATAGGCTGTGGAGCTATTTTGTCAGCAATGTCAAATACGCTATTCGATTTCTATTGTTCCGACTCTTACACTGCAAAATCTCTGTGGGATGAGTTGGACAAGAAATATAATACTTAAGAGCAAAGGCTCGAAAAGTATTCAGTTTTCAAGTTCATGAGGTATCAGATGGTCGAGGGAAGGTCTGTAACTGAAAGACGCATGAGATTATCAATCTTGAGCATTCTTTGTCTGATGCTGAGATGAAGCTTCCCGAGAAATTTTTGGTCATGGCCATAGTGGACAAATTTCCTAAGTTTTGGGAAAGTTTTGACATGAAACTCAAGCATCAGAGAGGGAGAATATCTCTGGATGATTTTATGGTCACGATTAGCATTAAGGAAGAGCACAGGAATCAGACCCACAAGATGCATGTTGAGCATCAGTCAAGGACCAATTTAATAATCAGGAAAAAGAAAGTGAAAGCAATATATATTGCTGTTTTTGGTTCTATTGTTTTGAATGTCGAATCTACTTCTCTATGGCATAGTAGATTAGGTCATTTAAATTTAGATTCAATCAAATGAATGATAAATCTTGATTTAATACCTAGTCATGAAATTGAACGAGATCATAAGTGCAATATTTGTGTAGAAGCTAAACAAGTTAGGAAACCCTATCAATCAGTTGAAAGGGATTCGGAAATACTAGATTTAGTTCACACTGATATTTGTGAGTTCAATAGGATTTTGACTAGGGACCACAAACGTTATTTAATCAACTTTTATAGATGATTGCAGTAGATACTGTTATGTCTTTCTCATGCGTAATAAAGATGAAGTATTAGATAAATTTATTTTGTTTAAAATGAAACAGAAACCCAAACTGGTAAGAAACTTAAACGATTAAGTGTCTGATAGAGGAGGAGAATATGAGTTGAGTAAGTTTTAGTAAATATTGTTAAAATTTTGGCATAATTCACGAAGAGACTCCTCTATATTCCCCTTCATCTAATGGAATAGTCGAACGAAATAATAGAACTTTTAAAGACAGGTTAACAGTCTTTTATTAACCTTTGGGTTACCTAATTATTTTTGGAGAGAGGCTTTGAATATTCTGAACAGAGTCCTTCTAAAACACAATACGAGTATTCCTTTTGAATTATGGAAAGGGAGGAAACTAAATCTCAAATACTTTTGAGTGTGGGGGTGCCTAGCAAAAGTGTTGGTCCCAGAACACAAGAGAAAGAAATTGGGCCCTAAGATTATTGATGATGTGTTCTTGGGCTATGTGGAGACAAGTTATGCACTAAGATTTCTGGTTATTAAATCAGAAATTTCAGGCATTTAGGTCAACACAATAGTCGAATTTCATGATGCTACTTTCTTGGAAGATGTATTTCCATTAAAACAGGAATGCCTCCAAGTGTTCCACTTGATGATTCACTTGCCTCCATTTCTATTCCTGAACATATGGAAAGGATGACAAATGTGGGGGCTAATCCTAATAGTACTAGTCTGATTCTTGAAGAGTCAGATGAACCTAGATGGAGTAAGCGAGCTAGGATCGTCAATAATTTTTGGAAGTGACTTTGTCACTTACAATATCGAGGACGAGCCTGTAACCTTCAAAGATGCTATGGCTTCTTCTGAAGCCTAGCATTGGAAGGAAGCTGTCAAAAGAGATGGACTCCATTGTGTCCAACGGGACATGGGTGCTAGTCGATCTCCCTCCAGGGTGTACTACAATTGGGTGTAAGTGGATCTTTAAGAAGAAACTAAAACCTGATGGGACCATTAATAAGTTTAAGGCCAGATTGGTGGCTAAGGGCTTTAAACAAAAGGATGGAATAGACTATTTCGATACCTATTCTCCGGTAGCTCGGTCGACTACAATCCGGGTGCTTATAGCACTAGCTTCAGTATATAATCTTTCGGTTCACCAGATGGATGTGAAAACAACCTTCTTGTATGGTGAACTAAAGAAATATGCATGGACCAGACTGAGGGATTTGTAACTCATGGTTACAAGCACAAGGTTTGTAAGCTTGTTAAGTCTCTTTATGGACTTAAACAAGCACCGAAACAGTGGCATGAAAAGTTTGATAAAACTATTCTTGCGTTTGGCTTCACCGTGAATGAGAATGACAAATGCATTTATTGTAAAATTAAATGAGATAAAATTATCATTTTATGCCTGTATGTAGATGATATTCTGTTAATAGGATCTTATTTAGATATAATAACCGAAATCAAGTTATTTTTTGAAAAATAAGTTTGAAATGATGGGTATGGGTGAGGCTGATGTACTTCTTGGCATCAAGTTGATTCGTTCAACTGATGGGATAGCTATTTCTCAATCTCACTATGTTGAGAAGATAATTGAGAAATTTGGATATCAAAACAATAGAATTGCTAAGACGCCATATGGTCCTTCTGTGGCTTTATTCAAAAATGAAAGTGGTGTACCTGTTGTACAACTAAGGTATTCCCAAATTATTGGGAGTTTGCAGTATCTGGCAAATGGCACGAGATCAGATATTTTATTTTCTTTCACGAAGCTGATTAGATACACTAGTTGTTCAGACAAAAATCATTGGGGAGCTTTGGTTAGGGTACTAAGGTACCTTAAGGGCACATTGTAACTGGCCATTCATTATGGCAGATTCCCTACTGTTTTGGAGGGATATAGTGATGCTAGCTGGATAGCTAAAAACTCCGGAACTAATGAGTGTTTAGGATATGTGTTTACCTTAGTGGGGTAGTCTCTTGGAAGTCTGCAAAACAGACTTTGATAACCCGATCTACTTCTGAGGCCGAGTTATGTGCGTTGGATATGACTAATACCGAGGCAGAATGGTTGTATGGGTTGTTACTACAACTTCCCATTGTAAGCCAGCCTCTTCCACCTATTGTTGTATATTGTGATAGTCAGACCACAATAGCAGAGGTTCAGAGTCGTAAATACAACTAAAAGGCATAAAGACACATCTAAGTTAGGCTTAACTCTACAAGGGCATTAGTCTCGGACAGAGTTATAGGTATTGACTTTATGGGAACAAAGAACAATGTGGTTGATCATTTGACAAAAGGATTAGATCTATCACAAGTACAAAATCAAGATTAGGGATGGGACTGAAAATCCATCAGTGATATAACTACGATAGCAACCCAACTTTTTAAGTGGAGATCCCACAAAGAAGGTTCGATGTGGTATAAATAAATCGTAAGGTATGTCAGAGCACAAAAAATAGACTGATACTTTGTATCTGGAGTCTGTCCCCTATAATTTTGAAAGGTGTTGTTACTGCAAGTATAGTAAGAGTTTTAACGCTGAATGGTGTCAAGTCTTTATAGACGAGATGCTAAGCGGTGCATCCTTGGAGACGCCCAACTAAGTGAATGTAGTTGTTTGGCCGCAACTAAGGAATGGGGCTATTCCTGAAAGCAATCAATGAACAGGATCAGGACACATGACCTAAACGTGTCAACCCTAAAGACCAACACAAAGCTGGTGGCTTGTTGTTACTAACAGATGCTATCAAAACCACGGCTCAAATTCAAGGCATAGTTCCATTTGACCCGGTGATAGCTGATGTTAGATAACTTGGCAGTGGTTCAAACCGGGAGGTACCATTGCTGAAAGTAAGATACAGAAACTTGAGTTCAAATATATGGATTTGTGGGGGATGTTGTAATTGACATTTTAATGTTAATTTGTAACAACAATGTTCTAAAATATGGGTTCAATTACATATTAAATCCATAGATTAGATAGTGAGAGAAATAGATGAATTACACTTGTCCCACATAGGAATATGATGGGAAAGTGTGGAGCTTTGATAAAGATAAAGTGTATGTGGGGGTGAGTGTTTTTTACACTGAAAGTTGTACCATATTGAAAGTTTAAAGATAACTTAAACTCCTTATATTAAGTTCAATATTCAAGTTATATTTGAAGTGTTATGGAAACTAGGGCGAATGTCTCAATCTTAAGATCTATCTTTTTGTAGCAAAAACATTTTGGGTTTTATCTGGATTAAAATAGAAATTGATTTTCAAAATTACTCAATAAAAATTGTGTTTTAATTGCTTTTAAAACACTATTTAAACCTAGGTTTTTAAACCTGAATTTGGCCGTTTCTAGTCGTTTTTTCTTTTACTGTATTAATGGTCATTATACTATTTTTAATATTGTTTATGGTTGCTTAATGTAGGCTTAATGGCTGAATTCAAACCTATTTTAATCATGTTTAATAGCTTTTACACCTGTATATAAAATCGTTTCAATGCCGTTAATGGCTAATTATTTCAACTTAATGATGGTTAAATGCTGCACTTCAAACATTGTCGAACAAAGTTGAACATGGTCGAAAGTAGACGAACGAAAATATTCTCTCAACCTCTCTCTCACTCTCGGTTTTTCTCTGTAGAAACTTCCAGTTGTTCTCCTAAAAATCCGAGCTTCGAGCTCAAATTTTTCATAAGGTTACTGAGCAATGTTTCGAGGTGTTCTACGGTAATGTGCATACCGCTAGAACGAAAACCGTCTTATCCTGAAAGAAGTTGCATAGTACCCGTATGCACATTCTTAAGGGGACGTATAATTTCTTCAAGCAAGCAGATTATATCTGTGATTCAGTTTGGTGAAATTCTTAGATCGAGAATTGTTACGATACAATTCTTGTTGTAAGTATTCCTTTATTTTACCGTTAAATAACATATATAATTGTTTGTTCATCATTTGATTCCAACGTGCTTTGTTGTGTTTTGGTTTCAAAACTGTCTTATAAAAATCTGATTGATATTTCAAAACGATTACTACGCTTGTCTGTGACACTTATTCGAACAAATATAAGTTAAATATTATATAAGATATATTTTATAAAAATATGAGTAACTTCGGGATGTTTTATTTTTTTTAATTTTTCTATGATGATTAAAAATATTAAATCTGCACAAAAAGTACAAGTTTATATGTCAATATATAATATAAGGGGGTACCTAATTATTAGTATACTACTGCAAGTTCAATGAAAATAAACTTCAATTAGAAACAAGGACATTAAATTAGATCATAATTATTTTAGATCTTGTAATTATTTCTATTGTAATTTTAGAATATTGAAAAATATAGAATTTTAACTCTAGAGAACTTTGCTAGTAAATAAAAAAGAATTAATGATTAAATATATTAATAAATATTAAATTATAGTCTGCATATTCATCTTTTCTATTATATTCATCAAATTAATTATTCATGATATATTTATTTAGTTGAATAATTACATAATTATTGTAATACAAACTTAAATTTGTAAGGTACATATTCATATTAACGAGCCCTGACCCAATAGAGTAAATAATTTTGAAATGATTCTTTTAGTTTTTAAATATTCAGATTTAAAAAAAGACAGAAAAATAAGAAAGGTAATTTTTTTTATTATACTATTATATTTTCTTTTCATATTTGGTTTAGAAAATATAAAAAAAATAAATAATAAAAGAAAAAAAAGTCTTAAAACAATTAATTTTTGTTTTATGATTCTTTCCAATAATCTTTTCTTCTGGTAATATTTTCAAACAATTAATAAATAATATTTGTAATTGGTATTTATCATGTTTGTTTATAAAATATCAGAGAAAAAATATAGATAATATTTTTGCGCCCCTCAGGGCAAAGTCCTCTCAGAGATAAGTTGTCCCCAGGATAGAGCCCCCTCAAAAAATTCCTCCTCCAGGTAATCATTCTGCGAGCGAATCATTACTTTTCTAGCAAAAGGTACTTTTCGAGGGCCTCGGCACCCAAGTATGGGCACAAAACTCTACAAGATTATCTTTCCACTTTTATAAAATGACACAAAACCACAAAAAGCCATTCGAAGGAAGAGGAGGCAGAACCTGGGGCTTGGACAACACCCCCAACACCATTGTCACCTGAAAAGAAAGTAGAAGCATTTTCAATACACCACAAACCTGCTAAAAAATGGAAAAAGCAAGAAGAAAAAGTACACAACCTTAGCATGATAACTGGAGAGGAGGCCTAATAGGTTCTCATGGGAGGTGGAGCATAAGGCCCGCCTATTCACTGGGAGTAATATCCCTTTCACAAACTCATCAGACAATGTGGTCTCCCCCTCACTCTCCCACACAAGGGACTGATGGGAGTACAAACCCCACTTGGACTAAGCATTGGCACCTAGGGGAAAAGCCGCTGGCTTCGCAAGAACGAGTGGGCAGCGGGGGAGGAGGAGGAGGAGGAGGAGGAGGAGTAGCCCCTGAACAACTGGACACCTGGAGGAGGATGCTGGAGGAAAAATCCCCCTTGGCGCTCTTAACAGAACCTTGACGGGCCAAGGTCGTCCGCTTGATACTTGATGAACATGATTCTCTCTGCAAAACAAAAGGTTTGCATCTTGTCAGTCTTAACCAAGGCAAGCAAGATGTACAAACAAGACATCAAAAGCATTAATACCCTAGTGGCTCCTCCAAGTGGACCACTTTGGGGCTGAGGCGAAAATGGAATAGGAGCCTCTCCTCCACCAACCCTCTATACATAGCGGCGGGAGTTCAAGTTTTTCAAGTGGGTCGACATACCTATTTCTTACAGAAAAAGAAACAAGGGGAGGAAGAGCGTATAGCCACTGATGGGGGAAAGCCTAGAGGGAAGGAGGAAGCACGTAGAAAAAGTTGCTCCTCCACAGCTTAGGGTCATTAGGAGAAGGTAGGAAATTGAACCTCCCGATGGGGGGAGGAAGTGAAAAATCCCAGGCTCATTGAGTCAAGCACAAACGCGAGTTCCATAAATATGGGGCATATGTTTATTTGTATAGTAGTTTATTGTTTCTTTTTGTTCTTTTAATGTACTAGTTGATTTGAAACTATCAATTAATTTGATTGGATCTTTAAATTTTGATATATTGAATAATATAGTGAATCTTATCCAATGAAAAAGAAAATCACACGCAATCGAATAATAATCAATTCATCCCCCCCCCTACCCAAAACACACACACACATACACTCACATGCACTCAAGATTTGAATCCATAACTTTTAAGAAGAGATCCTTAAACCCAGACTGTTGTTGGTTATCCCCTAGGGGACCAACGTATGTTTTTCACGCCTTCAAAATTCCAACTTGACTCGAGTTTTTTCAGTACATCTATATACTTTGTTGCATTCTAAAGCAGTAAGACCACACAATTACATCTCCTTCAGTCGTACAACAACTATTGCAGGGGGTACAAAGGACAAAACATCAAAATTAGCCACATCACAAAGCTTGGAAAACATATTAATAGATTGATATTATATGATTTCTTCTCAAAATAATTGGTATTTTATTCAGTTTGCTTGAGTTTGTGCTTGACTCATTGACCAAGTTTGTTTTTAAAATTTTGAGTTAGAAAAGAATGAAATTCAAAAATCAATTTTGACAATACGAAAAAGGAGGGAAACAAAAATTGTGGAGTTAAAAAAAGAATTTCGGTGCGACTTAGGGATTGCTTTTTTAGAATTTCTTTTAGGGATATGTGGGATGTAATTTAAGAATTTTTATTTTTTAATATATATATATATATATATATATTATACTATTAAAAAGTTGGAGGGAAGAAACTTTTATTTTGAAACTAAATTCTTTTGCCACACTCAACAAATATTTGTTACAAAAACTGCAAAATGACATCATTTTAGTGCACTTCTTTTTACTAGTCGGAAGCACATGCGATGCACGTGGTTTGTATTATCTCAATAAAATTGTTAAATTATAATAATAAAATAAATTTATAAAATAAAAATATGTTAACTAAATTTTCTAGGCACTTTATGAATAAAAAAGTATTATTTCTACAAAGTAAAAGCATACAGTTAAAAGATTAAATAATTAGTTCTCCACTTTAATTATTATTTAATACTATAATTATATTTTTTTTGCTTGAAATATATGTATCTTTTTTAGTATAAGTAAATCTTACGTCATATAAATAAATTTGGTGATAATTATATACATACACAACAAACACATAAAAAGACGCACAAGCACACACACACATTGTAGGATATACGATGACTAAGATTGATAAATAAGAAAGTATATAGTGATTGATTCTTTCGTATAGAGAAGTAATGCTTTTAACAACTTAAGCATGTGTATCATATATTTTATGATATAAAAATATATTAAAATAGACAAAAACATATTTTCCGCCATATCGGACAAGTCGACTTTTGGGGCGATAGGAATAGCGACGAAAATTAATTCGGCCATTTTAATAATTAAGAAGCGAAAAGTATAACCATAGATTTCAAAAAAATAAAATCAGAATTTTAAAGCAAAACAACAACTATTTTGTTCCAACAAAAAATCCGATTTTTTCAAAACTCTATAATTTCTTCAAGATTGTTGGAAAAAGTGTCACAGACAATCGTAGTAATCATTTTGAAATATCAATCAGATTTTTATAAGACAGTTTTGAAATCAAAACACAAGAAAGCACGCTGGAACCAAATGATGAATAAACAATTTGATATGTTTTTTAACGATAAAATAAAGGAATACTTACAACAAGAATTGTATCTTAACAATTCTCGGTCCAAGAATTTCACCAAACTGAATCACAAATATAATCTGCTTGCCTTGAGAAAATTATACGTCCCGTTTAGAATGTGCACACGGGTACTATGCAACTTCTTCCAGGATAAGACGGTTTCCGTTCTAGCAGTTTGTAGCACCCCCTACAGCATTACGCTTTAATATCACTAATTATAATACATCCTCTATAGTTAAATCTGTTTTACAAGAAATTTATATTAAAATCAATAAATCGTGAGGTACAAATTCAAATAAAAATCTAATATCTCTATAGTTATGTAACTAAAGATGTCAACCCAAGATATCACTGTTGACCCACCTAATAAGACTGGCAGCACCGTTTATGATCCAATTCAGCTAGTCACTATGACTATATCCTGAAAAATATTGGCAAGGGATGAGCTGCCTACTCAATAAGTATGACTAATTAGGCCTATATACATGCATACACACATGCCATACCATAAACCAACAGATATTCGATATATATATATATATATATAATCACAACAAAGCTATAAAGTAATCAATACCACAATCATGCATCAATCCACAACGCAATATCCGAACTCAGTTTGATATTCTTAGGGCTCTGCTTACTCTAATTGGAGGTACATCAGTCAATGGTTCTGCCAGCTATCATCATCTCAATTAATGTCATGTCATATACAGCACAGGATACCCGTCGAATGTGATACTCCCACACTATCTCAGTATGTAGCAATATCAGCACAGAACATCACAACGAACATGGCATCCCCACACCACCCTAGTCTGTAGCTATCAGCACAGAATATCCCCCGCTACCCGGAATACCCCGGTACCCTACGCGCCATGGTACCTAGCTTATATTCATTTTTTCTCATATCACATCGTCAATTACATCGTCATCAATCACATCATCATAAACTATTGACTATATTCCCCGACTAGGTAAGTCATCTCGTTATCTCAATTTAATGATATACTCATAATTGACTTCTTCATTCATTCCACTCCATGCAACAATAGAATATAATATAAGACAATCATCTATCAATCTTTATAATACATAAATAGTCGCAAATAAACACATATACCAATCGTGTTTACAACAAACAAGTATACCCATATATACTTATATATATAGATCCAATTAACTATACTTACCTCAAATCCCAAAACGATTACATTAGTAAAAGGAGATGACCAATCCTCTACTTATCTTCGCGTCCTATAATCGGTTATAATATGTATAATCAATATATCGAAAATATCATAAATTTTGAATGAAATTACTAAATAATATTTGTATATTTTTTTATCAAATCTTTTAATATTTCATTTATATTGAAATTCAAACCTCCGTTCATTCATCGTCTAAATAACTAGATATTATAAGTTTCGCCGGTATATATCTAATTTATCAACTAACTCCTAAGAGCTTATTTCATCAAACCCCTCATATTTTTATAACTATCATTTTCTATAACATTTCTAAATAAAATTATTAAAAAAATCTCATATTCCTTTTCAATAAATACAATATTTATCAAATATAATTTCCTAATATTTCTCAAACAAAATTTTCTATTATTCCTATTAATTTATGTCAATTTTTCACTATTATAATAATTATTCAGACACTAGTACATATAATTATATCTTTAGTTAATAAACTCAATTCATTTGAGTAAATCAATTATAACAACGGCTAAATCTAATAGATTAAATAATTTTAATCATTGGTAATAATATCCCCGTTCCAATTAAATATATACCCAAATAAATAAATGCTCAACTTCATTAATTTTTTTGGTTAAATAGTAAATCGAATAATATAAAGCATATTTAATAAATGCACTAATCAAATAATATAATTATATAAATTTAATAATAATTTTAAAAAATAATTTTTTTACCTCTGCCATTCATTTCTCTTTAATATGTATGTGTTAGTGTGTGTTTGTGTAATGGTGTTTTTTTTTATACCAATATATATATATAGATAAATGATGGGAGGGGCGGTCCTCCCAATTCATCCTCACCCCTTCTTTTTTTTTTTTTAATAATTTTAATTAAAATTATAATTTGATTCCTAACTTCATTATATATATAATTTGACCACAAATATTCTATAAAGCTCCAATTTAGTCCCTTCAAGTTTTAATGTATTTAATATTCCAATGTATAACTTATAATTAAATCTATATTTTCTTAATAATTACTAATTAGCCTTTCAATTAAATATAAAAATCTATGGACGTTACAAAACTTGAGCTCGAAGCTCGGATTTTTAGGAGAACAACTCGAAGTTTTTAGAGAGGAAAACCAGAGTGAGAGAGAGGTTGAGAGAATGTTTTCGTTCATCTACGTTCGACCACGTTCGACAATGTTTAAAGTGAGCCTATGCAACCTTTTATAGGCAAGACTTTCAGCAATTTCACCATCCGCATTAATCACCATCATTACTGCAACATTTAACCACCATTAAGGCTGAAATAATTAGCCATTAACGGTATTAAAATAGTTTTAAATACAGGTCTAAAAGCTATTAAACACGATTAAAACCAAGTTTGAATTCAGCATTAAGCAGCCATAAACAACATTAAAAATAGTATAATGGCCATTAATACAGTCAAAGAAAAACTGATCAGAAACGGCCAAATTCAGGTTTAAAAACCTGAGTTAAAATACTGTTTTAAAAGCAATTAAAACACAATTTTGACTGAGTAATTTTGAAAATCAATTTATGTTTTAATTTAAATAAAACCCCAAATGTTTTTGCTGCAAAAAGATAGATCCCGAGACTCAGACATCCACCCTAGTCTCTATAACACTTCAAATATAAATTGAACACTGAACTTAATATATGGAGTTTAAGTTATCCTTAGACTTTCAATATGGGACAATTTTGAGTGTAAAAACACTCAGCCCCACATACACCTTATATCCTTATCAAAGCTCCACACTTTCCCATCATATTCCTATGTGGGACAAGTGTAATTTCTTTATTTCCCTCATCATCTAATCTATGGATTTAATATGTAATTGAACTCATATTTTAAAATATTTATTGTTACAAATTAATATTAAACTATCAATTACACCAATATTTAATTAAAGATAAATTGTCCGACGGATTCCGTTCCCTTTCCTTCAAAGAGACGCTAGCTTCTTCAAGATTTTAAACCGTATCTTCCCCTAGTGTGGCCAATACATTTTTTTTAGTTGGTATTAAGATTTTGGGAAAAAAAAAATTTAGTCCATTAACTTGGCTCGAATTCAATTTTAGTACACTAACTATGTCAATTATCAATTTTCTACAATATGTTGTAATTTTGTTTCAATTAAGTCCAATTGAGGGTTTAGTTCCAATTTTCCGATCAATTTGAACGGAATTTGACGATGTGGCAAAATATTGCTTACGTGTTCGGCGAAATTAACCACGTTAGCACTTGATATGGTTAAAATTACAAGTGACAAATGATGTGGCCAAATATTGCTTCCAACGTGGCTTTTGTTATATATATATAATTAAAATAAAATTATTATATAATATAAATTTAAAAAAAAATTCCACAACCCATCGGCCTTTCCCCGCCCCCCACCATGCGCCACCCCTCCGTCAACCATAGAAGGGGCGGTGCCACCCCTACGTCTTCCCGTTGAAGGGGGTGCCGTCGCCCCCTTCACCATGGGCGAGGCGAGATTTTACAGATCTGGGCGAGGCGTCGTTGCCCAATTGGGCGACAACGAGTCCCCCATGCGCCGCCCATGGTGCTAGGGGGCGCCCAGAGGCGGGCAGTCGCCCATGGTGCTAGGGGGCGACCAGCCGTCGCCCCCTTCAATGGAGGGGGGGTGGTGGTGGTGGCGGGTGGGGGTGTAGCTGTGGGGGTTACGGGGGGAGGGGGTGGGGGGAGGTTTGGTTACTTTTTTTTAAAAATTTGTATTATATAAATAATAATTTTATTTTTCATAACATATAAGTATTTATAAATAATAGTTTTATTTTTATAATTTTATGTATTATATGATTAATATAAGAATTTTATTTTTTATAACTTATTTTTATTTTTATTATCTATATGTATTTATAGAATAAGTATTTATAATTACCTATAATATTATGTATTTTTTATAAAATAAATTTTTATGTATTCTTTTATCTATAATGTTATAAATAAAAAAATACTTCTATTTTTTTTCATAAAATAAATTTTATGTATTCTTTTATCTATAATTTTATAAATAAAAATATTTTTTATTTATAATTTAAAAAATAATTCAAGTGCCAAGTCATTTTTAGTGCCACATGGAATAAAAAAATATTCAGTTCAGGTGCCAAGTCATTTTTAATGCCACATGGGATAAAAAATCACAAATATTGCCAAGTCAAATGCCACATCATATGTTTGTGCCACGTAGGAAGCCTAGTAGACGTAATATCCTCATAAGACACACACATGTCTCCTTTCGCCGGACAAATAGGCAACCTAATTGACACATCATCATTTTCCGTTCATTTCGCCGATAAATTAACAGAAAAACCCTAAATCGTACTTAATTGCAGCAATTGTGCAAGATAATGTATAAAATTGATAATTGATATAATTAGTATACCAAAATTAAATTCGTGCCAAGTTAATGAATTAATTTTTTTCCCTTAAGATTTTTAACTCATTTTATATAATTAGTTATGAATAAAACCCTTCAGTATATATAAAGAACTCTTTATTATAATTTATTTTTATTAGAATTCTATGTCGATTCAATTATGTAAGTGATTATCACTCATTAAAAATTACTTATTTGTACACATAAATTTATAATCTACTATTATATGAAAAAGCTATAATTGGCATCACTGAAAAGAAATAAACATAAAACATGATAAATCATTTATAATTGTATAATATAAATAGATAATAAATTATGATTTCTTTTTGTAACAAAATAAAATTATAGCAAAAAATTAAGACGATGTCGTTGTCGTTGGATGTCTTATTACGGGATAAAATTCGTAGTAAAAATCCTCTTTTACAATGAGTTTTTGGCGTGGCAATTTATTTTATTATTATAACGTAATAATTTTATTAAAATAATACAAATTACATGCACATACCTATAGATGCTTCTAACTAGTATTGTAAAAAGTGATAATTTCTCTAGTCACAGGTCGATTCACTTGACCATCCATCATGATAAGGTGTAATGAGATTTTTGTGGGCAGAGTATTAGTAACTCTTTGATAGTCCTATTCATTTAGTATGCACCTGTTCTACCCTAAATATAAAAGAGCATTTAATAGGTCATTGATTATGCTTATTAAAACATATTAATATTGAAGAAAATAAGTCCTCTTGTGATGAGAAACATACTTAGGGACAGCATTAATATTTCATCAACATAACGTCAGTTGAGAAATTAAAAAAGTTGAACATTAATTGCAAAAGCTTGAGGAAGACAACAACTGCAGAAATAGTTTATTTTCTTATTTTCTTAGACAACAACATCTAATTTAATTTGTGGACGACGGACTGGGAACAGGTGCAACCCTGTGGTGGGTGGGCGGTTTAACCGTAGGTTGAGGAGGGAAAATACGATAATGTTTGTTGAGAACAGGTGCAGCCCTGTTGTGGGTGGGCAGTCTAACCGTCAGTTGAGGAGGGAAAACACCATAATGGTTTTTGGGAACAGATTCAGCCCTGTGCTCGTTGTGGTTCAGAACTGGTGCTTGGTTCGGAACAGGTGGAAACTTGTGGCGATGCGGTCCGGATTCAATGGAAGGATCATAAGAGAGTTTCAAAATATCATTTGGTTCGCCGTTTCTCAAAGTTTGTAGTGCTGCTACTTTGAGATATAAAGTCGTTGTATCTTAGGAGACAAATTCCCGATTCCGTGAGCACCAGAGCGGGACAATAATTATCTTAAAGATAAAGAGTCTAACTCTTGCCCCGACTTTTTTTTTTTTAATTAAAACCACCCGGAAGGTGGGGGGAGCTTTTCGGGGTCCCCGTCCCTTCTATATAAGAATCAAAAATAGGAGCCAATTTACAACGGGGAGAGCTACCTCCCTAAGATATCTAAAAAAGCTATAAACAAGGAGTACTACTCCCTTACACACATAAATGAGGAGTACTACTCCTTTACAAATAATAGGTAAAATAGATGCATCATGGTTGGGGTAGATGTGTTGACTAGACAAAAAGGTGCTGTAGCATAGCCAATAGGCCCGAATGCATATCCAACCATGAAAAATGCAAAGTGAGATCCTGTAAACTATGCATTTTAAGCCATGTAGGAACAAATAATGCAGCAGCATAGTACACAAAAACACAATGAATCCAGTGGAAAATCCAGCAAAGCATAAGGTGGATGTCGCCATGATAGTCAAAATGCAGACACATTCAGCCATCAAGACAAAAGGAGACAAACAGGAAATGTGCTGTACACAAAAACAGTTAAAGTCCAAGATATCATCGATATGCACATTAAACCCATATGTAGCCAGTGTTGTTATTGCCTTTTGTCTCAAGTAAGGAGTGCCAATAGAGTCTAAATGAATAATACCTGATATCATCCCTCGGATGTGATGTCCGTCCAGTATGTTGAGTTGACGAGCATTGCAGGCAAGGTTAGCAAAAAAGTCAGCTGCTTGGTTACCCTCTCTAAAGATGTGTGTGATATTAGTTTTCAGTTTCTTCATGAGACCACGAATTTTAATCAAGGAATGTTGGAGGTACCACGGGCCAAGGTGAGGGGAGGAGAGTAGCTTGATAATGTACTGAGCATCAGTTTCTACCCATATGTAATAGTACCCCCTCTCGTCACAGAGTTGAAGACCTTTGAGAAGGGCACTAATTTCAGCTTGGTTATTCGAGGTAGTCCCCAGAGGTTCATAAAAGGCAAGGATAGGTGCCCTGCCCCTGCATTGTCCCTTAGTATGCCCCCTGCCCCGGAGGGTCCTGGATTTCTTTTTGAGGCCCCATCAATGTTTAATTTGAGCCAGCCTTCTTGAGGTTTTCCCCAACTGACAAGTTGAGCTCTTCTAGGGGGTGGAGAATGGTGTATGTTGATTCCCAGCTGCAGAGCAGCAAGATGATCTCCGGTGATATGCTCAAGTTTAAAAAGTTTGGCCTGCTGAAGTCTTTTAAGGTGCTCAAGAGTTTTGAAGAGAATGGTATTAGCTTTGAAAGGGACATTATCATGCCTGTTTTCGTTCCTAAGGCGCCATATGTTCCAAAGAATGATAGGAGGCACTATGTCCCTGAGATGAGGTTGAGTAGAGTGTCTCTGCTTCCAGGCAAGCAGGAAGGTAGAGATGTTGTTAGTGTGGGGAAGTTGGACCTGGAATTTGCTGGCCGCATTGTTCCAGATCTGCTGGGCACAATTGCTATGAAGGAAGAGGTGGGGTATGGTTTCAATTGCCTCACAACAGCAACATTGTGAGGCCAGAGAAATCCCTTTTCTTTGCAGCCTTTTATCCACCGGTAACCAATCATTCACAAGGCGCTAGGTGAATATGGAGATTGAGGGAGTGAGAAGGGGGGACCAGAGAGTTTGGAATATAGGAATTATAGGTCTGACCTCCCTACTGAGTTGCCAGGCAGATTTAGAGGAGAAGGCTCCATTAGGTGAGGGTTTCCAACACATTGTATCACGGGAATTAGTGGAGATGGGAACCTGCATAATCAAGTTGACAAGGTGTTGAGGGAGGATGCGTTGAAGTTTATGGAGGTCCCAGTTTCCTTCTCTCCAGAATCTCTTGACTGGAGTGTGGTCGAACCACTCGGATTCCATGAGATTGTAAAGAGACCCCTCAGGCAGCCACCAGTCAAGCCAGAAGGAGATGTGACCATCCCCCAGACTCCAAAAGATGTTGTTATTAGTGAGGTGTCGAATTTTTCCAAGTCTTTTCCATATAGGGGAGTCTTGGATGGAGACTCTAGCTAGTATAGGAGAGCAATCTCCAGAATATTTCTGAAGAGTGAACTGGGCCCAAAGGGAGCTATTAAGTCTCAGTCTCCACCACAGTTTGTGAGAGAATGAGGAAGTAACATCTCTGAGGTTACGAATGCCCAGACCACCCTCTTCAGCAAGGAAGCAAACATTGTGCCACTTAGTCCAGTGGATTTTTCTATGGGATCCTAATGCTCCCCAGAAAAATTTAGCAAGTAATTGGTCAATTTTTTGGATGATCCCTATGGGGGGGGGGGGGGGGTTGAGGACCTGGATCAGATAGAGGGGCATGGAAGAAAGAACACTTTTAATGAGCTGGAGTCTGCCTCTATAAGACAGGTGGCAGTGCTCCCACCCAGTTATGCGGGATCTGATTTTATCAACCATCGGTTCAAAAAGAATTTTCTTTTTGTGTCCCTTATATAAAGGGGCACCCAAGTAGGTGATAGGGAGGGTTTTCATATTAAAGCCTGTGATATATTTAATTATGTGGGAGACAAGGTTGGCTTTTTTCCCAGGCACAAAGAAACTTTTGGAGTGGTTAATTTTTTGGCCAGAGTGAGCTTCAAATTGTCTCAGAAAGTGCATCAGCTGAGTGAGGCTAGATTCGTGGCAATTAGTAAAGAGAATAACATCGTCAGCGTAGGCTAGATGATTGATGGGGATATCACATCTGGTATGAAAAAGCATACCAGGATTATTGTCAAAGAGATGATTTAAGCCTCTTGAGAGGGCCTCAGCTGCAATGATGAAGAGAGCAGGGGATATAGGATCCCCTTGCCGGAGTCCTTGAGTGGATTTGAAAAAGCCAGCTGGTTCACCGTTTATGAGGACAGTAAACCAGCAGTTCTCAATAGCATTTTTGATGAGAATGATGAATCTATGGGGGAATCCCATGAGCTGAAGGATTTGATACAGGAATGACCACCTAACTCTATCATAGGCCTTGGACATATCAAGTTTGATGA
This sequence comes from Sesamum alatum, assembly GCA_034509735.1. Classification (NCBI taxonomy): domain Eukaryota; kingdom Viridiplantae; phylum Streptophyta; class Magnoliopsida; order Lamiales; family Pedaliaceae; genus Sesamum; species Sesamum alatum. Next base: position 7,981,629 of record JACGWO010000008.1, on the reverse strand, counting down.
GGAGATTGCCTTTTTTGGTGTTGAGATCAAGATGGTGGACCATCTCTTGTGCCATTAGGATATTGTCTCCAATGGCCCTACCCGGGACAAAGCCACTTTGGGCAGGAGAAATGAGATCAGGAAGAAGATGTGAAAGTTTCAAATACAAGAGTTTGGATAGGATTTTGTTAGTGACATTGCAGAGGGAAATAGGTCTGAAATCACTCCAAGTTTGTGGGGATTCCACCTTGGGAATGAGGACAATGATAGTGGCAGTGAAGCTTCTAGGCATAGGGGTGCCACTGAAGAAGTCTGTCACTGCCTCCAAGACATCCGGGCAATAAAATCCTAACAGGATTGATAGAAGGAGGAAGGGAAGCCATCAGGTCCCGCAATGCTGTCTTTATTAATGCTGAAAACAATATTTTTGATTTCCTCAGGAGAGGGGGTGAGAGAGAGGAGGTCAGAGGCCTCACTAGAGATGGTTGGAAACAAGAAAAGAGGTGTAAGATTAGAATTGATGAAGGGGGTATCAGTTAGAAGTTGTTTAAAGAAGGAGGCAGCAGAGTGTTTGATAAGGTTAGGATCAGTAATGACAGAATGATCATCCTTGATTCTGGTGATTTTGGATTTAATTCTTTTTTTCTTAACCAGAGAGTGGAAATACTTCGTATTTCTTTCTCCAGATTCTAGCCACTTGCAGGCACTTTTTTGGCGCCAGTAGTCAGATTCAAGAGTAAGGACATAGAGCAGGTCAGCATTGCATTTGTTCAGATGTGTGAGATTATTAGCAGAGGGGTAGCTGTCATAGAGTTTTTCAGCCTCAGTGGCTTTGTTTTTGGCCTGTTGGATATGATTGAAAATATTACCAAAAGTATGTTTATTCCAAGTTTTGAGGAGTTCTTTAGTCCTGTAAAGTTTCTGTTGTAGTTTGTACATGCCAGATCCTTGGATGGGGGAGCACCAGGCTTGTTTGACAGTTTGAAGAAATGAAGGATGTCTAATCCACATATTTTGGAACCGAAAAGAGGATGGGCAAGTCTGAGTGGGATTAGAAGCTGTGATTAGAAGAGGGTGGTGGTCAGATAGTCTTCTAGGAAGATGAGTGATTTTGGTGCAGGAGAAGAGTTCAGACCATTCCTGGGAATAAAGGACCCTATCAAGGCGTTTCCATATTTTATTATTAGTCCAGGTAAAAGGTTCCCCTTCATAACCCCCATCAATAAGGTTAGTTTCAAAAATCATGTCATTAAAGTCTTCCATGGGGCCTACAAGGTTACTAGTTCCTCACTGGTTCTCATTCAGATGCAGAATAGTATTGAAGTCCCCCCCAACTAACCAAGGAGCATTGTTATGAGAGATGTTTTTGAGGTGGTCCCATAAAATTCTTCTAGGAGTTCTATAGCATGTGGCATAAACGAAAGAGCAGTAAAGATCTTCAATCATATTGGTAGCAGACACTTTAACATGCAGAAGTTGACTAGTATCCAACAGAACATGTACATTAACATGGAAAGAAGCAAAGCACCAAATTTTATTGTTAGAGTTAGCCACCACAGTTCTAAAGCCAAATCTACGTGTAAAGTAGTGTGCTTTCATTTGTACAAAGGGCTCAAGTAAAACCAATATTTGAGGTTTGTGTTCACTAATCATGTTGAAAAGGATGTTTTGCTTATCATCATTACCAATACCTCTCACATTCCAAATTAGGAGTTTAATCATTAAAATTGCAGAGATGAAGATGAAGAGGATCTTGTATGTCTCTTAGGGGGAAGCTTAAGAGAAGACTTACCTCTAGTCCTCTTACCCTTGCTTGCAGTTTTAGTAGAATCCTGGATATGGAGGTCTTCTCTGGATTTATTCCTTTTGTGTTTATGTGAGGAGGCAGAGTCCAACAGGAGTTGATCTTGTATGTCAATGGGTGTGGCTGTTTGACATTGATCATATGACCCTTGTTCAGTGGCTGAGTTGATGATGTTTGTGTTGTACTGCTCTATGTCCCTGGCTTCCTTTCCTTCAATGCTATGTGTAGCGTGAGTTAGATTGGGCTGGGCATGCATTGTTGGATCCTCTTCCTCCAGGTTTTGGAGGCTCTGAAATCTGTTGAATAAAGGTGTGGAATCCTCTTCTTCATCACCAACTGCTTCAGTTTCTTGTGATTCTGTAGTTCTATATGTGGTAGTATCACCCTTGTAAAGGGTTCTTGATCCTTCTATTTGAGTCTCCATAATGTCTGACTCTCCTTCCTCTAAGGACTAGGCTGGTGTGAAGAGAAGTTGCCTGCTGTCTTTTGATGTCTGACCTGGTTGAGGCTCTCTATTTGGTCCTCCTGATGTCCCATTCTTGGAGCTGGTAAGGTCAAAGTGAGCAGCTTTATCACTAGGGCTTTTGCCTTGTTTGTTTAATTCCTTATCCCAATCTTTGTCCAATAACTCTGCAATGATGGGATCATCGTAGTTGAAGTTATCCTCATCACTAATGTCCACTGAAGCAGGAGGAACCTGTTGGTGACCCTGTATTGCTGAGCTCACATCTTTGTCATTGGGTCTTAGTAACTCCTTAGAAGGGGTTTCAGTCCTTGAATCTTTTGGTCTAGTTGACTTTTCCTGGTTGTCCTCAGTAAACATAACTTTCTTCCCCTTTTTTTTTGGCAGTGTCATTGTTAACCATCTGGGTCTGATCATCAGCTTCTGAGGCTTGATTGTCCAGTGGTTCAGTGTTGGCTTCGGTTCTGGTTGTGTCTGTTTTGGTCTTGGAGAGGCAAGTGTTATAGTCGTGGCCAAGGTGCTTACAATAAGAGCAATAAAGGGGACAATTTTCATACAGAACAGGTTGCCTAATGGTGTGTTCTTCATCCTCAAGGTATATGACAGGGATACGGGGAGCTGTAAGATCAAGCTCCACACAAACTCTAGCAAGGCTAGGTCTGGATAAATCAGCAGTAGGCTCATCCATCCGAAGGGGTTTCCCAATTAGGCTAGCAATACCAAACAAGGCACCTCTTTCAAAGAAGTGGCATGGCAGTTCTGGAAACTTAATCCAAACCGGGGCTATGGGGGATTCAATTTGAGGATTAAAAGAGGGGGTCCATTTAAAAACTCTCATCGGAAAGTTGTAAAACATCCACTCGCCCCTTAACCAAAGTCTAGAAAAATCTTCTTCGTGCGACAGGCGTATTAACACATGTTTCAGATTTATCGCCCCAACATTCACAGAACCTCTCAACCCTAGTTTTATAATCCTCTGTCGAAGGAAATTTAAGTTTGGAAGACCATGTGAGAACTTACCAATTAGGGCAAACTTCAGCCTCTCTGAAAGCTTTGCAATTTCCTCTTTAGAGAATTTCAAACCAGGATCTCCTTTGTGTGTAGTGGCAGTGCCCATTTGAGGGAGATCTTCGTTGTGAAAAGACTCCTTGGCAGCCCTATCTGGATCATGTGGGAAATGGGAGGCGGTGGGGTGTTGGACGATGGAGGAATAAGATTTCTTGGCCGGTGTGGAAGGGGGTTGAGGAAAAGGCTGAGGTGGAGGCGGAGGCGGAGGCGGAGGTTGGGGATTGGGTTGAGGAAGAGAAGGGGGATGTGGGTCGGCCATGAGAAGGCCGGGCTGAGGTAGGGTTCCGGCAAGGGATGTGTTCGATGTTGGGATTCAGGGTAACGGTCAAAAAGCCAGCGAGAATTTCTAGAGAGAGAATTTTTTCACAGCTAACATTCTTGCCCCGACTTCGTAATACACAATTTTCCACATTATCCATCTAGTTCATTCACTACAAGTTTAAGACAATTATTTATCATTGTTTATTATGGCGACTGGATCTGCTGCTACCAATCCGGCTATGGCAACTAGATCTACTGCTACTATCCGGCTACTATGGTTGTCCAACCACATGTGCCACAACCGATTGCTGCCCAAGGAAAAAGGCCGGAGAAATTCTCCGGTAATGACTTTAAGAGATGGCATCAAAAGATGCTGTTCTACCTCACTACGTTGAACCTAGCTAGGTTCTTAAGTGAGGAAAACCTTGTTGTTTTTTAGGGGGTGACTGATTCCCAACAAAGGGTTGCTTTTGATGCATGGGAACATGGGGATTTTCTATGCAGAAATTACATCCTCAATGGCTTGAGCGATACTTTGTACAATGTATATAGCTCAGCCAAGACTGCAAAAGCCCTTTGGGAATCCTTGGAAAAGAAATACAAAATGGAGGATGTCGGTTTGAAGAAATTCATATTCTTGAATTTCTTAGAATTCAAAATGGTGGATTCCAAAATGGTAATGAGCTAAGTCCATGAATTTAAAATGATCTTGCATGATCTGCATGCGGAAGGAATTAGGCTCAATGAGTCCTTCCAAGTAGCTGTTATAATTGAAAAGCTACCTCCGCTATGGAAGGAATTCAAAAATTACTTGAATGGCGAGTTAGATGAAGAGATCTACATGAAACAACCTGAAGGATTTGTCGTTCCTGGCCAAGAAAAGAAGGTCTGTAGACTCATCAAATCGTTGTATGGGCTTAAACAAGCTCCTACAAATGACATGGAAAATTTGACAAACAATGTTGTCACGTGACTTCAAGGTCAATGAGTGTGATAGATGTGTCTATGTTAAAGACACTTCTAGCTCCTTTGTCAGAGTCGATCTATATATAGATGCTATGTTGATAAAGGAAAACAATCTCTACCAAGAAAGTATTGATAAAATATTTTGATATGAAAGAACTAATGTTTAGCTGACGTAATAGTAGAGATTAAGATCTCTAAAATGTCTGTAGACTTGTCTTATCATAGTCTCATCATGTTGAGATTATACTAGAAAGTTCAATGTTCATGACCATTCACCTGCTAAGACTCATGTAGATAGAAATCTACACTTAGCAAAGAACCAAGGTGAATACGAGGTCAAATTGAATTTCAAGATGATTGGTAGATTAATGTATATAGAGAAAATCACTCGTTCTATGTGGAATCTGGGTTTATAGCTTCAGATAAAGTTGGAGAAGAAGCTGAATGGCTTCGTAATTTTTTGGAGTACGTTCCTTGTTGGACAAAAGCAAGTGCCTGTTATTATGATACATTGTGATAGTCAGTCGGCTATTGGAAGGACACAAACCAGTATGTATAACGGTAAGTCGAGACATATATGTCGAAGACATGATACCATAAGACAGTTGATCTCTAATGGAATCATATCTATTGACTATAGAAAGTCAGAGGATAATTTAGCGGATCCATTAACGAAAGGCCTTTCTAGAGATCAAGTATACTGTTCGTCAAGGGGAATGGGATTAAAACCCGACAATTAAATCTTTATAGCGGTAACCTAACCTTGTTGACTGGAGATCCCAAGATCTTGGTTCAATGGGACAACTAAGTTATAAAGATTGTGGAAGACACTTGGAGTTTTACTCCTTCCCATTCCTATGAAAAAAAGTGTTGTCAGTAAAAGGGTAGAGGTTAAGCAATAAGCTTTTAGTGATTCCTATTCTAAGTCAAGAACATTATAGGAGATTACCTATATAAGTGTGAAGATGGGCCGCTTCAAATGTAAAACACTTATGAATCCAAGATGGAGTCCAAGGCCAAAACGGACTCAACCGTGAGAACCAAAGATATTAGAGAAGGCATTATGGGGGTACTATTTCTTGGTTTACCCAATGGCTGAACAGTTCAAGACATCATGTTCACTTATTAGCCAAGTAAATCCAATGGTATTCCCCTAAGGAAGGTTCAAAGCCACAAACTACATATCCTGATGCAATGACTTCTCGATTGAAACTCTCTTAAGTGTCTGCATGATCATATGCATTAATTTTTATTCATGTGGGGGATTGTTGAAAAATGGTGAATGATAAATTAAAGAATAAATCGTGACAAGTGTTTGGTTACGATGTATGATGCATAACAAGCTCGTGATAGCTTATGACAGCTCGTGACACGAAGATGATGGTTGATGGGCCCCAATCATCATCCGGTCGTGTCTGATCAACCTAATGGGTGTGTCATTTGGTTGAAATAATGTGTCCATTGGGTGAAACCCTTTGGATGAAATGATGCGTCCATTGAAGTGAAATGGTATGTCATTTCGGTGAAATGATGAGTCCATTCGGATGAAAGGTCATAACCTTTCAAAGGCATCCTTTCTGATTGGACATGTCCGTTCGAAGCACCTTTCTAACTCCCATAAATAGGCCCTCTCACTTCATTTCATTTCATTTATGTGGAGAAGCCTGAATGGGTGGAGGCTATGAACCATGAGTTGCTTGCCCTCAAGAGGAACCACACTTGGGAGGTTGCTCCTTTGCCGGTACGGAAGTGAGCTATAGGCTGCAAATGGGTATATAAGTTGAAACTGAAGGATGATGGATCAGTTGAGCGTTGCAAGGCCAGGCTCGTGGCTAATGGACTCAACTAGATTGAGGGTGTAGACTATGTTGATGTGTTCTCACTAGTGGGTAAGGTACTCACCGTTCGTATGTTTTTAGCCATCGTTCAGCTTATTCTTGGCCTCTACAACTACTCGATATAAATAACGCCTTTCCCCATGGATACTTGGATGAGGAGATTTATATGCAACCCCCAAAAGCATATTCTGTTGATCTAGGCCATGTGTGTCGTCTGAAACACTCACTTTATAGCTTGAAGCAAGCCTCTCCGCCAATGGAATCAGGAATTCACCTCCAAGTTGCTGGCTTTTGGCTTCTGGGATGGTTTTGTTGGACTTCTTATCTACGTTGATGATGTCCTCTTGGATGGTCCCTCTTCCACTCTTCTCTCTGAGGTCAAGTCCTACCTTGATGCCTTATTTACAATCAAAGACCTGGGGACTGCAAGGTACTTTCTTGGCCTCTAGATTGCACGCTCTGAGACTGGACTCCACCTTCATCAGACTAAATACATCCATGATATTATTACTGATGTTGGGATGTTGACTGCCAACTCTACCACAACTCCTCTACCTCCTGGCCTTAAGCTCTCTCAAGATAGTGGTTTAGCCTTGTCTGATCCTCAAATCTACAGGTGCTTGGTAGGTCGTTTATTATATTTGGGGTTCACATGCCTAGACATTTCAGAAAGTGTTCAACGACTTTCACAGTTCCTCCAGCATCCTTGTGAGGTCCACTGGAACGTAACCATTCATGTTGTTTGCCCCTTCCTTTATTCGTAGTCGCGAGCAATTGGCTGACATCTTCACTAAGGGGCTTCCTGGTCCGTTTTCTTGTCACTTTTGGGCAAGTTGGCCTTGTTCTCTTTGAGCCCAAGTCCCCCTTGTGAGGGGAGTGTTGAGATTACACCCTGTGTTTCCATGGTAGGTGCAATTGGGGCTGAGGCGAAGGTTGAAGACAACATTCTATTTGATGATGCTTGATAGCTAGAAATCGTGCTTCACACTTACTAAGCCGCATTCCTTTTTTTGTGTTTGTACAGTCAGTCATGCACATATGGTGCTGACTGTTTTATTCACTCACTCATTGGACCATGTGTCACCTACGTGGCCTAGATGTTAGTCAGTTAGATGAATTAGTTAGGAGCAGTTATCTTGTTAAGAGCTCCCTCTCCCTATTTAAGGCTGTAGCTCTATTGATACGATTTGATTCAATACAGAAAACCCTAATTCATATTTTGCTATGACGTTCACCCTCTTCTTCCTCCTTCTTCAAAGTTTTCACTAAAGGTGTCCAATTTTATGATCATTTAAAAATTCCATAGACTAGATGACTAAATGTATTGAACCCCTTATATTATGGGACTAAAAGTGTAATTTGCCGCTAAGAAGCCAATTTGGAATATTATTGTTTGGAATGTAAGTCATTATGGTGTTTGTAATCTTATTTGGTTTTACAAATGACACATAACATATTACTTGAATTTCATTTGTTTTCGTAGGGACTGAAATGTGAATTAGAATTGAAATGTATTGAAAGAATTTGATTTTTATGCATATCTTTTGATAATTAAATTCTTTTAAAAAAATGCTTTTTTTTTTGTATTCCTGAGAATCAATAATTTTATGCTCGTAATCTAAGCACCAATATCTTATTATCACTCTGATACTCAATATTTCATTGAATATGTAATAAGGCAAACTAGGTTGTATTGTTTTTACGAGGTATCAATATTTTGTTGTGAAAATCAACTCATTAGTCATTACTAGGTAAGTTGACTTGACATACTCATATGGAATTATTATAATGTTTTAAAACTAAATCTACCATTTTCTAAAAAGAATTGAATTACCAAAATATATGCATAAAAATCAAATTCTTTCAGGGAGCATTTGGGTTGATGAATTTGAATCTTGTGAATTTAAAATCCATAATTGAAATTCATCTAATTTGTTTGGATCATAAAATAAATCAGTGGATTTTAAATCCTTCATTTAACACACAAAAATTTTATCCTGATTATGATGGATTTGAAATCCACCTAATAACCTAAGTCATTTTAAATCCCTTTGAGATGTTATAGAATAGTGAGCAATTTAAATCCCTTTGAGATTTTGTAGAATAGTTAGCCAAATAAATTTGAAATCATTGCACAAATAGCTATAATTCCAAATAAGAGATATTAAATGTGTGGATTTAAAATCAAAGGAATTCAAAATCCATTGATTTCAAATTATTAGTCAAATTCCAAACACAACCTCAATTAAATTTCAAAATCTAATTGAGATAGTTTCATTCCCTACCAAAACAAATGAGATTCAAGTAATATAGTCTGTGATTTGTAATACCAAATAAGATTACAAACACCATCATGACTTACATTCCAAGCAATGGTTGGTCTCACCCAACTATAAAAGCCCACACTTCTGCCCGGTCTTTCACATCAGCACAAAAATATATAATATTATATATTGTTGAAAAGCCATGTCTAGTAGTAGTTTCTTAGTGTTGTTTATTGGGCTTTCAGCCTTGGCCATCCCCTCACTTGCTGATTTGAGCTCAAACAACAAGTCTCCTGATGGAATTCAACAAGGTACAAACCGATTTCGTGATTTCCCCGCACCCCCACGGATCCACCTGTTCCAAAACAGCTTCGGATAACTATTCCGCCACTTCCACCACTATCTTCTGAACAAGGTACAAACCGATTCCGTGATTTCCCTGCACCCCCACGGGACCCTCCTGTTCCAAAACAGCTTCGGATAACTATTCCGCCACTCCCACCACTATCTTCTGATCCTTCCGTTGAATCCGGACCGCACCACCACAAGTTTCCATCTGTTCCGAACCAAGCACCAGTTCTGAACCACAACGAGCACAGGGCTGAATCTATTCTCAAAAACCATTATGGTGTTTTCCCTCCCCAACCGACGTTTAGACCGCCCACCCACAACAGGGTTGCACCTGTTCTCAACAACCATTATCGTGTTTTCCCTCCTCAACCTACGGTTAGACCGCCCACCCACCACAGGGTTGCACCTGTTCCCAGTCCGTCGTCCACATATTAAATTAGATGTTGTTGTCTAAGAAAATAAGAAAATAAACTATTTCTCCAGTTGTTGTCTTCCCCAAGCTTTTGCAATTAATGTTCAACTTTTTTAATTTCTCAACTCATGTTATGTTAATGAAATATCAATGCTGTCCCTAGTTATGTTTCTCATCACAAGAGGACTTATTTTCTTCAATATTAATATGTTTTAATATGGGTAACCAATGACCAATTAAATGCTCTTATATATTTAGGGTAGAACAGGTGCATACTAAATGAATAGGACTATCAAAGAGTTACTAATACTCTGCCCACAAAAATCTCATTACACCTTATCATGATGCACGGTCAAGTGAATCGACCTGTGACTAGAGAAGTTATCACTTTTTACAATGCTAGTTAGAAGCATCTATAGGTATGTGCATGTAATTTGTATTATTTCAATAAAATTATTAGGTTATAAAAATAAAATAAATTGCCACGCCAAAAACTCATTGCAAAAGAGGTATTTTACTATGAATTTTACCCCGTAATAAGACATCCAACAAAAATGACGTCGTTTTAATTTTTTGCTATAATATTATTTTGTTACAAAAAGAAATCGTAATTTATTATCTATGTATATTATGAAATTGTGAATGATTTATCGTGTTTTATGTTTATTCCTTTTTAGTGATGCCAATTATAGTTTTTTTATATAATAGTAAATTATAAATTTATGTGTACAAATAAGTAATTTGTAATATTTGATAATTACTTACATAGTTGAATGGAGACAGAATTCTAATAAAAATAAATTATAATAAAGAGTTCTTTATATATACTGAAGGGTTTTATTCATAACTAATTAAATAAAATGAGTTAAAAATCTTAATACTAACTAAAAAAAATGTATAGGCCACACTAGAAGAAGATACGGTTTAGAATCTTGAAGAAGCTAGTCTCTTTGAAAGATAGGGAACGAAATCCGTCGGACAATTTAAATTTAATTTAATATTGTTGTAACTGATGTTTTTATGTTAATTTGTAACAACAAATGTTCTAAAATATGGGTTCAATTACATATTAAATCCATAGATTAGATGATGAGGGAAATAGAGGAATTACTCTTGTCTCACTTAGGAATATGATGAGAAAGTGTGGAGCTTTGATAAGGATCTAAGGTGTATGTGGGGGTGAGTGTTTTTACACTCAAAGTTGTCCCATATTGAAAATTTAAGGCTTAAACTCCATATATTAAGTTCAATGTTCAAGTTATATTTGAAGTGTTATAGAGACTAGGGCGAATGTCTGAGTCTCAGGATCTATCTTTTTGCAGCAAAAATATTTGGGGTTTTATCTGGATTAAAACAGAAATTAGTTTTCAAAATTACTCATTCAAAATCGTGTTTTAATTGCTTTTAAAACAGTGTTTTAACTCAGGTTCTTAAACCTGAATTTGGCCATTTCTTGTCGGTTTTTCTTTTACTGTATTAATGACCATTATACTATTTTCAATGTTGTTTATGGTTGCTTAATGAAGGCTTAATGACTGAATCCAAACTTGATTTTAATCGTGTTTAATAGCTTTTAGACCTGTATTTAAAACTATTTTAATACCGTTAATGGCTAATTATTTCAGGCTTAATGGTGGTTAAATGTTGCACTAATGTTGGTGATTAATACGGATGTTGAAACCGCTGAAAGCCTTGCCTATAAATGGCTGAATGGGCTCACTTCAAACATTGTCGAACAAAGTCGAACGTGGTTGAACATAGACGAACGAAAATATTCTCTCAACCTCTCTCTCTCATTCTGGTTTTTCTCTCTCGAAACTTCGAGTTGTTCTCCTAAAATCCAGCTTCGAGCTCAAGTTTTTTATAAGGCTACTGAGTGTTGTTTCGAGGTGTTCCATGATAAAGTGCATACAACTAGAACGAAAACCGTCTTATCCTGGAAGAAGTTGCGTAGTACCCGTGTGCACATTCTAGACGGGACGTATAATTTTTTCAAGGCAAGCATATCATATCTGTGATCCGGTTTGGTGAAATTCTTGGACCGAGAATTATTACGATACAATTCTTGTTGTAAGTATTCATTTAATTTATCATTAAAAAACATATCTAATTATTTGTTCATCATTTGGTTCCAACGTGCTTTCTTGTGTTTTGGTTTCTAAACTGTCTTCTAAAAATCTGATTGATATTTCAAAACGATTGCTACGATTGTATGTGACACTTTTTCCAACAATCTTGAAGAAATTATGGAGTTTTGAAAAAAATGGGTTTTTCGTTGGAACAAAATAGTTGCTGTTTTGCTTTAAAATTCTGATTTTATTTTTTAAAATCTATGGTTATAGTTTCCGCTTCTTAATTATTAAAATGGCTGAAGCAATTTCTGTCGCTATTCCTACCGCCCCAAAAGTTGACTTGTCTAGTATGTCAGAAAAGTTTTCGGGCTAATTTTTCAAATGTTGGGAACAACGGATGAAGATATGATTAACGATGAAGGTACTTTTGTTGGTTATTCAGGTGACTTGCCCTGAACCAACTGAAACGATCCTAAGCCAACTAAGATTGCTCAGTGGATCGAGCGGGATCAAATAGGCTGTGGAGCTATTTTGTCAGCAATGTCAAATACGCTATTCGATTTCTATTGTTCCGACTCTTACACTGCAAAATCTCTGTGGGATGAGTTGGACAAGAAATATAATACTTAAGAGCAAAGGCTCGAAAAGTATTCAGTTTTCAAGTTCATGAGGTATCAGATGGTCGAGGGAAGGTCTGTAATGAAAGACGCATGAGATTATCAATCTTGAGCATTCTTTGTCTGATGCTGAGATGAAGCTTCCCGAGAAATTTTTGGTCATGGCCATAGTGGACAAATTTCCTAAGTTTTGGGAAAGTTTTGACATGAAACTCAAGCATCAGAGAGGGAGAATATCTCTGGATGATTTTATGGTCACGATTAGCATTAAGGAAGAGCACAGGAATCAGACCCACAAGATGCATGTTGAGCATCAGTCAAGGACCAATTTAATAATCAGGAAAAAGAAAGTGAAAGCAATATATATTGCTGTTTTTGGTTCTATTGTTTTGAATGTCGAATCTACTTCTCTATGGCATAGTAGATTAGGTCATTTAAATTTAGATTCAATCAAATGAATGATAAATCTTGATTTAATACCTAGTCATGAAATTGAACGAGATCATAAGTGCAATATTTGTGTAGAAGCTAAACAAGTTAGGAAACCCTATCAATCAGTTGAAAGGGATTCGGAAATACTAGATTTAGTTCACACTGATATTTGTGAGTTCAATAGGATTTTGACTAGGGACCACAAACGTTATTTAATCAACTTTTATAGATGATTGCAGTAGATACTGTTATGTCTTTCTCATGCGTAATAAAGATGAAGTATTAGATAAATTTATTTTGTTTAAAATGAAACAGAAACCCAAACTGGTAAGAAACTTAAACGATTAAGTGTCTGATAGAGGAGGAGAATATGAGTTGAGTAAGTTTAGTAAATATTGTTAAAATTTTGGCATAATTCACGAAGAGACTCCTCTATATTCCCCTTCATCTAATGGAATAGTCGAACGAAATAATAGAACTTTTAAAGACAGGTTAACAGTCTTTTATTAACCTTTGGGTTACCTAATTATTTTTGGAGAGAGGCTTTGAATATTCTGAACAGAGTCCTTCTAAAACACAATACGAGTATTCCTTTTGAATTATGGAAAGGGAGGAAACTAAATCTCAAATACTTTTGAGTGTGGGGGTGCCTAGCAAAAGTGTTGGTCCCAGAACACAAGAGAAAGAAATTGGGCCTAAGATTATTGATGATGTGTTCTTGGGCTATGTGGAGACAAGTTATGCACTAAGATTTCTGGTTATTAAATCAGAAATTTCAGGCATTTAGGTCAACACAATAGTCGAATTTCATGATGCTACTTTCTTGGAAGATGTATTTCCATTAAAACAGGAATGCCTCCAAGTGTTCCACTTGATGATTCACTTGCCTCCATTTCTATTCCTGAACATATGGAAAGGATGACAAATGTGGGGGCTAATCCTAATAGTACTAGTCTGATTCTTGAAGAGTCAGATGAACCTAGATGGAGTAAGCGAGCTAGGATCGTCAATAATTTTGGAAGTGACTTTGTCACTTACAATATCGAGGACGAGCCTGTAACCTTCAAAGATGCTATGGCTTCTTCTGAAGCCTAGCATTGGAAGGAAGCTGTCAAAAGAGATGGACTCCATTGTGTCCAACGGGACATGGGTGCTAGTCGATCTCCCTCCAGGGTGTACTACAATTGGGTGTAAGTGGATCTTTAAGAAGAAACTAAAACCTGATGGGACCATTAATAAGTTTAAGGCCAGATTGGTGGCTAAGGGCTTTAAACAAAAGGATGGAATAGACTATTTCGATACCTATTCTCCGGTAGCTCGGTCGACTACAATCCGGGTGCTTATAGCACTAGCTTCAGTATATAATCTTTCGGTTCACCAGATGGATGTGAAAACAACCTTCTTGTATGGTGAACTAAAGAAATATGCATGGACCAGCCTGAGGGATTGTAACTCATGGTTACAAGCACAAGGTTTGTAAGCTTGTTAAGTCTCTTTATGGACTTAAACAAGCACCGAAACAGTGGCATGAAAAGTTTGATAAAACTATTCTTGCGTTTGGCTTCACCGTGAATGAGAATGACAAATGCATTTATTGTAAAATTAAATGAGATAAAATTATCATTTTATGCCTGTATGTAGATGATATTCTGTTAATAAGATCTTATTTAGATATAATAACCGAAATCAAGTTATTTTTTTTGAAAAATAAGTTTGAAATGATGGGTATGGGTGAGGCTGATGTACTTCTTGGCATCAAGTTGATTCGTTCAACTGATGGGATAGCTATTTCTCAATCTCACTATGTTGAGAAGATAATTGAGAAATTTGGATATCAAAACAATAGAATTGCTAAGACGCCATATGGTCCTTCTGTGGCTTTATTCAAAAATGAAAGTGGTGTACCTGTTGTACAACTAAGGTATTCCCAAATTATTGGGAGTTTGCAGTATCTGGCAAATGGCACGAGATTAGATATTTTATTTTCTTTCTCGAAGCTGATTAGATACACTAGTTGTTGAGACAAATATCATTGGGGAGCTTTGGTTAGGGTACTAAGGTACCTTAAGGGCACATTGTAACTGGCCATTCATTATGGCAGATTCCCTACTGTTTTGGAGGGATATAGTGATGCTAGCTGGATAGCTAAAAACTCCGGAACTAATGAGTGTTCAGGATATGTGTTTACCTTAGTGGGGTAGTCTCTTGGAAGTCTGCAAAACAGACTTTGATAACCCGATCTACTTCTGAGGCCGAGTTATGTGCGTTGGATATGACTAGTACCGAGGCAGAATGGTTGTATGGGTTGTTACTACAACTTCCCATTGTAAGCCAGCCTCTTCCACCTATTGTTGTATATTGTGATAGTCAGACCACAATAGCAGAGGTTCAGAGTCGTAAATACAACTAAAAGACATAAAGACACATCTAAGTTAGGCTTAACTCTACAAGGGCATTAGTCTCGGACAGAGTTATAGGTATTGACTTTATGGGAACAAAGAACAATGTGGTTGATCATTTGACGAAAGGATTAGATCTATCACAAGTACAAAATCAAGATTAGGGATGGGACTGAAAACCCATCAGTGATATAACTACGATAGTAACCCAACCTTTCAAGTGGAGATCCCACAAATAAGGTTCGATGTGGTATAAATAAGTCGTAAGGTATGTCAGAGCACCAAAAATAGACTGATACTTTGTATCTGGAGTCTGTCCCCTATAATTTTGAAAGGTGTTGTTACTGCAAGTATAGTAAGAGTTTTAACGCTGAATGGTGTCAAGTCTTTATAGACGAGATGCTAAGCGGTGCATCCTTGGAGACGCCCAACTAAGTGAATGTAGTTGTTTGGCCGCAACTAAGGAATGGGGCTATTCCTGAAAGCAATCAATGAACAGGATCAGGACACATGACCTAACGTGTCAACCCTAAAGACCAACACAAAGCTGGTGGCTTGTTGTTACTAACAGATGCTATCAAAACCACGTGCTCAAATTCAAGGCATAGTTCCATTTGACCCGGTGATAGCTGATGTTAGATAACTTGGCAGTGGTTCAAACCGGGAGGTACCATTGCTGAAAGTAAGATACCGAAACTTGAGTTCAAATATATGGATTTGTGGGGGATGTTGTAATTGACATTTTAATGTTAATTTGTAACAACAATGTTCTAAAATATGGGTTCAATTACATATTAAATCCATAGATTAGATAGTGAGAGAAATAGATGAATTACACTTGTCCCACATAGGAATATGATGGGAAAGTGTGGAGCTTTGATAAAGATAAAGTGTATGTGGGGGTGAGTGTTTTTTTTACACTGAAAGTTGTACCATATTGAAAGTTTAAAGATAACTTAAACTCCTTATATTAAGTTCAATATTCAAGTTATATTTGAAGTGTTATGGAAACTAGGGCGAATGTCTCATCTTAAGGATCTATCTTTTTGTAGCAAAAACATTTTGGGTTTTATCTGGATTAAAATAGAAATTGCTTTTCAAAATTACTCAATAAAAATTGTGTTTTAATTGCTTTTAAAACACTATTTAAACCTAGGTTTTTTAAACCTGAATTTGGCCGTTTCTAGTTGTTTTTTCTTTGACTGTATTAATGGTCATTATACTATTTTTAATATTGTTTATGGTTGCTTTAATGTAGGCTTAATGGCTGAATTCAAACCTATTTTAATCATGTTTAATAGCTTTTACACCTGTATATAAAATCGTTTCAATGCCGTTAATGGCTAATTATTTCAACCTTAATGATGATTAAATGCTGCACTTCAAACATTGTCGAACAAAGTTGAACATGGTCGAAAGTAGACGAACGAAAATATTCTCTCAACCTCTCTCTCACTCTCGGTTTTTCTCTCTAGAAACTTTCAGTTGTTCTCCTAAAAATCCGAGCTTCGAGCTCAAATCTTTCATAAGATTACTGAGCAATGTTTCGAGGTGTTCTACGGTAAAGTGCATACCGCTAGAACGGAAACCGTCTTATCCTGAAAGAAGTTGCATAGTACCCGTATGCACATTCTTAAGGGGACGTATAATTTCTTCAAGCAAGCAGATTATATATGTGATTCGGTTTGGTGAAATTCTTAGATCGAGAATTGTTACGATACAATTCTTGTTGTAATTATTCCTTTATTTTACAGTTAAACAGCATATATAATTGTTTGTTCATCATTTGATTCCAACGTGCTTTGTTGTGTTTTGGTTTCAAAACTGTCTTATAAAAATCTGATTGATATTTTAAAACGATTACTACGATTATCTGTGAGACTTATTCGAACAAATATAAGTTAAATATTATATAAGATATATTTTATAAAAATATGAGTAACTTTGGGATGTTTTTTTTTTTAATTTTTCTATGATGATTAAAAATATTAAATCTGCACAGAAAGTACAAGTTTATATGTCAATATATAATATAAGGGGGTACCTAATTATTAGTATACTACTGCAAGTTCAATGAATATAAACTTCAATTAGAAACAAGGACATTAAATTAGATCATAATTATTTTAGATCTTGTAATTATTTCTATTGTAATTTTAGAATATTGAAAAATATAAAATTTTAACTCTAGAGAACTTTGCTAGTAAATAAAAAAGAATTAATGATTAAATATATTAATTAATAAATATTAAATTATAGTCTGCATATTCATCTTTTTCTATTATATTCATCAAATTAATTATTCATGATATATTTATTTAGTTGAATAATTACATAATTATTGTAATACAAACTTAAATTTGTAAGGTACATATTCATATTAACGAGCCCTGACCAATAGAGTAAATAATTTTGAAATGATTTCTTTTAGTTTTTAAATATTCAGATTTAAAAAAGACAGAAAAATAAGAAAGGTAATTTTTTTTATTATACTATTATATTTTCTTTTCATATTTGGTTTAGAAAATATAAAAAAATAAATAATAAAAAGAAAAAAAAGGCTTTAAAACAATTAATTTTTGTTTTATGATTCTTTCCAATAATCTTTTCTTCTGGTAATATTTTCAAACAATTAATAAATAATATTTGTAATTGGTATTTATCATGTTTGTTTATAAAATATCAGAGAAAAAATATAGATAATATTTTTATAAATTATTTATATGGCAATGAATAATATCATGGATGTCTAATTAATAGTATAATTAGACCAATAATATATAGGACTCTTAAATGTTTAATAAATTGAAGTTTGGTAATTAAATACTTAAATTGAAGTAATTAATTGTTTTTGATATTATCTATGTTAAAAAGTTCTAATACTTATTATTGCCATTTTCAATCATTTCATGCTTCAATTCAAAGCACCAAAAACTTATTATGTCTGTGAATCTCAATATTTTCATTGAATATGTCATAAAGCAAAAATAGCCATTGAAGTATTGTTTTCAAGAGGTATCAATAATTAACATAAACTTAATTGAGAACAGAAGTTTTGAAATAAATTACTAATTAAAAGTACAGAAAAATTGGTCAAAATTGGGATCCAAATTAGAGCTCACAATAAATTTTATATATTTTCAAGATAATAAATCCAATAAGCTCATACCAAATTTGAACCTTATGCATTTTAAAGGTTGGATCCGATTGGTAAAAGATAAAATCATTCTTTTCGTTTAGAATGACCAATTGGACAAATTCCATGTTTAATTATGGCTTGTCATTCTCCCTAGTGTACGGCATAGATGACATGATTCCTATTGAGGTGGGTATGCCCTATCATCAAGTGATGGGTTACTCTGAGAAGAACAACACCGATTACCTTAAAGAAAATTTTGATTTTATTGAAAAGTTTCGAGAGAAAGCTTCATTCAAAGGTAGAGATATAAAAGCATGATAATCAATGCACATAACCAACGACTAAGGTTCAGAGACTTCCAAGTAGGCGACGATGTGCTCCAAAAGGAGAGCATCCAAACTAGTGGTAAGTTAAGACCTCACATGGAAGAACCTTAC
>JACGWO010000008.1:7581029-7962627 GCA_034509735.1 Sesamum alatum | reverse complement strand
ATAGAAAGAAGAGAGAGAAAGAAAGACTCCTTACATTATGTGTAATGTAGTAATTATATGTGTGTTGTTTTTAATATACTATCATAAATATAAATAGCATAACGAAGTTTGAAAAACTCGTAATTTAATTAAAAATTTTGAGAAGGTCTGTATATTAAACATTACAGCGAATGGAACCTTCTTTTTTTTTATTTTTTGAATAAGATGTAAAGGTAAGAATCATATGTTGTGGGATGGAGATTGGAGCTGATGCATGCATCTAATTGTGGCTATTACCTTTTTGCAGCTTAATTTATTTAATTAATTAGTGCTTAATGTATTGTCCTGGTTGGACACGTAGTAGAGTGGTCTGTGGCAGGGGATAAAGCGCAGTTCCATGCATATGTCACACGCCAAACACCAAACACCAAACACCCAACACCCTTCCTCTTGTTCTTATTCTTTTGTTTGGATTCTTGCTTTGCTCTATTATTCTTATCTGTTTTTAACTTTTTTCTATGGATAATAGATATGTATGCTGCTAAGCTTGAGATCTTGAGTTCATCAAACTGAACAAAATTCCAGCTTCAAAAAGTATAATTAATGAGATTTTGTTTGAATAGTATTAAGAGTATATGCATTGTGATTTAATCATATATTAGATTTGAAAATAAAGAAGGGGTTTAGACTTTAGAGTGCATGTTGCTTTTCTCACATGCCTTCAGTTTCAATTGCATCTCTGACAGCACAGCAACATAAAAGTAAAAGTTCTGAAATCCGATATTCAATAATAACCACTCTACATTTTTGCTCTTTCTAACCCCTTTCTCACATCACATTACACTAGCTCCTCTCCGTGGTGAGAGCCCTTTTCCCTGCATGGGATCTTTCCTTTCTTGCTCCATCTAGGGTTCCGCCCCTCTTCCCCTACCTCGGCTAAGCGCCGTTCTCTCCTTTCACCCTTCCTATACACCTTCACTCCGATCCTTGTTTTGCTGATGGAACACGATCTTGACCGTTTGGGCAAAGCCTTATCGCTGACAGATAAGGAGGAGAATGGGGCTGTGATCCCGCTGGGTCTCTGGCAAAACGATGATGAACAGGAGGGTTACTTTGTGGTTAGTCGAGTCCTGTCCCAGAAGGGCTTTCATGCCGATGCCCTCTGTACTACTCTTCAAGCCGCTTTCAATCCCATGAAAGGCATGGTCTTCAAAACCCTACCGCAGCAGCGCTTCCTTCTGAATTTTTTTCATCCGATCGATTTCAAGAGAGTTGTTGAGGGCTGCCCTTGGGCCTTTGACAAGAACCTGATTGTACTTCGGTCTATTACGGTGCACAAGAATCCTATGCACGTGAATTTGGACTGGTGTGATTTCTTTGTTCATTCCCACGATTTGCCAATCTGCAAGATGACGAAGCCTATTGCCCAATTCATCGGGAATCAGATTGGAATCTTCAAAGATGTGGACATGGATGATACAGACGGGAGTTGGGGTGCCACCTTGAGAATTAGGGTTTCCCTGGACGTGACAAAGCCCCTCCCCAGAGTACTGAAAATCCGGACCCCTCTAGGTGATGAACAACTGAGCACCTTCACATTGGAGCGCCTGCCAAACTTCTGTTATCTCTGCGGATGCTTAGGTTACTTATCGAAATTTTGTCCAAGATGTTTTGACGATGATTTCGTTGATCCGGGCGAGGACACCCCTTATGGCGCCTGGCTGCGTGCAACCAACCATTCTGCTCGTCCCCAATACCCGGCTAGCTCCTCCTTGGGCCCGCAGACTGCTACAGCTCGACCACAGTTCCGTTCTCCCTCGGCTTCGGGTAGTCATCGAGGGGCGGCAATTTTTGGTGCTCATCATGGGAACCACCCTCCATCTTTAAACCTAAACCTCCCACTACACAGCCCCTCTCACAGCATCAACTTGACGCCCCTCTCTCACATTCAGACCATGCATCCCCAGCCCAACACTGCTCCTCGTCACCCCACCGAACATAGCCCCCCTACATCGGAGGTGAGTAGTCCGGTCCTTTCCACACCAGGTATTCGACCACTCTCCTCCCCACTTACTCACATATCCGATCTCTCTCCCATCCCCTTCACAGAAAATCGAAACCCCCACAACACAGAAAAACCTTTTCTGTCCACCGTAAAAGAAAATAGTCCGAACCCCACATCTCCCTCACAGAACACATTATCCCTCCTGCTTCAAAGCTCACCCGAGTGCATGCCCCATTGTTGGATGTTACGAATATATCAGCGGAGGCTGCCGTGCAGCCCCGCCGGGAGCTATGAGTATCCTCTATTGGAACTGTCAGGGTATAGGGGGCCCTTGGACAGTTCGTGGACTTGGCGAGTACATTCGAACTCATCGCCCCTCCTTGGTCTTTCTGATCGAGACCAAGTGCACTACATGCCACATTGACTCTTTGAAACGCAAGTTTGCTATGTTTGGTTTTGGTGTTGCTGCTGTTGGTAAAGGTGGTGGTCTGGCGCTTTTGTGGGATAAATCCGTTTCGGTACAACTCCAGTCGTATTCTGCTTCCCATATTGATGCTTCGATCCAAACTCCGTCGGACCCATCGCTGTAGAGGTTTACTGGTTTTATGGCATTCTAGATGCATCCCGACGCGCCGAGTCGTGGGCTCTTGTCCATACCCTTCACAGTCAATCCCGGCGACCTTGGCTTTGTGCTGGGGATTTTAACGAAATCCTGCAAAATTTGGAAAAACAGGGTGGGGGCACTCGCCCTACTTGGCAATTACAAAACTTTAGAGCGGCTCTTGGGGATTGTGACTTGGATGATCTTGGCTTCTCCGGTGAGCAATTCACTTGGTGCAACCGCCGCACTGAACCTCATACAGTCTGGGAAAGAATTGATAGAGCATGTGGTAGTTCATCGTGGAGGAGCTTGTTCCAGAATGCCTCTGTCGAACACCTTGGTTCGGTCTATTCGGATCATTTTCCTCTCTTTGTTCTTTTGGAGCCCCATACAGCATGCCAACGGAAAGGGATAAGGGTCTTCCGATTTGAGGCATTCTGGCTTCACTCGGATGAATGCAAACATATTATGCGCGATGCTTGGAGGCGTCTTGGCAGTGGCGGTGCACAGCAGGTTTTTCTCGAGAAACTGCAGGTTAGTTCGACAGCCCTCCACACTTGGGGCAAAAGTGGCTTTAACGAGCGTCGAGACCGTATTAAGGACCTCGAGCATCTGCTTGAGGTTGTTAGGAAGGGATGCCTGACTGCGAGCTCGAAGAACAGGGAGTACCGAATCCGTGACAAAGTTGAGTGGTCTTTTCTCAAGTGGGTTCTTGAACGCTTGGGGTTTCCGGAAAGAACTATTAGGCATATTCTTCTCTGGGTGACTACAGTTTCCTACTCTTTCATCCTATTGGGGCACGAATTTGGCCGAGTTCTGCCGCAACATGGACTTCGGCAAGGAGACCCACTTTCGCCGTATTTATTCCTCTTATGCGCGGAAGCCCTAAGTTCTCTTCTCCAAAGGGCTGAATCTGATGGTCGACTAAAGGGTGTCTCTATTGCTCGCCAAGCCCCACCTATTTCTCATCTCCTTTTCGCCGATGACACGCTCATATGTAGCCAAGCCTCACACAGTGCGGTGACTTGCATCCAACAAATTCTCGGTTGTTATGGGAGAGCAAGTGGTCAGGAGCTCAACCTCAGTAAGTCCTCGGCCGTGTTCAGTCCTAACATTGACCGAGACATCCAACGACAGCTTGCTTCTGTATTGGATTTCCGTCTCGAAGATCGGCATGACAAATATTTGGGACTCCCGACCATTGTGGGGAAATCTCGTCGGGCGGTGTTTGAAAGTATTTGAGACAGAGTTTGGAAGAGAATTCAAGGCTGGAACGATAAATTTCTATCTCAAGCGGGCAAAGCCGTTCTTATTAAATCGGTCCTACAAGCCATCCCGACGTATGCGATGGGGTGCTTTCGGCTATCCTTCTCTCTTATTGATGAAATCCAATCGATGATTGCTGATTATCTATGTCACAATGGGGATGAAAGGAAAATTCATTGGATTGCTTGGAAGAAGATGTGCTCTCCCAAGAAACGGGGCGGACTCGGCTTTCTTGACCTTCGGGCTTATAATCTCTCTATGCTCTCCAAGCAAGTGTGGCGCATCCTGACCGAACCTGATAGACTCCTTAACCGCGTGTTGAAGGCGCGTTACTTCCCCAATTCTGATATTCTGGATGCTAAAATTGTCTACAACCCCTCCTTCACATGGCGCAGCCTCTTGGCCTCTTGTGAAATCATTCGACGTGGCTATCGCTGGAAAGTGGGCTCGGGTAAGGATATTAGGATTTGGTCGGATCCTTGGATACCTCGCTCCTTTTGTTTCAAGACTATCACTCCAGCCCCTCTTTCCTCCCCCCCTCTATACGGTCGACTCTCTTATTGACCCATCTTCAAATTCCTGGAACTGCGACCTGGTGCGCTCCACTTTCCTCCCCATCGACAGTGAGGAAATTCTGTAGATTCCGTGTAGCAGGCTTGGAGTTTCTGACATGAGGGTCTGGCATCACACCCCGTCTGGCATTTTCACAGTGCGCAGTGCCTATGCCGTGGCACGAAACTTATTGGAGCTAGGCCCATCCAGTTCCTTGGCTGCGGCGGATGAGAGAAATTGGAACTTCATCTGGCAGACGTGTGTCCCTAGTAAAATACAAATGTTCGCCTGGAAAGCCACTCGTAATGGGATCCCGACGTGCAACAACCTGGACCGTCGACTGGACGCCTGGACTGGCGGTTGTCCTCACTGCGATTCCCCATCGGAGGATGTCCTTCATGCCCTCTTTGATTGCCCTTTTGCCAGATTAGTTTGGTGCTTTTCCAACATCCCCTGGGTCGTCCTGTCGGGCAATAGAGAGTGTGTTTTCTCCTGGTTCCAAGGCGTTTTTACCAAGCTGGAGTACTCTGATTTTGGCCTGTTTCTCACCATCTGCTGGATGTTGTGGTGGACCAGGAATAGAAAGATGGCCGAGGGGACCCTTTCTTCGGCCGAACAGGTTCTCAACGCCGCCGCCACCTATCACGAAGAGTTCCTCCTCCACTCCAGAAGTCTGCAGACTTGCCTTCCATCCTCCTCCCCGACCTCGTGGTCACCGCCACCTATCACAAAGAGTTCCTCCTCCACTCCAAAAGTCTGCAGACTTGCCTTCCATTCTCCTCCCCGACCTCGTGGTCACCGCTAGGCGACAATATGATCAAGATTAATTTTGACGGGGCTCTCTTCCAAGAGACGGGCGAAAGTGGCCTTGGCGTTGTTGCTAGAAACGCTCAAGGGCAGTGCCTAAGTTGGCTTTGGCACCGACTCCAGCAGTGCTATTGCCCAGAAATTATGGAGTCTTTGGCAACACGGGAGGTTGTCCAGCTGGGAATTCGACGTGGCTGGTCGCGAAACATTGTTGAAGGGGATTGCGCCAACTTGCACCACAAGCTCCGAAAATCTGCCCTAGATTCATCTATGACGGGGTCCATTGTTTCTGACATCAAACTTTGTTTATCTCATTTTGAGTTTGTTTCTTTCTCTCTTGTTCGTCGGTCTGCGAACAAGGTAGCCCACACTCTTGCTCGTGCAGCTTCAGGTTTTAGTAAGGGTTCTGCTAAAATCCCCTTCCTTTGCTTCTTCTATTTTGTCCTCGGACATGAATTCCTCTATAAGCTGCTCCTGTTCCCCGTCAAAAAAAATAATAATAACCACTCTACTTTTTGCTGCAAGTCCAAGCTAATTTTTAAGACGTTGAAGAGTCTTGGGTTCGATCATCCCGTCCACTTCTTGCACAATACACATGCCATCAGCAATTGAGTTACTAAGTCAATTTGACGCACCAAAATTCTTCTAATAGCAATAGGTAAAGAAATGAATTCTTTAATCACTTCCCAACTTCCGCACTTCACGCACACACTTTACCAAATGAGATTGATTGATTTCATGCATTAAAAGAGGGACAGGCTATGCTCCCGTAAAAGAGAATAAAATCATCTCTGTCGATTTATGCAAAAGTTGGCTTCTAGTGAGAACTAATGATGTTGACAGAGAACCAAGTGCAAGCAAAGAGTTGGCCACCAAAAGTAGCATTTACATTCAAGCATCGCATGCAAGTTAGCTGGCTCAGATCTTTTCACCTAATCCTTACTGCATGTCTGAACTAAAGGGGAACAACATGGTTATGATACAAAAGGACCTAGGGCACTAACTACACAAAGGGGATAGAATTTATTCACAAATATTTACCACAGGGTCATCTAATTTGGAAATCAAAATTCCCCGGCATTGGACCTATCTGGTTTTCGGTGCGCCAGTGCCCACATCACCGGGGATGTGTTTTAAGTGTCGCTCCAGTTCTCATCATCTTCTGCATCACTGCCGACAGCCTGAATGGGCAATGGAATAACATCATGAATAGCAGAGAAAGGTTACTTTGTCCTAAGCATGAGGGAGAGAGAGGATACCTGGCGAATGGCATTCGCCTTCTCTAGAATTGCAGTGACTTGGACATTGGCAGAGGCCCCTGATGGTACAGTTGGTTTTGCTGTGGCAATTGGTCTCAGACTGAATGACTGAACCACCAAAAATACAATATTAGAAATGATTGGAATAAAGTCAAATTGGAAGCACAGGTCAGTGCTGAGGGGAACACTATAAACAACTAGGGTCCTTGTTGTGCCTTAATCATTTGGCATGATATAAAAGGCGTGTCTAATAACCATGTTTAAGAAAATAGGGTCATTCTCTGCTAATAACAACCAAAAGTTGTGAGTGAAGAACTCCAGCTCACCAACATCGGCAAACAGAAAGAGAAATGATAAATACAAGAGGGCTAGCCAAGATGACATCTAAGACCGCAGACATACAACACAAGGTAGTAAATAATGAAGTATTTTACAGATCCAAATGACAATTAACATACGGCATTGGAAATATATCAACCAATATGATTATTCGACTAAATCTATGGTGTATATTTTAGGTAAACCAACTGGTCAACTAGCAATGCAGGTCAACAAACAACAGAGGGAATGCAGGTACCACATTCGTACTTATCTCCATCTCCCAAATCCATGTTGAAGGCCCTAAATTTGACATACAGGTAATAAAGTTAAGACATTAGAACATAGCTCCAGCTACCAGTAACTCACTTTTGTTCTAATTTGGTGTAGAAAGTCCTCCTTTTCATCTATGGTCTTGCCCTGATTAGCTTCTCTTTGTCCATTTGACTTCCGGGAGATGGACTGCTGAGAACATAAATAGCTTGATTATAAGATTCCTATACGGCTTCTTAAATAACTAAGTGAAAAGCAGACGACAAGAAAGGAAATCGAAATATCGGACCTTAGTTTTCTGCATACTTTTGCCATCAATTTGATCTTCACTAAAAGGGGCTGGTTTAGGCTGGGAAATGGTAGATGCGGAGTGCATAAGATCAAATCCATAATAAGAGCCCTCAGCCATCGTATCACACTGGTCATCTACCCCATCCAGATGGGGAATCATACCACGCCACTGAACAGGAGGAAGAGGTGGAGGAGCAGGAGTAGGAGTAGGCGCAAGTTGTGGCTGCACAAGATCCTTTGTATTGGTACCATTTCTTAATTCCTTTCTGAATGAGTGACTTATGGTGTCTAAACTTTGAAGATCAAATGACCGACAAGATTCAGACTTTTGCACACCATTTCCAACAAAAGGAAGTTGAAGTCCACAATGGTCATGAATGCCTTCATGGGTTTTCCTCCCATTGTCAGGAACTGTTGAAACAGATTCGGTCAAAGAGATTCTGCGTAGGGCATCATATAAATCACACTCCTTGCTAGTGGGAGATGCGTTTGCCTCCCACTGCTCCGAATTTGATTCAGACTGATTGCTATGGTAATCATCTGATAAAGAAGGTGATGATCTATAGAATGTGTCAGTATCTGAGTCTGAACCAACATCGTGGCGAGCAATGGAAACCTCTGGGATCAACTGAAATGAAGGAAAGATAATATCACTGCTGCTTTCGCTATTTGCATTTCCATTGGGGAATTTCAGTTTCAGCTTGGAAGTCTCAAAGCCATCTATTGGTTGGAACGACATTTTCATGTGCTCAAGTGGAGGTGACGAAGAAGGTGAGAATCTAGGAGATTCAGCACCAAAGAGATCTTTACTTCGTCCAGAAAATGTTCGATATCCAACACTTCGACAGTTTTTCTGCTCAAAAGCATTAGCATTTTGATAGCCACCAGGGTAGGAGTTTGAATCCCCACCAGGCAATAGTTTTTTGTTTGATCCAGTTGAAAGTAATTTATTGCTGAGTTCGAACATCCGTGATGAACTTCTGCTATTCTCTTGATGCTCTAAGGCAGGTTGGGATGCTGGATTGACAGGCGGAAGATTTCCAGATGCGGTTATGCTTGATCTAGCAGAACTGGCATTATTTTGATAAAGTGAATTGCCTAATTTTCCAAGTTTGATGTCTAAATCAGCAAGAGAAATTTTCCAAGATGGCTTCCTAAATGTTGAGACACTTTCTTGGTATTCATGGCATGTAGAGCCATCCATTTCAGGGTCCTCTTCAATAGTTTTGAAGCTCTCTGCATCTTTATCACTATGGATTGGATGCTGAATAGACGGACTGCTTTCATCGTTCCTGTAACTGGGATTTTGAGTAGTAGCATTCAATACACTGCAATCTGGTGGTTTTGATGGCTGGAGTCCTAGCAAGCTACCATTAGTCCAGAATGCAACTGAAGTCTCATTAGAGATTTCTGGTGCATGTTTCTGAGAGTCGCTAATTGGCACCCCTGGCCTGTCATCTCTGAAGTTAGATGACACAGTGCAAGAAACAGATTGCACATTATTGCCAGTATGAATGTTATGGTTCTCAGGAGAATCAACACTGCGTGGACTGCATGGAGCCAACAAGTCTTCATTCCTTTGAGATGATTGTAAAGGCTTGCCCAATGGGTGCAGGCAGTTAAATTCATCCTTTTCTATTTTACCATTCTCATGAGCACTAACACTGTGCAGACTGCCTAGAGTCACCGACTCTTCAGTCCTTTGAGATGATTGTAAAGGCTTGCCCGACGGGTACACGGAGTTAAACTCATCCTTTTCTATTTTACCATTCTCGCGAGAATCAACACTGTACGGACTGCCTGGACTCACCGACTCTTCAGTCCTTTGAGATGATTGTAAAGCCTTGTCCAGTGGGGACATGGAGTTAAATTCATCCTTGGCTGCTACTCCATCAATAGAACAGTTAGTCGCGTGAGGGGATTTTGGAGACACTGAAATGAGATTATGTCCGCAACCACCATTGATCAGAGAACTATTGGCCAAAACATCAGACTCAGAACTTGAAGACTGGCATTCCAAATTAGGTCTTACAAGCTCACATAATCCATCATCTACTCCTTTGTCCTCCAATTTAGAATAGTGCTGTACTTCTTGATTTTTTGTGCAATCTATATCAGTTTCACATTCTGACTCGATCGTATTAAGTGCATCCATAAAATGATCAGTTTCACTTTCAATATCATCAAGATGGACATCACCAGAGTCCAGGGCTGGCACAGCCTGATCACAAGGCTTGACATCCTTTTTGTCAGCAGTTCCAAAATCGACAGCATTATCGCTGAGTCTTTCTGGGTCCAAATTTGGAGAAAACGATTCTAAAGGCCTATTTTGATCATCCTCCTCTGCCATGCAATCATTATCAGATTCCTTTGTCGCAGGCTCAAAGCTTTCTCTATTTTCATCCCAAGTGACAGAAGATGAACTACAGCCAGCTTGCTCTTGTGATAGATTGATCTGAATATCATCATATGCATCTGTACTTTTTTCCTCAAGAAAATTGTAATCTAGGAAATCATTGTCGTGCCTCTTTCCTAGAGAAGAAAGGGATTCTCTAGAGACTTGTTCTTCAGATTGCACTGAGTAACTTGGACGGAAATCACCTTCAACGCAGCCTGACCCATTTCTCATGTCCAGATTTGACTGCTCAGCGAAATCTGATTGCAATGTAACATCATACGTCGATGCTGTTTGTGAAGGAGACATACGCTCACCAATATTCGATTGAGTGAACTGCATTCTGCAAGACTCGATCATCACAAGTCAGTCCTTTTCATGCCAACTCCAGATTTTTATATTTAAATACCAAATTCATATAGTTAATCCATGCTTTCACTGCCATTTCCCTGTTCTTAATTCTCTTCACATTTCAAGCCCAGGGTATGAGCATAAATAACATTTACCTGCCACTGTTGTAAGACAATGATGCATCTCGTGATACTTCTCCACTCCTGGGCCATGACCTCCTTTTCTGCTCAAGTTTCAATATATCTTAGTATGGTAGACAGATACGCAACAAGCAGCAAAGTGAATCATAAAAACACATACATAACACCTATTGACTTTACATAAGATGTCTAACAGAGTTTCTTGCATAGGGTTCTTCCATTTGTTTTCTTTCGGTGTTGGTAGATGATAATACAAGTTAATCAACAAATCTCTCATTTCTTCTTTATAAACCCTAAATTGGGGGCATGCACAAAAAAGAGGTAGATCCAAGACCAAGTTACTCGACAGGAACAGTGACCTATTTAAGCAGGATTAGCTTTTTAGGTAAACATAAGACGTTAACCACCATCCATCAGAACATACTAATTGAGTAATAGTGATTCATTTCCAGGATACCATGTTTTTAGGCCTATTACCTTAATCTTGCGACCCTTCTTATCTTTTGAAATTTTCTGCGTACTAGCTTCACCAGATGCCATTGATGCTCTGTTAAAGAAAGTTGGATCTGAATATCTTTTCAAGCAAGATCCAGGGCCACCAGGGTCGAACCTAAAGAAAAGCACAACACTTAGTAACATGGCCAAGAATGGGAATCAAGATACAAATTTGTTAAGAGTTGCTCATACCTATCAAGTAAGTGCAAACGTGGAGGACCACGAGAGTCTTCATAAGAGTTCATGATAAATAGAGGTACATCACTGCACACAAAATGATTTTGTTCACATCGGATCCGTGTGCGCCAGTTGGAACCTGCACAGAGATTTTTCTAGTAAGGACCTAAAAGATGGTAGAATAATTACACGGAAGGCAAGAGTGGCAGTTCATGCTCGCTAAAGTGCAAAACTGGACGACTCAGCCATGAGTGCATGTTGGGAGAGCGAGTGGAATTGCTACAAATCACTTAACCAGACCTAGGAAGGGGAAGGGGATATAAGAGTGGAAAATGTGAAAGCCAGTATTTTAATCATACCAGCTGTGTATGCAAAGTGTAAGTGGCTCCTTTGTGCCAGTACAGCCTTCTCAAGCGGAGAAACTGCAGCTTCAATTCGTTGAACACGAGCCATCAACTTACGGCTTCTAGAAGATGTTCTCATGACTTCTTCCTGCAAGCCATGAAAAACTTCTGCCGCAAATCTACCAAATGCAGATATGCTATTTCAGTTTAAATTGTAAGAAGAGTACTAAATTCCTGATGCTGAAGCTCACAGCAAACAACAGCCAGACACTTATTTTTCTGGAAATGAATTTATAATCATTCAGATATGTTCTCTCCATTCGTTCTAGGAATTATCATTTGCATGTCCAGCACGAGATACGCCATTTAACTCCCTTCCTTCACACGTTTCCTCTTTTGATATGGAATTGCAGATACACACAAAATCATTGATTCGTACAATCACATCTGAACAATCTTTTGACATCTTAGCAAACTCCTCTCTAAGTTCAAGACCTTTTAAACGTTATCTCCTTTAAAGATTTCTGTATTAGCACAAATTACCAGCCCAAAATGTACAATAAAAGGAAAAGGAAAATCATTTCCTTGCCATATTCAACTGACTTCAGCAGAAACATTACAAATTTGCCACAACAAAAAATCACTACCAAAATTCAGACTCCTCTCACCAAAAGATGCACCAGGTAGCATCCAATAAATTAACAAAACTTACATATTAAAATCAAACCGCGGACGGCTATAAAAAGTTTCCCAAAATAGTACAAGTTAAAACTTACAGAAATAGAGAAAGAAAATTGTGGAAAAAAACTTACTCCGCGAGATCCCCGAGCTGCCGCAAAACTCCGACGAGACCAGCTACGGCGACTCCTTCAAGAATCTCCTTCGGATCTTCCTTGTTCACAGCTCTGTACAAGTCAGGTGCTCCGAGCGCGTACTCATTCCTCACCTCCACTCTCACCAACGGCATCGCTTTTGAGAGAGAATTCCAAGAGACACTGAATTTTCTCTCTCCCTCTATGAGTATGAACTACACTAGGGTACAGAAAGGAAAGAAATGCAAAATGAATGCTGGCGAATTAAATGAAGGAATGATGAGTTAGAGAGAATGAAAGAGAAAGAACATCAAGTTAGAGAGAGAGAGAGAGAGAAACAATTAGGTCAGGGGATTGCAGCAGCTTAACTGCCCAAACAGTGATAAATAGAGAGAGGAGAGAGGAGGGAGTTTTATCTATGTAACTGCAGTGTGTTGTTTGTGTGTATGTGTGTGTGAGAGAGAGAGAGAGAGAGAGAGACAGCTAAATTAGGAGACGGAAGAAGACATTGCCAACTCTGCAAGCCATTCCTGAGGAAAGGGGGTGCGCTGAATGATAACAGTAACAAGACAATGGGAAGTTAAATGACGGAATTGGGGTGGAGAAATATGAACGAATTGACCCTGGTTCCGACTTAAATGACGGAATTGACCAAGTTGTGCTTCCCCATTGAACATTTCGCCGTTTCGCTCCGCCGTGAAGGACTCGTCACGGCGTCTGCTTAATTATAACTTTCTTTTTATTTCGGGGAAAAAGAAACCATGTTTTACTTTATTCATTAACTACCAATTAAATTGGAAAATTAGCACAAAAAAATTAATAAACCACGACTCAATATATACCTTCCCCTAAAAATTAATTTATCGATTTAATTATTATTTTTTAAAAAAAATAAATCACAGCAGATGGGATCTCTGCCCCTTTTAAATAATAATATCTTAAGTATCAATTTGTTAAGGGAGGGATCAGATCTTGTTGTCTTCCCCTTGTTTGGTTCTACACACCAACATTTCCTAGAACACCAGATCTGGTTGCAATTTTGCTATTATTATTAGTAGTATTATTATTAGTAATAAAATAAATGAGACAGAGCGTGAGTGAGTGTGTCAGTGAGGTGGAGTTGACTTAGGACTGTTTGGTTTGGTGTTGTTGACTTGATTTTGGTGTTTGGAATCTTGCTATTAAATTCACCTACTCCCAATTTTTATTAAATACTTGCTATATATATGTATCAAAATTATTAATGACTGGCAGCAGCCAGCAACTGCAATCACCATTCCATTTAATTACCTCACACTCACACACTCAAAACTTAAATTGAATTTATATTTCTTTTATAATAATTTAATAAGAGTAGTGGATTCATGGTCTGGCAATGATCATGAAAATGGGAATAAAGAAAAATGGTGGTTTGTTCCCAGGAATCCAGGATTTAGTGTCCGCTCCTTCGCTTTTTGGTTTAATTTTAAAGAGAAGATGGAGTTCCGTAATGGGCTTTGACCTGAATAGGGCCGTAAATGGGCCTGGATATCAAAACAGAACTCGGCTCACTCGCATGCCAATGGCCCACTCCTTTCAATGAGAGTACAATCAATTATTTATTTATTTTTATTATTATTATTATTATTATTAGGGTTAATTCCACCTAGACTCCGTTTAAAATTTTAAAAAATTACACTTCCCCCCAAAAAAGTTCTAAAATTACACTTACACCCTTTTTGAAAATTCACCGTTTACACCTAATCCATTTTTGTTGGGATTTTAACTAAAAATATTGGCATTACCAAACAAAATTACATAAATTTTTAATTTTAACCATCATTTAACATCCCCATGTAATACTGTTGCACTTATAAACGAAAAGTATAATAATGTTAACTCATTCTCTATATATACATTATATTTATCCCCTTATAAGTATAAAAATATTCATAAAAATATTAAATCAGGGGAAAAATTAAAAATTTATATAATTTTTTTTATTGACATAAATATTTTCCGTTCAAACTCTAACGGAAAATGATCAGGTGTAAACAGAGAATTTTTGGAAGAGGTATTAGTGCAATTTAAAACTTTTTTAAAGGAAAGTACAATTTTATTTTTTCAGATGGGGCCTAACTGTAATTAACCCATATTATTATCCTAAAGAGTGGCTATATTTACAAATAATAAGGACAATAGAAGTCGTGTCTAGGGCAAGCGCAGTGAATAGGTTAGAAATAGAATGGGTTGGGTAATAAAGCTTGGTAGTACTAGATAGTTGGGCAGCCGAACCAAAGTTTGCAGTAATAAGTAGGTAGTTACGAGACTCATTTCCACCACTAATAACTGTGATTACAACTTAAACAAAAACAATGAAATCGTGTTTGGTAATGAATATAAAGTGCGTCCTTTCGTCTTTGAGGGTCCAATAATAAAACTTGAATTTTATAAAAGAATAATAGATTATGATAATTCCAGGCCTACCTACTATCCTATTAAGTGACACACTGAAGGGGATTTTTGTTTTTTTTTTTTTTTGTTTTTAATAATTACCAAAAAATTAGTGATGGATCCACTTTTAGATCCATGAAAATATATATAGGGGAGCACGGGTAGGGCCAATGACGTAGAACCCAATCATCTCATTTTTTTTCTTCCATTTTTAAATATATATATATATATATATTACTGATAATTTTAAGGAATAAGAATTAAAATGGAGTGACAGAAATATGATATATCCGAATCGTTCTGAGATTTTCTCTTTCCTATTTCTGAAAATTTAAACTTGAATTGTCAGGTGGTTTGTGTTTGATGTAAAACTTTGTAGGGAATGAATGAGATGGATAGTGAATGAAATTGTGGATCACGAAGTCGAAATAATAGTTAGAATACTTATCTTTCAAGACAATTATTGCCATGCTCTAGTACTTACGGAATGGCAATTTGTCTTCCAAGATACAACGATTTTTTATCTCAAAGTAGCAGCACTAAAAACTTTGAAAAACGGCGAACTAAACAATATTTTGAAACTTTCTTGCTAAACTCTATTTGCAGAATGTTTTTATGCTTACGAAAGCTATGAATAATCTGAATGAATAATGAAATGAAATGAGAGGCCTATTTAGAAGAGTTGGAAAGGTGTATCGAACAAATATGTCCAGTCAGAAAAGATGCTTTTGAAAGGTTATAACCTTTCATCCTGATGGACGCATCATTTCACCCAAAAGACATACCATTTCACTCAAATGGATACGATAGGATGATGATTGGACGTTATCAACCATCATCCACTTGTCACAAGCTGTCAGAAGTTGTCACGAGTTTGTTATGCGTCGCACATCGTAACCAATCACTTGTCATGAGTTATTCTTTAATGTATCACTCACCATTTTCCAACATGTGATATTGTTGATATGATTGTTGTATTTGTCTCTGTTTGATATTGATAACCGCTAAAACTAATTGTAATTAATTTACTTCAATTAATAAAGTTCATCTTTAGCTTTTAATTTTAATATATATATATATATTTCTCTCGTAACTATTCATTGTTAAAATTTGCTATGAATTTGTCGTAAAAAAAGTTAAAGTTCTTAATAATATAATTTGCAATGGAATTTTTCCACGGCCAACAAATTCATGACAACTATAACATTAGTATTTATAGTCATGGGAATTTTTCCATTTCAAAATTTCGTAGCAAACCAATTTTGCAACGATTTTATACAAACTTAATTTGTTGCAAAATTTGGTGGCAATGGGACAGTTTTTTATAGTGCTTATTGCTGTAGTAATTTTGTTTAACTAAGCTTTATATTTATTTGAAAAGATTAAATTCTAACAACTACTGGCGTAACAAAATCACTTCGTTTCAAGAAAATAAATATGCATAAAGGTAAATCTTTTTTATCCACATTTAGTTCAAGAATAATTTCAATGCTCAATCAATTTACTTCATGGAAAAAAAATTGGGTGGGGGGGGGGGGGGCGGGGGAGTTGACTTTTGTTAATATCGATATTGAAATGATAATTTTTTTATTGATTTTCAGTGAGTGCCCAAACCTAGAGTTAGTTACATTTCAAATCATATAATTAATGTTGTACATTAAATTAAGAGCACAATATTAATGATCTTTATTTTGTCAAAGTTTTAAAAAGAGAAAAAAGTAGTACAAGAAGTAACCATAATTAACTGGTTCTAATATTGCACACATATATTAACCCATAAAATTTGCGGGTGGATAAATCATGTCTTAACTTAATGGTTAAGGTTGAGGTTCCATAAATAAATTTAAAATTATGCGTTTAAATTCTATAATATGTATGGTGTTTGTCTCACTTTATGCGAGTACGTATTTGTGTCCCTTTATGAGTTTATTGCAATTTATTATCATAATTTTTAATATTGATGTATTAATTGAACTAATGTATTCAACTGCCCAATTTATTTAAATATTGATATAATCATGTAATTATTGCTTCTATAAAAAAGGGTAAATTATATCTACCTCTCTGAGGTTTTACATAATTACAAATACTCCCTTATTTTTTGAAAAATTATAAATACCCCTCTCCCAAATTGAAAATAATTATGTTGTCCCTAAATGGAGATGTAAAAAGTACTACTTTACTCTCATTGAATTTTTATTTAAAAAAATGTTTCAAAAAAATGTAAAAAAAAAAATCTAATGGTAAGTAAAATAAATAATCCATAAAAATATTTCAGAAAATTCTAAAACATATATAATATTATAACCTATAATCCAAAATAGTATTTTGGGTAGTTTACTATAAAAATTGGATGAAAACTTAACGGAATGAGCTCCTTGTTAGACGGGCGTTATAGTCAGGAGGGGTATTTGTAATTTCTGAGAAGGTATTTATAATTATGTCAAATCTCAAATGAGATAATTGTAATTTACCCAAAAAAAAAAAAAAAAAAAAATCACGGGTGGATATATGTTTGTTGACTATTGATAAATCAATGTATGCTTCTTGATGATTGTAAATATTAATTACAATAGCAAAACATAATTAGATATATATATATATTTTAAAAATAGATGTAATAATTTTGTTTAATGTAATAAAGACATGAAGCCACTAATACAATTTGAAACCACTGTGTCGTCGGAAAGTTTGAATATTTTATTTAAAATTAAATATTAATTAATAAGAAAATATTTAATTTTGTTCAATAAAAGAAAAATAGTTTTCTCATTTCTAGGGTAAAAAGTAAAAATTCCAGAACCTATCATAAAGAAGTGAATGAGATTAAAAATAGAATAACAATCAGGAGGTCGTGGTTCAACTCCTGCGAATGTAGATATTTGGGTATTTGATACATTTATAGTAGTATATGTATATTGATACTTTGTTTGTTTTGAAATTGTTGTTGGTAAATTTTAAAAATATTATTGTACTGCATATTAAACGTTGTATAGTTTGTTGGTTGATTTAGACATATCGTTGTCCTTAAAAAAAAAAGAGATTAAAATAAATTGTGGGTCGACAAGGAGGATCCTAAGAGGAATATCAGTCGTGGTAGTACTTTACTTTGGAATCAGTATCTCGTTAGTTGCAAGTTTCTGGTCAGCTTGTATATTGATGAGGTCTGTCAACCATTATAAATATGATTGATTTTTATTGGGTTTTATAATATTCATCTAAAATATTTTTTAATATAATAAACACTTTACATCTACTATATTCATTTACGATGTATATTATAATAGCATTCACTGTGACGGTATAATTCGCTTGAACTATCTAACTTAGTTAGTCTAATTAACTTTAAGTATCGGGGTACTTTTTTTGTTGGAATTCTGATTCAATTTCAATTTTTGGTTGCAGAACATTGAGAAGACCTTGATAGGGTTAGGCATGATAGAATTATTTTCAGTTTGTTTGAATGTACTCGATCATATATACATGTCTAATTACATAAATGGGTCTTTATTTTGTCTTGTAAATCAATGGACAGTGTATATAATAATATAAAAAAAAATCGGTGTGAAAAAAATAATTCAAATTCAAATTTGATGTGGTGAGAACTACTACTCTAGGGTCGTGATGGTTTTTTTTTCTCCCCTTTTACATGCCTTTCGCTCTTGTGGGAAGGGGATTTTATAGTCAAATATTTTGCCCTTAATTGGCCGGAATCCGCAATATCTTTCTCGATATATGAAAATTTCGAGTCTCTGCTGTCAGGATTAGCCCTAGATCTCTCGTGGGGAAACTATCTCGTATGTTCGAAGGGTTTTTGCTATGGAGAAAGACTACGATCCTCGTACAGATCTCCGGCCCTATCTTTCTTGGAGTTTGCAGATTTTGAATCTCTGCACTCATGATTACAGGAATCTCTTGTATTCGAGAGGCCTGAATTTTATACGAGGTGGCGAATGACCTCTCGTTGTATTTCAAATTTCCCTCAGAGGTTGATTTTAGTACGTTCAAAGGAATGCATTTTTTATTCTCTATCTCTCCTCCAATATCTTCATCTTACCCGTATCAAAGTTACTTTGCAATTAGCAATTAGTCAAATTAATATATTTAGAGGCATTTGCTAATGGTTGGACCCCATTGCAAACAAAAATATCCAACTTTTTGAGAAAAATGTGGCTCCAATTAATTGGATCCTCTGCGATTCTTGATTGATCATCTTTTTGCAGGGACGTCTAATTCTTTCATCCTCGCTCTCTTTTACCTGCAGGTTCATGCATCCATTTGTTTGTATGTAAACGGAGCTAGCTACGAATTTTAAATTAATTTACATTAATTTAATTGAACTAGAATGAATTAATTTACTGCGTAATACATCGACATCTTTAAAGCAATTAACGTTACGACATTTAATATGCAATACAATTATAGTTCTAAACATACTATCATAAAAATAGACTAAACATCTCAATACGTAGGACTTTAATTCATAATCTTTTGATTGTACGTAAGACCTCAAAAAGGATTAAATTGAAAACTTATATCCACTTGAGAGGTCTAATCCTACATTTATAGTTTGGAATCCATCCGTTGTCAATGAGGCTTAGCTCAGTTGGCGAAAGGCCCAATAATTTAGAGGTTATGGATTCGAACCCTTGCATGAGATTATGTTTAACTACATAGTAGGTATTGTTTGTATACTATAATAGTAATTAATTTATGTGATATTACTGATAAGGGTATGATTATTGTAATTGTCTCTGTTAGATATCGATATTCGATAAAAATGATTGTAATCGATTTACTTCAATTAATAATAATTCATCACTTTCACTTCAAAAAGAACGTCACTTCACAACATTTTCGATGCATATGCAGATCTTTTTGCAAATGTCATCTTTTGTTGAACCACTGTTACTATCTGATCTTCATTTTGCTTGTACTAGGACTACGTCCTCCCCTTATGTAATGGCTTTAAATCTGCAGTAATATAATAGCTTTATTTTCTGTTTAAAAAAAATGTTAGAATTCTTAACTAAACATTTATTTATCCTGGGTCTTTTTTTTTTAAGGAAAAATAAACTTTTCATTAAACCTCCAACAAAACATTACAGATAGGGGTACATTTATTTATTCCCGGTCCAAGCATGCAAGTTACATACAAGAATATGTATTAATTACGTACTCCTACTATATATATAATAATATTACTAACAGAATTTATAGATAAATTGAAAATTTTGAAAAAATAAAAAGTAAATATCAGGGCCCACCTCAGAACAAGAATACTATATGTAATAATAAGATTTAGCTCATATATAGTAATATTATATTTATATTTATTCAATGTTTATTTTACAGACGGATGAAGTAAAAACACACACATTCACACAGTTACATTTATGCAGAATTTCCAAAATGTATATGAGTCCCACAGATACCTGAAACGTCATGATGGGAATGTTTGTTAATCATGTGCATATATATTTGTCTTCTCATGAATGTACAGGAACTCAAATGTACACACATATATATATATATATATATTATTTTTAAATCAACCGTCCTGCTATTATTATAATATTTAGTACGCAATACATTAATATTTATAAATTAACTAACAAATTTAAAATAGACAAAAAAGCAACATATTACTATTAAAAGTAAACTAAGTACGTATATTTGTAAGACCTCAAACTCATAAATTTTTTATAACTTCATCGTTCGAACAAGAGATCGTTAGTGTACACCGGCATTAAGCTTTACAGGTTTGAAGCAGGATGCATGCTCAGAGGTAGTACGTACCAACTACGTTATTTCTTCCATATTCAATTTTGTGAATAATTAATTAATTAACTAGGAATTAAGACCCCAGTAATTAACCAATTATTATGTAATTTCAGCATCTCAATCATGCGCCCGGGGTTTCGATAATATACCAAACCATTAATTAATATATAAATCAAGGTTATATGTATAATAATGATAATTAATAACAACGCGTTTCAGAATCATATCAGATTTGAGTGGTTCAGTATAGGTTGACTCGGATATTTATTATTTCGCGTATAACAAATGTTATTTTTGATGATTTGAAAAAGACTGCATTTGATTCATTACATATAATTAACCCAAGTCAATTTGGGGAACTAATTAATTAATTATTACCTTAAATTCACCGATTTGAATTATGATGACACCAATGCCACGTTTATATATAAATTCATAAAAAAAAATATTTTTCGTCCTAACAAAAGTGTGCTATCGTGGCTCTTAATCATGGCAAAAATATTCGCCCCACTCTTATTTTATTCACCATGACAAAAGTATTTGTCGTGGCTTTTAGCCATAGTAAAAAACATTTTCGCCACCTTAGCAAAAAATACCACGGTCAATAAACGCCGTGTGGTCGTAATATTTACTACAATTATTTCTTTTTTACGATGTTAATTAACTATGGTTTATTAATGTTATATTTCTTCTATTGTTGGAACAATAATTTGGAAAAAAAAAAAAAAAAGAATAGCACATTTGGTATAATTTATGTCGGAAAATACCAATTTCACTATAAGAATTCGCATGCTTGACCAATGACAACCCATTTTCCGAACGAGTATTTTTTTTTATAAAAATTGGATCAAATATACTATATTTTTTAAATTATTATCCTCAATTGCCTCGTTAAGAGTAGACAAAAGTTTCAACCTGTCACAAATACTGAACCAAAAACACATTTTTCACTATATACGTTGCATCGACTCAGGGTCACGGGGAATCATACTATATATTTGCGGATGGAGGATGCTAATGAACATAGAAATTAATAATTGTACTGACAATACATGTGATAATCGAAATCAAGATTACAAATTTGAAAAGCAATAGTTAGTGCATTTAAAAAGACAAGTTGAAAATGAATGCATTAGAGAGAGAAAAATAAATAAAAGTACGTACAATTTTTTTTCAAAAAAAAAGAAAGGAAAGAAAATTGCAAGAAAAGCACAGCCCCGACGGGCCCATATGATGTCCCCTCAATGGACTCTAAGATGTGATCTTCATCTTTCTCCACTCAGCCAAAAGAGCTGTTCCTCCATTCCCTTTCATCTTCTCTCTTTTCTTTCCAAAAATGAGCATGAATTCGAAGGATTCTGCCGGTGGCTCCGCCAGCAATCAGTCATCGTCGCCGCCGCTGAGCCGATACGAGTCTCAGAAGAGAAGGGACTGGAACACTTTCGAGCAGTACCTGAAAAACCAGAGGCCGCCAGTTTCATTGTCTCAGTGCAACTGTAATCATGTTCTTGAATTTCTGAGATACCTAGACCAGTTCGGGAAGACTAAGGTTCACTTGCATGGTTGCGTGTTCTTCGGGCAGCCTGACCCACCGGCGCCCTGCACCTGCCCCTTGAGGCAGGCTTGGGGCAGCCTCGACGCCTTAATCGGACGCCTCAGGGCTGCGTACGAAGAGCACGGCGGATCCCCGGAGACGAACCCTTTTGGCAACGGAGCTATTCGGGTTTATCTGCGTGAAGTGAAGGATTCTCAGGCTAAGGCAAGAGGGATTCCGTATAAGAAGAAGAAGAAGAAGAGAATCAATCATCCACTCAAAGCGCATCATGATGAGCTGATCATCAAGAACCCGAAACAACCCGCTTGAACCACTCACCTAATTTTCTGGATGAAAATTTTATGGTAATTACTAACTTATTTCAACACTATTTAAATTCATTCTTGATTAATTATGGCTTGTGGTGAAAATCACATGAAATTCATGATAAATTAATTCTTAGATAAAAACCTTGATATATATGGCAGAAGCCCATATCAGGTAGTGATTGGCCCGAAACAAG
The DNA here is from genome assembly GCA_034509735.1 of Sesamum alatum. Classification (NCBI taxonomy): domain Eukaryota; kingdom Viridiplantae; phylum Streptophyta; class Magnoliopsida; order Lamiales; family Pedaliaceae; genus Sesamum; species Sesamum alatum. Next base: position 7,940,288 of record JACGWO010000008.1, on the reverse strand, counting down.
ATGATGATCACAAAGAACAGCAGCAGGCTATTCAAGAAATGCTATAATAATCGAGAAACCCTAGCTAGATCCAAGAACCCACAGAAACCCTAATTTTGATAGGCACTTTTGGTGAACCAGGTGGAATACTGTTGGGTGAAAAACTTTATATTATTTAATGTTAATTTAGTTGAAGAAAAGAGAGATCGATGATCCTCCTAAGAACTGTTTCTACAATAAATTAAAAATTGAGTAATGATATATAAATGTTATAAAAATATTATATAAGTAGAGCTCCTGGCTCCTCCAGGCCCTTTGTTTTTCTCTCTCAAATAATGCAAAACACTGTAGGTTGGGTCTAATTTCCCATAAACTATTTCCTTTTATTCACTTTGTTTTTTGGGTCTTTCGGGATTCGGAAAGATCTTGTGCACCCCATGGATCATGACCTTGCAGCTAATTAATCATTTTGTCCGTGTGATTTTCATGAAAATTTTGATTATTCAACAAATGTTTTAATATCTCTAGCAAGACGTACAAGATTAATTTCTGTCTTCTCCAACAGACAACAGCCCTTAAATATATATATCATTTCTGGGCAGCTGTTATTTATCGTCAGAAATTGGTTCTGGAATCCTTATATTTGGACCGACAGTACTTAGTCCTTTGTTTACTGAGTTCATCCGTCGCAGGATGCCTATATTTGTGAATAAATATTAGTGATGAGCTCCACCTGCTAGCTTTTTTCATACATACTGATAAATAGGTTTACAGCATTGTGTTTTTATAGTGAAATAGTTATAATTGTCTTGGGCCCCTTCAGATTTCAAGCTTTTTTTTTTTTTTTTTTTTTTTTTTGGGGGGGTGGGGGGGTGGTGGTGCTGCAGAAAGTTTCTGGCTTCTCTGTAAGTACAAGAAATTGAGGCTTCAACTCCAAGTTGAAATGCTCCATTTAGAGAGTGTTTGGGACAGCTTAAGCTTTTTAAAATATTTTATAGCAAGATGTTTGAGAACTCATAAAATTTTATAATTTTTTTGATAATGGTTTGGAAAAAGAGCTTATAAGTTGTAAAAATAAGATGTTGTCGGTTTATAAACTCTTTAAAAAAAGTAATTAAGGTGTTGTTAATTTATTTTTAAGATCTTCATAATTTTCTTTAAATTAATTATAAATTTGTCATTATTAACATTTTATAAACTTCGTAATCTTATTATATCTAAATAATATCTAGTCATTTTTAAAATAATATCTAATATCTTATAAGATTATGATATAAGATCTTTTAAATAGGTTTAGCCAGAAACGTACCCTAGTTGAAAGTAGAACTTATTTCTCAGCAAAATCCAATATTAAGCATCTCTTTGGGCAGTTAATTGGATTGTTCAGTGTTATTTTTTTCTTTAACAGAATAGATAATTAATACATCATTTCATTAAAATATTAATTTATAATATTAATTAAAATTTTCAATCTATCAATTACAACTAGCAATAAAATGACAAACTGATCAGGTTGAGTGAGAGAAATACTTACATGTTAACTAATGATTTTTAAATTTATGATGCCATACTTGTAATATCATAGCTAGAACTACTACAAGAAAATAGAAGATTAGTGACAAAAAGAATCAAGTGATAATTTTAATATTGTCATTAATTATATATATTTAGTGACAAGAATGTTTATTTTGTCACAATAATGAATTTTATTATTTTAATAATTACCTTTATTTTGTAAAAATTATTATTAGCAAGAATTAGTGACAAAAAAATGTGCACAAATTTGCCGCTAAATACAATTAGTGACACATCTATAGTGACAACCTAATGACAACAAGTGACAACAAATAATTGTTGTCACTATAGATGTGTCATTAATTGTATTTAGTAACAACTTCGTGCACAATTTTTGTCACTAATAATGATACAGTGACAAGATAAAAAAATATTGTCACTTAATATATATTTTTAGTGACAACTTTAAAATTATCATTTGATATTTTGTTACTAATATTATATTTTCTTGTAGTGGACCTCAACCTAATTATAAAGATTAGGTCAAAAAAAGCCTAAAGTTCTTTGGCATGTAAATGGAAACCACACAATTACAATCTTTGCCGAATTACAATTACATGTTTAATTAAGATCGATATTTAGTATATATTGTATTGAGGAAATGATAGATTTGAGGGGCATCAATTTTGTACCATCCACCTGCCTGACTGACTTAAATTGCCTTGCATGATTATTGTGGTTAATGATCATAATTATAATTAAGTAGAGAAGCTAAGTTAATTAAGTGCTATTAATGCAATTGGATCGCCATGCCATTGCTGAATATATATATAATTATATATATGTATTTATATTGGGTGAGATTAAATATATATAATCATATTTGCATGCAATTAATTGACTTATTTGTCTATGTTAGAGATCTTAAAAAGTATTTACACTACAAGAAAATGACCCAATAGTTATGAAAAATCTGATACTGAAATCAACATCGAGCTAATTAACAAATAAAATTATCGCTGCTAATCTACACTATTTAACAATTTGTTGCTAAATTTGTTAGCAAGTAAATTTTTGTTGATCTAAATTTATTAGCAAGTAAAATTCTTTGTAATAAATAAGTTAGATTAACAACAATAATTTTACTTCCTAATTAGCTTTACGTTGATTTTTTTGTTCGTAACTATTGAGTTATTTTCTTGTAGTGTATTTTTTATTTGTAAACTTTTATATATGAGAAGATTGTTCGAAAGAGTTGCCGGATATCATTTGCACATAAGAAGTAATTATCTTGAGATGTTAAATATATATCTAATAACTTAAATTTTTAAATAAGGTGTTTGTTTGAACTTTGATAATTAAAATATAAGTCGTATGCTGTTTATTTTGAGTATTAAACTAAATATATATTTTTAGAAACATAATGAATCTATCTATACAAAATTAGAGTGGAATTTGATTTGAACTCGCAGTGGCAGAGAGTCAATTAATTAAGCTTGTTATCTATATTATTATAAAAACAAACTTTTTGGGGGTTTATTGTAATTTTCGTCTTGTAATTATAAGTATTTGGCGTTTTGGTCCTTTAAGTTTCTAAGGTAGTAAAATAGTCCTTTAATTTTTCAATTAATTACAATTTTCATCCTGTAATTATAAGTATTTTGCGTTTTGGTCTTTTAAGTTTCTAGGGTAGCAAAATAGTCCTTTAACTTTTCAATTTTAGCGATTTTTGTCCTCTAATCGTCGGATTTTTTAAAACTTGCCGGAATAATGGCACGCGATGAGGTTGATTTCTTCTTGAGTGATACCATATTCAGGCATTGCCCCTTCTTCCAGCGAGTTTAAAAGCCTCACGTGTGAATCGCGTGCCATTATTTCGGCGAGTTTTAAAAAAATTCGGCAACAAGAGGAAGAAAATCGCGAAAATTTAAAAGTTAAAGGACTATTTTGCTACCCTAGAAACTTAAAGGACCAAAAATCCAAATACCTATAATTACAGGACGAAAATTGCAATTAATCCAACCTTTTGGCGTACCAATTTTTGAATGCCCAAATATACCCTTCAATCATTTTCTTTCCTTAAAAAAGTTATTGGTCAGAAAAGTAATTTTATTATTTTTTTCTATCAACCCACTATTCCACGTTTCTCTCACATCACTCCATGTTTCTTTCTTCTTACTAACTCTTTTTTTTTCTCATTCCTTCACATTTTTTTTTCTTTACATCTCACACAGTTCTTTTTTATATGCTGGCGAGGACCGCGTGCAGCAACAACTAGTATACTTATATATTAAGTAACAAGAATTTTTATTTTGACATATATAATAATTAATAATCTCTAGAATTTTAATAGTCTCATTCTCCCTCTTACAAAATTATCAGACACAACCAATTAATCACTACTATGTTGTTGCATATTTTAAAGAACCTTTATAATGTAATTTCTATCATTATATATTCATATATATATATATATATTATATTATATATTATATATCATTATATATATTATATATTTTCTCACATAGTTCATTACATCAATTAATTACCATTCATATAAAGATGCTAAGGGATGGCTGTAGCATTTGTGGCTTGTGTATCCTTGAAATTATTTAATTATTACCACTTTGTTGGTTTAATTTGTGTTTATATATGAAGACTGTTGGAAATATTAATATACATTGGGGTGAATTTGAATATTAGTAATGAAACTTTGATAATGGTTAATTGTAGCTACTAAGAGCTGGAAGATCCAAGGGATCATGAGAATTTTTTGGCAGGCACATCCACTTTTAGGGTAAATTATATTTTTGGTCTCATAAGTAGACTTGTTCTCAATTTTGATCTCATATTTTAGATGTTTCATACATTGCATTTTATATGTGCATTTTTTTTTTCAATTTCAGGACACAAGAGGGAAAATCGTTAAATTGCTAATAGCCAATGATTAGTGAGCAAGCAAGCCTAGCTCGGTGATGTTTTTCCCATTAGGTGGGTGTAAATGTGGAGGAAAAAAATGGTGGGAAAGAATTACTTCTTCTTCCTCATATAAATAGCTCCCTCTTTTTTTGGCTCTTCCAGTTTATAGGAAAAGAGTGTGAACATAGTTGCAAATGGAGCATTCTTTGTCAATTTTATACACGATCTGATATTAATAATGCCTAAATTTCTTCCATTAAAATCAGAAATATAAACTGCAACAATTTGGTGCAAAATTTTGATCAACATGTAGATATTTTGGTACAAAATGTTGGAAACTGATTGAATGGTTCGATTGAAGTGTTCGGATTGAGGCAACATGGGTGGTTCGCTGCCCACAATGTTGCGAGATGTCCACCGAGCCTTACCATTTGTTGCAGTTTATATTTTTTCTTTTTATGGAAGAAATTTAGGCATTATTAACATAAAATCGTGTATAAAATTGATAAAAAATTTCTCCATTTGCATCCATGTTTACACTTTCTTCCTACAAAATGGAAGAGCCAAACAAAAAAAAAAAAAAAAAATGCACGCTATTCATATGAAGGAAAAAGAAGAAGTTAGCCTTTTCCACCAATTTTTTCCTTCAAATTTGCACCCACCTAACGGAAAATAAATTAGTCGTTAGCAATTTAACGATTTTCCCTCTTGTGTCCTGAAATTGAAAAAAAAGTGCACATATGGGATGCAATGTGTGAATCATATATAGTATGGGATCAAAGTTGGAAACAAGTCCACTTATAGGACCAAACATATAATTTACCGTTCACTTCTAGGCTTAAATATTTTTTTGATCCTGTAATTTTGGCACTTTGATATTTTTATTCTTTATCTTTCTAGGGTTGCAAAATAGTCCTGTAACTTTTTGACATTTTGCAATTTTGGTTCTTCCGGTACCAAATTTTGCAAAAATTTTCGGAATAAATCACGTGCCACATCATTTTTTTTAAAAAATTTTCGTCCATGTTAGCAAAAGTAATCCAATCAGAACAAAAGACCCAATTTAAATGAACTACGTAAGACGCACATGATTTATCCTGACGATTTTTGCAAAATCCGGCACCGGAAGAACCAAAATTGCAAAATATCAAAAATTTACAGGACTCTTTTGCAATCCTAGTAAGATAGAGGATAAAAATACCAAACTATCAAAATTATAGGACCAAAAATAAATATATTTAAGCATTCACTTGTATATACATAGACTTAAAATTAGTAATAAAACTTGAATATACTTAGCATGATAGCAGGTAGATGAAGTTGTTAGTAACAGATGATCACATTGCAAGTATAGTATACATACTTAGCATGCAATTTCTTCATATTATAGAATCTTGCATGTGGGTTCAATTAGACTGTGGCTTTTCTTTCACTTCATTTTTCTGGCCCTATCACTTGTTTTTTCATATATTCCACTGAAATTTCTGTTTGCTGGAAATTCAGCTCCTGTGCTGTGATCAATAACCTGATAATTATAAGTAATCCGACAGTTCCAAGTGAAGATCCCAGAAGCCAAATTCTTGCATTATTTAGTTTGATTGCATGTCTGAAAATATAATGTGCAAATTAAAGATCAACTTCTTGTTGGTGCAGGATCTAAGCGGTATGGTATGGAGAGCCAAAGATTGCTGCAGCTCACAACCATCCTAATTAATTACGAGTCTTGTCCAAATAATAGACAATATATAATAATAATATATATAAATCAGTAGCAGGAATTCATAAAAAGCTGCTGAAGGAGCTTTGTTATATCTAATTAGAGATGTAGACTATAGTAATAATATATTTATATGTTGTTGTTGTACGTACCATTTCCATAGAGGAGATGTAATATGTAGACCATTTAGTCACATAGGATAGTCTGGATAGTGTATTTCCAATGAAACAGGTCAAAAATAGATCAAACTTCTCAACAACGATAGCGTCTATCTCATGAGGTGTTGTATGTAACTCATTGTTGTTAATTACCGTTATGCATGTAGTGGGAAAATCGTATTTTTGGTCCTATATGTTATGACATTTTATAATTTAGTTTCGTTTGTTATGATTCTATCAAATTGTATCCCATAAGTTAAAAAACTTTTCTCATTTTTAGTTCTGATCACATTACTTTTCAGTCCAATAGTTAATGGAAAAGTCAAGGGACCGTATTTGAACTAACTGCCCTCTGAATTCTCTGTTAATGATTGGACTGAAAAGTGACGTGAGGACTAAAAATGTGAAAATTTCTTAATTTATCGGATGCAATTTGAGAAAATCGTGATGAAGTAAATTAAAAACGAATCTATTCCCACGTGTAATTGATTGGCAAAATAGGGTATATATATATGTATCTTCCTCCATGCCAGTGGAAATGATGATTGGGTTAAAATTGAAGTGGTAGCTCCGGGCATTTATGACTGAGGGACTTCAAGTCTGGTGTGCTTAGCTTCATGTCTTTGTTTTTATTCGACTGAAATTTACTTCCTCAGGTTGAGGTGAACCACTGGGCCACTGCTTTTCACCATAACTTAGACTGACGACAGTTGTGTGGGTCTTCAACAATAAGGTCCTCCATTAATGACCCTAAATTGCATATGCCTGAAAACAAACACTCAAATTAGTTCCGCTGTCCAATTAGTTATGTACATTAAATTGAATAACAAGAAAGGGACAAAATTACAATTTTGGTTCCAAAGTATACGATGGTTTGTAATATTAATTTTATATTTTTTGGAATAATTAATATTAATCTCAAATATTAAGAAAATATTGCAAAATTAGTCCCACCGTGAAAAATTCTATGTTTACCAAATCAACAATAAGACGACTAACAACTAATATCGAAACGGTTAATTCTTACCAAATAGAACTTGACAATCCACCCATCTGCTTTAATATGTATGGGAAATTCTTGTTCGGACCAAGTTTGGCCGAACCAAACCAATTATAGAGCAAGTGTATCACACTTGCCATGTGATTGGTCACTTTCCCTTAACTGTACACCAATCACACGACAAGTGTATTACACTTGCCATATGATTAATTCAAATTTGGCCGAACCAGGTCCGTACTAGAATTTCCCACATGTATGGAACCACAAGAATACTAGCAAAAAGAAAAGGAGGAATGGATTCTTATAAAAGGTAAATGACATCCACACTCCCATGAAGTTAAGTATAATTTTATAAACCCTCACTATTCTTTACAAAATTACAAAAACATCTTTCAAAGGTTTTTGGTGTAATTTACTTTACGGGATGTACTTGTGAAATTTTACTCTGAATAAAAAGTATATTTATACTTGCAACTACAATTTCAGGAGTGTACTTGCAATTTAATAAATGGCACGAAGTGTATGTATGATTAAACCTGACACCAGTGTTTTAAAATCCAACCCGGATCGGTCGGTGACCGGTAAAATCGTGACCCGATCCTTAAAACAGTCTGGTCCAACCCATAAAATCGGACTAGTCTCAAAATCGTTCTATTTTTTTAAAACCGTTCAAACCGCCGGTTGAAACGGTGACCCGGTTGACCCGGTCCCGGGTCAAATGAACTGGTCGGTTCATGAACTTTTTTAAAATTTTTAAAATTGAATCATGATATTGCATATGAAAATTGAGAAAAAAATCAAAAAACCAACACCGACATTTTAATAATTACTTCAATTATATATTTATAAATGAAAAAATTCATTAAGTTCGTAATCTAATTAAATTTTTATCTCTTATGATTACTTAAGTTTCTAATTAAATAATTAATAGAATAAGATTTATATATTATTTTTAAAATGAGAGATGCTAACTATTTATTGACAATCAAAATTTAGTTATAACTTAATTATAATGGTAAATAATTCGTTATTTTTATTATTTACGCAAGTTTTTTATTTTTATTCTTGACCTAAATCTTTAATATACTTATTTTACTATCAAGTCCTGAGATACTTTTAATTTTTATATGAACTTCAACAAAAACTTATTTATATTTTTATATTTTCATTATTTTATTATAATTTTATATATTAATTTTTATTATAACATAATTATAACATCGTTAATTCGACTACAATTCACCCAACGGTTGAACCAGTGATCCTTGACCCACTTAATTTTTCGGTTCGATCAATGATCCAGTTTTAAAACATTGCAGGACACTATCGGATGTCCATGAATTTACCCTAAAAAGAATGCATTGTTTTTGTAATCAAAGTTAAAACAGCACCTGTTTCAAAAACTTAAAAATATATATATATATATATATATATATCAATTAAAAAAGCACCGACGATGTATGTAAATCAACTTTCCTGAATGCAAATAAACACATTCTACAGTTTCAAGGTTTGAAATATGCAGGCTGGTAATCACACAAGCTAACCTAGAATGGTCAATCAGTTCATTGGTAATCCCAACCAGCCAAAAAAACAGAGACAAATACAAAAACACCAAAAATGAGCGGGGAACCAACTGCAATGGCGCTAACAATAGTTATAAAAGAGATACAGTAACACAGCATTGGAAGAAGAGCCAAGACTTGAATGTTCCATCCAAGTCGTCCGAGATGATGATGGATATAAACAGAGCAGACCAAATTTTGACATTTGCTGTTATTCAACTTAATTATCATTCCTTCCAAGGGTGGAAAACCTATACAACCACAAACTGAAATAAATTAAGTAGCGAAAAACATCAAAAGCTACACTTCCAGAAAGGCTTTGAACAAAATGAACTTGTTCTAAACCAATGTCTTTCTTTTGGAAACGCATTAATGATAAATAACTCTAATAGGGCCAAACATGGATGTTGGTTTGGCATAATGCAGATATCAAAAGATGGAACCCGCTACTCTAATTGATAGTATCAGCAGTGACGAGCAAATGATAAGGATTAAATACAGACATCTAAACAGTTCACAAGGACATGAATCCTCCTCCGCTGCCAAATTTGCCCATCCAAGCTCTTTCAGGTAAGACGACTTTCTCAAATATGAACAGGAACGAATATAAGAAAGAAGGAGAATGGGTTCATGTGCCCCAACTCTGACAAAATGATGCTCTCAAGTTCTCCTCCTCATTGTTAGCTATAAATATCTGCATCATTAATACGAAATCAACCCAAAGAAATAAAATTAGGAAATAAAAGTGAAACATAAGATAGGCAGGGCGAAATACAACTAGACATGGTTCATGAGAATGTATATTGCCCAGTACATGACTCGTGTGGCTAATAGTCATACCATACATCAGATATTAGTTCTATAGCAACTTGAGTAGCACCATTAAATATATCTAAGGTGGGCAAGAAGAAAAGACAATTGTACCAAAAAGTAGCTGACAGCTGCATTAAACCAAAACCTTCAAACAACATACAGCGAAAAAACTGGACCAACACTGTTTTCCCTTGACATGCCTGCAGATGCTATGTAACCATTCTTTACTAACAAAGTGTAGAAGGTGCATAGGCAAACAGAATCACAGAATAATGTAATATTTCTATGTATCTTCATCGTAAACAGCAACACGAGGCCTTCTTGTTATACTAAAATGAAAAGATAGATAATTCCAGGGCATTCCTTTTCTTTTCTAATAATTGGACTAGGCAACTTTAGAAGAAAGGAAGAGCTTAAATAATGTGTTCTTAATATCTCATAATGGTTTTCCAAGAACACTTCAGCAAAACATAAATGCTGGGAAGACTACTTACGCTGTACTAAAGCCTATGAGCCATCAATGAAAAAACTCAAATTTTCTGCAAGGGCAACACACAACTTTTTACTTTTCTGATACAATACATAAAGACTTCAGATGTTATATACTACTCGGACCAATTTTCCATGTATTCACAGGAACTGGCTCGAACAGATCCTATTTTTCCGTAAAAAACTACTACGCCCAGACAGCAACATGAGAACTTTTACGACTAAGGGATAAAGGGAAACTCCAGATTCAAAAAACTGAAATGCTAAAAAAGACCAGGGCATTTGAAATTGAGAATGATGAACAAGAATTGGAACATTTAGCTCATGAAAACCAACGACAAAGAACTGTAGAATCAGCCAATGTCCAATTCGTACTGCTTGTGTAAACTTAGTTTCACACGGATAATCTTTCTTTAAGAGACCTCTAGAAAAAAATATAATGTTTGGCATCCAACACCGTTCTATGAAGACTAATGACACCCCAAGATCTAAACCTAACAAACATTTCTTCGCATGTTGGAAGCAGAGGACTCAAAGTGACTAGGTAGATACATGGATTGTACATCCAAGTGGGGTTTGCAGGTGGAACTTTTTACACAAAACATCCAAGTTGACTAGCCTACTCCAGCATGCAATATAGCAACAGATAATGGAGATGCAAGGATAGGTCATACAGCAGCTGTAACAATTCTGATGATACCTAAGCGGACTCTTAAATTTTTTCACAACATTTTAGCACATATAAAGATCACATCAATTAACACCACATGACACTTCAAGCTAACTCCAACTACATTCCACGGTTTCCACCAGGTATATATCCTATCATATAGACCAAAGTCATCAAACAATTAGGTTGCATAGAGTTTCTTGTAACCAACAGTGCTAACTAAAGTTAATAGTAAACCCATTGCTGTCATGCACTAGATCACCTAATTCACCAGTGCTCGCTGGAGCTCCAGCTCGCACTGCAATCTAGCAACTTAGGTAGAAAGACCACGTTCAGACTTTTTACTAATAAAAAGGCATGCCCCAAGAAGGATAATATAGTGTAAACATGGGTTGCCTGGCCTGAGATTGTGGTCAACTAGTGTCTTGAAAAAGAGGACAAAAAAAAAAGGAAAGGAAACTGAGAACAAGAGGAATGAAAAGAATTAAATAAACATTAAAAGTTTGATTCACATACATATGTTGGATAGGCATAGCATTTTCTTAGAAATTGAAAATAGTATATATTTACAGAAATATGCTACTCTCCGGCTCCAAAAAGTTTCTCAAAAATGATGCTCTTGTGCACCCTCTCCTGTCCACACCACCCAACACTACTTAATGACTTAGTTCACATAATTATGCAATTTAAAAGTAAGGAATGTAATCAATGGTAGCAGCAAAAAGGCATGCATTAGCTATCAAAAAGTGCCTCCAGACATTTCAGGATGTCAAGCAAAAATCAAAATCTCAAAATTATGCAACTCTAATCCATTTGAACTGAAAACATAACGGAACCACTTAATCTCAAAGCAAGTTAGCTTTCTTCAACCTAAGCACTTGACTTAACATTCAAGGGCTCAACTATTTGCCCCTCCAAACCCTGATACCCAATGTACAAGAGCACAACCCTTGGAGTGACATATTTTATCAACTAATAAGAAATTTTATCCTCTAATCTAAAGACACACATGGGACAAACAAACCTATATAAATTAGGTATTCGAGAAACATACAGAGAGCCCAATTTCAGTGACCAAAATCTTTATTAAAGGTAATAACAAGCCAAATTATGCACCAAAAAGTTCCTCCTAAAATGTATGCAACTCTTTATGCACTTCTAAGGAAGATCTATCAAATAAAAGGGCATACTTAATATCCAATAACCAAATTGACAGGAAAAATCATGAAAAAATCATAGGTTCGCTATAATACCATCAGGAGATCCAGATCGTTTGGCTTGCTTGATCTTCTCTAGCTGGACTTGAGTATCCATAAACAATCGCATCCTCTGAACCTCTAAGTCTTTGGCAAACTGCATCCTCTGCTTCTCCAACTCCACCATCTGTCTCTGTTTCATACTCTCCACCTTCTCATATATCTCTCCGAACCTCTCTATCGCCTTGGCTAATCTCCTCATCCCCTCCTCCCCATCCTCTTCCTCCTCCACAGCCCTGTCGTCGCTCCCCTCTGCTTCCTCCCCCTCAGATTCTCCATCGTCTTCCTCCGCATCCACTTCATCCTCAGCCGCTGCAGCCGCGGCCGCCATCGCCGAATAATTCCTCCTGAAGTAAGACTCATCCACAGCCGGCGACGGCATGGGACGCTTCTGAGGCAAAATCACCGGCGTAACCATTGCGGACGTCAGCGGCTTACGGTAGGGCAAAGGCACGGCCATCGGCGGTGAAGGCAGGGACAAGGGCGGTGTAGACTGACACGACGCCAACGGCGTCGCCGCAGTCGGCGTGAGTTTATTCTGATTCTTGTTGAGATTAGATCCAATCAAAAGCTCCAAACGAGAGAAGAAGGGCCACGACGAGGTTAGGGCTCCGTTAGAGTCGGAGATCTTGGCCTTCTCGATCTTGTACTTCTTCTTGAGAGTATCGATCCGGTTCTTGCACTGAACATCGGTGCGACGAGTCTTCTTGGTATGACCGTGTCGTGCGTTAACGGCGTCGGCCACCTCCTGCCAATCCTTCTGACGGAGATTCCCACGGTTGAGCTCCAAGTAACGGCGACCCCAGGCGTCAACAAGCGTGGATGTAGCCTCCTCCGTCCAACAGTCCTCACGGAAAGGAACTTGCCGTGAAGGCGGCGGCTGAGGAGTCGACGATTCCGTCAAATCACCCATATATAAAAATCCCTAATCGGCAGTGAAACCGACGATTGAATCTAGAAAAGAAAGAAGAGAAGAAGAAGAAGAAGAAGGCGTAGGGGAATGAGAAGAAAAGAAGGGGAGTAGGTAGGAGGATAAAAGTAAGTGCGGCAACGGGGGCGCCGGATGGCGAAAGCGCGTGGGGATGACATATGTGTGTGGAAGAAAAGAAGGGGGGGACGAGAGAGAGAGAGAGGGTATCGCCGGGGGGAGCGCGCGTGGGGCGACGGACACGCGATTTCGGCAGCAATAGCATGGTTATTGGTAACTGCGTTACGTTACGTCGTGGTTTGGTCTGGTCACTGATTTTAGCGATGATTAATTTTGGACCCTTTTTTTTTTTGTTTCCTTTAATTTTTTGGGTTTTTAATTTTATTTATTGGCTGTGTGTGTGTGTGTGGAGAAGAGGAGAGTGAGATGTGAGACGGGAAAGTGCGGGTTTGGGCTTAGACGGCTAATTTGGTGGGAACGGAACGGACTACGGTGGGGAATGGGCCGATGATGAAGAGGTGTGAAATTCTTGTCCGGTCAAGCTATGTCAGGTCAGATCATCACATTGCCGTGCCTTCTGTCAAAGGACGCTTTTGCCCTCCGCCGCACTCTCACTGCTGGACCGCTTCACTCTTCCCCTCTATCCCTTTACTCCCTTTTTTAAAAATAAAATTAAAAATTCTAAGGACTTAATTATTGTTTTATAAAGAATTATTACATAAACAGACAAACTGAAGATTATCCCACTTAATTAGAAATAACTCTTTGAAGGTAAATAAATGTAGTCATGAGCAGTAAAAATCACTAGAAACTAAGATAAATTGGGTAAAATTGTGTTTATTTAATTTAATACTGATATGAGTTAAAAATAGCTCAAATAAAGTTGTCTTTTTAGATTTGAGCGAAATGGTCCTGAATTTTGCAAATTTGGATAGGAAATTTGGAAAACAAACGTTAGCGCTCCGACGCTCAAATTAGTAAATAATTCTGGAATAAATTACTTAAACGTAAAGGAGAAATTGAAGATAATAAAAATATAATGATGAGAATGAAGTGTGTCAAGTGCAATTCAAAGAGAAATTCTAAGATTCAGACAGTAAAAAAGACGTTACCCGTCCAGCCAAAATAGTTGGTACTTATAGAGAGAGTTCCTTGAAGTAGGAGAATTTTGGGGTGGCTAGGTCTCTTTGGGGCTTGGCTGATGTCTCCCTAGAATCCTACCCAAACTAGCCTCTTGACAAAGGGGAAGGCGGTTATGAGATCTGCCCTAGATAGGAGGGAACATTTGGATAAACTTTATCCGTCTTTCTTGATTGGGTCTATCTCTTCTTCCATAAGTCCTTCCTCCGCATATCATTCCTCCTGGGCCCGAATGGGCTTCCTTTCTTTACATGGGCCTTGCTCCCTCCTCCTAAGGAAGGCTTAGCCTACTCCTTTAGGTGGGCTGGCATTGGATTTCCTCAACGAGCTTGTGGGGTTGTTAGGTCATTCGTTTGGGTTTATACTTAGTAGATAGATCCTCCTAATATTCTGGGCCGTGAGGATGGGCCAACCATTTTGCAGCATATCAAATACAATAAAAAAATTGAGTAAATTGCAACAGGCTCATTTGAAATTCTTCATAATTATAAATACTTTTTTATTATTTACAAATTTACAATTATCCCATTTAAATTAACTCTCGTTTGACAAATACCCTCAACAATAAGTTGTCACGAGGGTATTTATTAGATGAACATTAATTTTAAGAATATTTGTACTTTTTGAAATAATGAAAGCACATTTGTAATAGTACCGGACACTAGGTGTATTTGTTGTAACTTACCCATAAAAAAATTGATAATCCGTGCATCAATGTCATCTTTACTGCAGTGAAAGTTTTACAGTAGGCATGTTAATCAGCAATGCCTGCTGACTTGGAGTCAACTACTCTTGCTTGAAATCGAAACCTAACAAATCGAACATCAAACCTTACACTGCCGGCCCAATAGAAGTCCACTACTATTTCAAACTGGTCTGGGCCGCCAAAAATACTGAAGCCCATAATTTTGGTCCAAATTTTACACAAAAAGGGAAAATAAGAAAAAAAAAAAAAAAGTATATAAGTCGTGCTGAGCTAAACTTATATACAATTTAATAATCTGTAATTAATAATTATTGATAAAATTATTGTAGGAGCTGGCAGTGTAATCCCACGTGAGATAGAAAAAGTAAAATTATGTCGTCGAAAGCGTGCGCTTTTGCTTTTAATTAATTATCAAGTAATTAAAAAAAAAAAAGATGAGTGGGTGGGAGTGGAACAATTTGGAACTTTTTCTTGGGACATTAAAAGGTGGCAATAACTAATTACTCATCATCAACCAAACCAATTGAAGAGGCGCCGCTCACTTTATAAATATATCATTTTATTTCATATTCTTTTATTCATTCAAATAATTAAATATAATCGAAACCAATGTAAGTAATTAGCCAGCATTTGTTTAGTATATACAAGTCATATATATATATATAATATTTTATACTCAATATTTATACACGTACTGTATATATATTAATTCGGACAAGGGACACAATATAATTTGAAATAGAAAATTCAATCTGGCAGCATATTATTAAGGTACAACACAAATAGTTGGTAAATATGGTATACAAAGTGTGTGGTGAAAAGGGCTAATTGAGAGGTTGATTGTGATGAATCAATTAGGCCTCGTTTACGTTGAGGGATGTGATTAAATTGTAATAGATTAATGATGGATAAATTATAGGATGAGATTAAATTGTTTCACTAATATTTTCATTTAAATCATCTATTTATCATGATTAATCATCTATTTAGCTAAGTATAAATAAACAAGAGATTTCATTGGATATCCAGTCTAATTCTCACATGTAAAGAAGGTATTAATGGATTAGATTCGGAACAAGAGAGTGAGCAATGTTTTTGGTTGATGGGAGATGATGAGTTAAGTGGCTGGATCAGAATATATGTATATATATATATATATATATCCACATAAGTTGTAATCTTTGCTCTGTAATTAACTTTCTAAGATGCTATTGGCATATATATATATACATCACTGATGCTTAAAGACAGTACTGCTCACTTGCTGGCTACAACCTATTAATTGTGGGGACATGAACTATTCCATCTACTTTCTCAACGACTTTGATATGAAAATTTATGAATGTAATTACAACATATTTAGTCTAAGATGTGTATATATGTCTTTTTTAATTGACTGAAATTAAGTCATCAATTTATGCTTTTTCACTGAATTATCAACTCCAATTTAAGAATATATATACATATATATTTGGGGTAAAATGTAATTACCTCCTGTGTTATTGGAAATGCTCAAAAAAACCCCTATAAAAAATAAAACAATAAAAATCCCTCTGTGATTTTCAAAATATAGCAGAACGCCCCATCGGACAAGGCGGTGTATCACACGTGCTCTTCGCGCGACTTGGGCTTAATTTTGAGAGAATTTTTTTTATATCTTAATTTATAAACCTTTAGATCTTGCTTGATATACATCTAACGGTTGAAATTTGCAGAAAAGAAATCAACGTTAGATTTCATCAGATTTGAATGGAAGATCTAGATTTAATTACACAATTCAATGGTCCAGATTTCACTTAATTTAAATTAACGATCCAAATTTAATATATAAATATTTATTAATTTATATTTATTATATATAAATAAAATATTTAAATATATTAAAACTGTTGTCTCCTTCCCCCACCCCACCACCACCACCACCACCACCACATTGGAGCCTCCTCACCGCCGGCCCCTCAAGCCTCCTCCCCGCGCCCCACCTCATCCACGCCTATCTCCTCCACGCGCCGCCTTCTCCTCTTTCTCCGCGCCCGCTCTCCTCCTCCCTGTCTGGCACCCTGGCCTCCTCCTTTGCGTGCCGCCTTCGCCTCCTCCTCCGTGCCCCGCCCTTCCTCCTCCGTGCCCCGCCCTTCCTCCTCTTTCCCCTCCCCGTCCGAACGCCCCCATCTCCTTTTAGCATTGCCTCCTCTCCTCTCATCCCGCCCTAGTGCTGGGGCGGCTACAGTCGACGCCCTTTCTTTCT
The DNA here is from genome assembly GCA_034509735.1 of Sesamum alatum. Taxonomy (NCBI): domain Eukaryota; kingdom Viridiplantae; phylum Streptophyta; class Magnoliopsida; order Lamiales; family Pedaliaceae; genus Sesamum; species Sesamum alatum. The sequence goes on along the minus strand of JACGWO010000008.1, from coordinate 7,923,188 downwards.
ATATGTATATATATATACACATTAAAAATAAGATATATTTATATATAAATAACTATCTTTTAATGAAAGACATATAAATTATTCAAATATATATTCATCATTTTAAAATATATTTATAAATTTGAATAATGTTGGCAAGATCTGAACCATTCATTTATATAAGATGAGATCTAACGGTGTAAAAATAAGGATAAAAATATTATTTTTATAATTATAAATTTAAAAAAAAAAACTAGCCCTTGTAATGCACTTATGATATGGAGGGGTGTTTCGCTATATTTTACAAATTACAGGGGGATTTTTTATTGTTTTATTTTTTAAGGGTTTTTTTTAAACATTTACGAAAATACAGAGAGCTAAATTGCATTTTACCCTATAAATCTATATGTATATATATGAGGCCCATAGTATTTCTATAATACGATATACATAAAACCAAAAGTGTTGCTTTCAAAATGATATGGAAGATCACGATCATTTCTGCTGAATTAGTGGCTACTAGCCAGTATAATATACACAGAAGTTTAATCTAATCATTTATGATTTCACATGTAATTAATTAGAATGTTTACGATAAAATATCTATATTTAATTTTCATAACCACGTCTATAGGGAGGTAGGCTTCAAATTGGACATGATAGGTTAGCAACTAGTGCTGGCTAAAGAGGGAGCTGAAACCTGGAAACATGGATGGAATTGCTGATCATATTCTTTAATTTGCATCATGAAATCATGGGCTGTGCACACAAGTTTGTAATAATGCTTTTATTGTTTGGACTTTGGTGGGGACATCGTAGCTACCATTAACATCGTCCCATTTAATTCAAGAAGAAAACACGCACAACACACACTACTGACTAATTCACTCGATCGAACGATATTGTTCTTTTTTTTTTTTTTTTTTCCTTTTTTGCTTGTATGAATATGTACAAAGAAAAGATCATGATTAAGCTAAAAGAAACAGGAACTGGAAAGGGTAAATTACGAAGAAGGTTTGAGCAAATAAAAATATTCATCAGTTTTCAAACCCTAACTAGTAAAAATCCTAATGAAAACAGATGCTAATTAGGAACCAAAGAAGAAGGATTATAAGCCATGAATTATGCTTCCACTGGCGTCTCAGAAATGCTCTCGAGGTGGGGTCTCCAGATGCCGACACGCCCTCGCCGGCGATCCTTCTGCGTCGAGATTCTCTCCGACAGAATTTCAGTCAGATAACGATCGGAAATGAGTAAATTCGCCACAGACATGTTGCCTCCGGTCTTCCCTTTATTGCCGGTAGTTTCGGATTCCCTCTTTTTCTTCTTCATTGAAGTTCTCGTTCGAGTTTTTTCGGGCGCCGGTGGCAGGGGAATGAGGAAGTAAATATGGCCGCGTTTGAGTTGTGCGTCGGGAGGAACGACGACGATTTTGGGGCACATCCCTTCACCCGACGGCGACGAGGGCTTCTTCAGGACGTGCTTTGGGTGCAGTTTCATGATCTCCGCCGCCTTCACGCTGCCGCTGATTTCTTCCACTCGGCCGTTAGCATGCACTATCCGAATCACGTCGAGCGCCCCGCATGGCAGAATGCAAGATATACAGCACCTGATAGCTTTTCTCATGGCTGCCACCAGTTAATTGCTATTCTCTCATCAACACACACATACACACACAGAAAGTAGAATTTCAAGAAGAGAAAGATAAAGGGAAGTTTATTCTCTTTTCTTCTTTATTTAAGAAGAGAAAAAGTTTGGAGAGAGAGAGAGAGAGAGTGGGAATCAGTCACTTCTTTGAGTTGTACAAATGATGTTTTTATTATATACTTTTTGGACCTCCCCTTTTGCATTTCTTCTTTTGTGGGAATTTTCATACTTTTTTTCATTTCTCATTCTCATTTGTTTGGATGGAAATCCATGGCATGGTTTAATAATTGCACCTCATTTTGTACTTTACCTTTTGGATCCATCATTCACTAACTTCAATTATTTGGCTAATGTGTGAGGAAGTTAGAGGGTAATGTATTCATGTGTTTGTACATGATTGGCACCGTCAAGTCATCCAAATGGCAGTATAGTATAGGTCTGATCGAGAACACATATTCAAATGATCATACGATTAATGTAGAAGTAGGCGAGCTAGTTGTCGTGTAATAATGTTGATGGGATCGTTATGTGAAGAAAAAGAAATAAATGGGACACATTTGTCTTTTTTCCTTTTTTTTTTTTTTTTTCCTATTATTTGGGGTTTAGGAGATATATATATCTTCTTTTGAGAGGAGTTAGTGATCTTTCTTTCTATATCCCCAAGCAAAATCATGTGGATTGTTGCTTTCATTGGAAAGTGAGGGATGAGGGCTTGACTTGTGTGAAGTTGCTTGTCCTATGTGAAATCGTGTCCATCAACTCCACGAGTTTAGAGTCTAGATCCTCAGGATTATCGTTTTTCGGCATCAACGCGAACACGTTTTTGTCAAATTTGATCTTCTTAATATAATTTCACTCCAAATAAAGAAATTCAAAAGCAAGATGATGAGACATGGGAAAAAATATTTGTTGGTGACAGATATCTAAAATTCTTTTCGGATGACTGATTTGATGTATATCACGCCGTGGGCCAACTATAAATTAATCAAAGTTGCTAACAAGAAGAAAAAAATAAAGGAAAATTTCATTTTTTTGTCCCCAATTTTAGGATTTTTTTTATTTGGTCACATTTATTATATTTGGCTCACATTTAGTTCTACTTGTTCAATTTTTTCTCAAATTTGATCACAAACAGCATTCCCCACTTTAATTACATCTCAAGTTGTTAACAATTTAACGAAAAATATTGTTTGAGATCAAATTTAAAAAAAAAATTGAACAAATAAGAATAAATGTAGGATAAATATAACAAATAAGATCAAATCAAAAAAATTCTACAACATAGAACTAATAAGCGATTTTTGCAAAAATAATAATAATTAGGTTGGTTAGAGAGGGTGATGAATTGTTAATTTAATACTGTCCAATCAAATGGGAGGACCAGACCGGACCATTAATTCATGGTTGAGATGTAATTAAAGTGGACAACATGTGAAGAATGGAGGGAGGGAGGGCCCATCCCAGGGGTGGGTCCTGCAGGGAATGTGATGTGTAATGAAACTGATCTAAAATGATGAGTTGATGAAATCTAAAACCAGTGTATCTGATTGAATTAAAGCACCGAATATATTCGCCACTTCAAAAGATATGAAAGTGATCCAGTGTTGAGGAGATCGTGGGTTGTCTATAACTTCAATCATTCATCTATATGTTTGGATATTTGCACTTAAGGTTGTAGTAATTTTGGCAATCATCAAAATGAGTTTTTATTGGGCCAGTGACAAATTTTGCAACATATGTTTTGTGTATTAAACTACTCTAGGCCCATGTAATAGTTGGCACTCGAAGAAGCCCTATGTCTGCTCCATTAGCCCGTTAACTCGCAACCAAATCTCTATGCAGAGTTGGAGAGGACAATATCGAAAAAAATGATCGAATATTGGTTGAAACTCTTACAGTCGTATTTTTCAAAATTATTTATCGTTTTTAAAAACATGAGAATATAGACACTGCACCATAATTATGCTAAATATCAAGATTCTAATACCCTATTTCCTTTGGTGTTTGGATTAAATGCAGGTTAGAACAGATCTGTATTAGCCCTATTATCTAGCCAAATTCAATGTGGCAAATACAATTATAAAGTACTATAATGTCTTCTTCTATAAATAATAATAATAATAATAATAATAATAATAAATAAAAATGAGATAGGGGTAGCCTTGAGATTCTTGTGAAATAATAATAATAGCCGCCTTTGTGAGAGTAAATAGAGTGGCAGTGAGTGTGAGGAGGGTGGTGGTACTCAACCAACGACAAAAATACACTAAAAAGTCATAAAACAGTAAGAAGAGCCGTACGCTCCCACGTGAAATTACATCCCAATATCACTCTCACTTCAACACAATTATATTTATCCACCCAATGTATAAAATGTTCCATTCATATCATATTTGGTCGTATAAATATCTAATTTCGAATTGGAAGTATTATGTGTCCTATCGACGTGCGCATTTGTTTCTCAATTCAAAGTTACTACCCAAAATTAAATTCAGCTAACCATGGAAATAAAGAAAGGGTTAAATACACCCCTCTCAACTATTTTTATATGAGTTTAATGCAATTACTTCTTGTGATATTACAAATGAATAATTTATCTTTTTGTATTCTTTAGAATGGAACAATTTGCCTCCCTAAAATACGGGGAGATAAATTACTCTTTTTTTTTTTTTCATTTTATATAGTGTAATTTACTCATTTACAATATGCGTTTTTCTCATTTTTAAGTAGCATTACCTCCTAAACAATCAAATATAGCACTTACCTCCCCCTCTAAATTGATTGTTTGGAAAAAATTGCCCATCAATAATTATCTTATTCTCAAAATATTTTAGTGATTTTTCATGTTAAATCAATACCAAATCATATTCTTAATGAGGGTATAAAAAGATATATAATAAGTGAAAATTTAAAATTACAAGTAAGAAATAAGTTAATATAATAGAATTTAAAAAATATAATATTTCATCGACTTATATGTATATATATAAGTTTTAAAAGAAATTGACAATATATATTGATGCTCGTAAAAATAGGTTGACCTAAAGAGGACCAAACCGTCCAAAAGGAAGAAAGATATTGCAAAAGAAATCCCCTGGCTAAAGTAATTTGTTGCTAAAAATTGATTTAAAAACGAGCAAATTTTAAAAGATAAAACATCAGTTTTTATCAGGTTAAAAACCTGATTTAAAAACCAGAAATATTCAGGTTTAAACTTGAATTAAGTCCAATTAGACCGAAAAATTGAAAGCAATTTTCAGATAAAATTCAAATGTTTTTGTTGTAATATATATATATTATAAACTGAGACATACGCCCAAAGTCGGGGTCGGGACGGGCAGGCGGCAACGACATGTGTGTGGGACAACTCTATGTTCACTCTAGTTTCCATAACACTTCAAACACTCACCCGCTTTCCCATCATATTCCTATATGGGATAAGTGCATTTCTCTATTTTTTCCTCTCTTAATCTAATCTATAGATTTAATCTTGTAATATCTCTATGTTTAGAATACATTGTTGTTATAAATTAGCAACTAAAATGTCAATTACAACATTTTCTCTTTGAGAACATAAATTTTAAAAGATACTTACTCGAGTTTAGACATGATATTTTGGTGACAATAAATTTTCGAATCGGCTACGTTTGAATTACGATTCTTGTTGGACAATTTATGTCTCAAACTATATAGTATCTTTGTACTACATACTCAATTTCATTTTTCCTTTTTTTAATTCTTCACTTCATTCACTTGATGTCACAACACATCATGCTGGCGGGAGCGTAAGCATAATGGGCCGATGGCGGTTTGTCTCCACGGAGCCGGCAAAGAAAATGAGTTGGACCGGCTTCATGACACCAAAATAAATTAAAATACTTTTGAAGATTATTATTTTTGTCTAAAATAATAATAAATTTCATTATAACAATTGACACCATAACAATTGTCCTTTCATCGATCGTTAAGGTCATTGATCAACCGAATCGTACTTGTACTTAATTATGTAGTGGAGTTTAGAAAAAAATTTGATACTAATTATGTGAATTTTCATCTACATAAACTATAAACTGTTGAATTATACATGATGATGATATCATATATAATTTATTAATTGATAATTTATGTAGGTATAAACCCAAAAAATAAAATATCAAGCCCCATGTTTAGATTATATATTAGTAGGGGTAAAATGTTTTTTTGGTTCCGTAAGATTATGACATTATTTATTTGGTACCACAACTTAAATAGGTGGCTGTTTTAGTCCCATAAAATACGTTTTTTAGTTTTTTTCGTCCAAAAATATTATATCCCATGTGCAAGTGCACATAACATTTTGGGACTAAAAAAACTGAAAAACGTGACATTATGGAACTAAACAATTATCTACTTAAATTATGGTAGCAAAACAAAGAATGCCCTAATTTTAGGGGGGAAAAAAAAACATTTTACCCCTATTAATAGAATGATCTTTTCTTGCAAGGAGACTGGGGGAATTTATTTATGGGATGTCTGATGACAATATTAAACAATTATTTGAATGGTGAGTAAGGAGGCAGGGAGGTGAGAGTGGCAACATGGGAAAATCCGGGGGCCATATGTGATATCGTTTATTGCCACGTTCCTCATAAACTCCAACTCCCTTAACTTCCACGAACTTGGCCCTCTGTTTCCCATGCCTGTATCGCGCCCGCCCGCTGCATCCACGTTGATGCTCCTCAACACCTTTTTCTCAATTCTATATATTAATTAATTAGTTTCATTTTCTATTTTATAATGTATACTGACTTACTATTTTATGATATAAATTACAAATTAAAATATCAAGATTCTTGATGTGCAAGGAACAATTGCCTAGGTGGTTTCCACTTGCATAATTGATATACTTGTATTTTCTTCACTAGCCTTTTCAAACATAATCAATTAATCGATCAGAATAAGATTCTGATATTAATTTACTGTTCATGTGGAATATCTTATTCGGGTCTTTTTACATATCTTTATGATAATTTCTGAATTATCGATTAACGCATGAAGGTTTAACACATAATCAATATATCTATAATTTAATCTTCAAGGTTTACGAAAACCCTAATAGATTTGAACCCACTGCAAGTCTGCAACCATAATATATATATACGAGCTATTGTAACTCTAAAATTATATTTTAGATCAAGAGTGTACGTAAAATTATGCAATTAGTCCATCCACTATAAATATCGACCCTTAGAATTCTTTGTCAATTGCTGACTTGAGCGTGAGGACCATTATTAGGAACATCCCTAGTGTGGTCCTAATCATTCTAATATACCTTATATTTCTATAACAACTTGGCTTAAATGCATTTTTGGTTCCGTAACTTGGTTATTTGGCGTTTTCGTCCTTTAACTTTTTAGGGTAGCATTTTGTCTTGAATTTTTTAAATTTTCATGATTTTAGTCCTTTTTTCACCCTTCTCGCATAAAGAATGCATATGCTTCTCACGTGATATTTTAAAATTAGGGCGGCTTTTGTTTCTATTGGCCCATTTCTGTTAGTATTTTTGTTCTTTAACTTTTTAGAGTAGCATTTTGGTCCTGCATATATTTAGTTTTCGTGATTTTCGTCCTTTTTTATTGCCGGAGTTCACACTCTTCGCCGTTGGAGGTGAATTCCAGCGAGCAAAAGATTTGAAATTGCAAAAATTAAAAAAATGTAGGACTAAAATAATGCTATTCTAGAAAATTAAAGAACCAAAACGCCAAATAACCACACAAGAAAAACGCCCAATAGCAACGGAAAAAATCAACGTCGAACTAATTAGCAAGTAAAATTTCGTTGCTAATGAATTATTTAATATAAGAAATTTACTTGTGAATGAATTTAGCGATGAAAATTTACTTGCTAACAAATTTAGCAACGAATTATTTAAAATATATATTAAGTAGTGTAGATTAGCAACGAAAATTTTATTTACTAATTAGCTCGAACTTGATTTCAGCAATTTCTTCGTTGCTATTAAACAATTTTCTTATAATGAACCTAAATTATAAGATCAAAAATACATTTAATCCTAACAACTTCAATGCTCAGCAGAAATATTAATATATGAGCGAGCAAAGCGAATTCTTGAATTTCACAAGTTGGAAGTAATGTTTGGTAGATTATATGGTTTCAAATTTATTTATGTTTTATTAAAAGTTTAATGACGATGAAAATTGAACTTCATTTTCAATTTCCAGACACAAGCCACATACATATTTTGAGAGGCAACAAATTAACATTTTTAGTTTAAAAAACAAAGAAAAAAAAGGTGCCGATGTTTCGCAGAAACAACCGGCCACATTAGCCAACCAGGAAGAAGATAAAGATATTGATGGGTGAAGAAATCTCTGCAAGAACCGGCCACGTTAACCAACGAGGTTCAAGGTAAAGATTGATGGCCGAATTAATAAGAATAGAACTTCTTACAATGAATCTCTCATCTTTGCCGACATGATCAGATCAAGACAAAATTCTAAGTAAACCCCGAGACTCCATTTACTAAATTTAGCACTCACACTTGTACATTTAAACCCGCACTCCGCCACGCCACGGAGATCCAACTGACCCGTAAACAATGCAACTCAAGAAATTTGACCACCGAACGCCGTCGCCCGCCCAGAAAAGAATGGAAACTCTCTATCACACCCACCCGCTCTCCCCCAACCAGTGCACCTCAATTGTTCGTCAGATGATCGACGCGCCGCTCCCTCTCGTCTGGTCCGTACTCCGAAAGTTCAGCAACCCGGAATCCTACAAACAGTTCGTGAAGAGCTGTGATATGCTTTCCGGTAACGGCGGCCCCGGAAGCGTGCGGGAGGTGACGGTCGTGTCTGGGCTGCCCGCTGGGAGGAGCACGGAGAGGCTTGACAGGCTTGACGATGATTTGCATCTGATGGTGGTTAGTATTGTCGGCGGTGATCATAAGCTTGTGAATTATAGGTCCACCACCACTGTACATGAAGAGGAGGAGGAGGAGGAGGAAGGCGGCAGAACCGGAACGGTGGTGACGGAATCTTACGTGGTCGATGTTCCGGTGGACAGTTGCGCGGAGGATACGTGTTTGTTTGCTGATACCATAATTGGGTGTAATCTTAAATCTCTGGCCAAGATCACGGAGAAACTGGCACGTCAACATGTCGCGTAAATCGTGTTACATTTCGACGGCTCTGATTTCTACTTTCTTTTTTTTTTTTTTTTTTTTTCTTTTTTTCCCCATGTGATGGGTTGCTAATTATCAATTTTTGTCGTATAACTTTTTTTAGATCAGGGTGCCTTTTGTTTTTGTGGGCTGCACAATCCCATCAACCCACTTTTCAAATAAAGTGATTATAATTTCTTTTATCCAAGTGGAAAAATTGAATTTAATTAATTGCATAAGTATAATCCTAATATGTTTATTATATGGTTATCGATATTTGTAATCTATTATTTGTCGTATAATTAGTTCAAACGATTAGGTTCGATTTGGACTAATATTTTCAATCTATTTTGCCGGGCCAGAAAGAATTTTGTGTTCTATTAAAATAAGGAAAAATGCAATTACCCCCTTTTAATATGCAAAATGTACAAAAAATTCATTTGAAAAAATAAACAGCAAGTTATTTCTTATATTTTAAAAATAGAACAAAAACTCCCTTGAAAACGGAGCAAAAATCCCTTATGAGGGAATTATTTGTTGCATTTTGAATAATACAGGGGAATAAACTATTAATTATTTTTTTATATAGAATAATTGTTCTTTTTGATTAACACAAGAGACAAATTGCATTTAATCGTATTAAAATAGAACAAAACAGATAAAGCATGCGGAAGGATTTTAATGAACGAGCGGTCCCCTGTCGGCGCGTGTGAATAATTATCCTTAACAGAAAGTGTAGACGATAAAGTAGGCGGGCGAGGCGGTGGAATTTAACTGTCATCATCGTACTCCAACGGTATGACGGTGACGTTTGTCCCTTCTTCGGAAAGGAATGTAGCTTGCAAGAAACTATTATAATCGATCAAAATCAATGAACTTTTTGTATTAAAATGCACATGCAGTCAGTGAATCAGTGATGAAAGCTGCGTATTGTATTAAAAAATTGGAGACATACTCATTACTTGAGAAAAAGCACAAGCAAACACTCCTTCCTTATAGGCTTCAAGATTTTCTATCTCTCCCTGCCTTCTCGTTCAGTTCCAGGGGAAGACAGCAGGTACCAAAAGAGATTCTTGATTTCTCTGTGTCCTTGAATTTTTTGTCCCAGTATGGATCATGTCATGATAAGATGAGGGGTTCTTGAAAATATGGATTTCTTGAAGTTTTTCTTCATTTATTTCTATTAGGAGAAGTAACGAAGATCAGTTCTTGAAATTTCTGGATGCACTGTGACTGATCTAAGCATTTTCTGTGTGGTTGTTGTGGTTCAAGTGATAGGGACTTTTTATAGTTAAGAGCAATGATGGAGAAAAGCCAACTTGATTTTAGTGCTCCAATACTATCCATAAGGCGATTTTCATCGGATTCAAACTCTTCAGAGCTACCAAATAGGCAGGTGACTGAAAAATTGCGATCCAGTCGCCAGCAGTCTCCTACCGACTGGGAACACGTGACGGTCACGGAACCAGCTTCAGTCCCGTTTCAATGGGAACAAGTACCTGGAAGGCCTAAATGTGAAGTGCAAATCCAGGTTCGCACTTCCGAGGAATCTTCAAATTCTGGCGAAAGAGCTAATATCAACAGGCCTCAAATTGAAGCATTTCTCTTTGGAGATCATGCTACTCTTTTGGAGGAGCTACGTGAGAGTTTAAATTGTAGAGATGAATCAGGTACAGTGAGTGATGGTGATGCTTATTCCAATGCGCTCCAGACGGAATCATGGTCCTTGAACTTCAGTGTAAGTGGCCTGAGTGGGTATCAAAGTTCAGGAGTGAAACCATCAGGGACATTTTCTGTTGACAGACAAACAAGAGATTTTATGATGGACAGATTCTTACCGGCAGCAAAGGCTGTTGTTTTGGAGTTTCCAAACTACGTCGTGAAGAAGCCTAGAGTGGTTAACGAGCAACCCAAACCGGTAAAGAAGGTGATTCCCGGTGATAGAAAACGTTTACTCGGGTATTCTGGTTCGTATCCGTTGCAATATTACATTCAGTACGCTGGTAATGTGCAAAGGGAAGATGGAGCGCACAAGTATACTTTTCCTGTGAAAAAATCAGGGAAATGTCGCCTGATCATCCCTCTATTTTGTGCAAAGGATTCGTCGTGCCTATTAAGCACCTCGTCTGGGATGAAATTGAAATTCCAGGGTCCAACATCTTCAGCAGCTGATGCCAGGAGACTCACGAGAAATGGACACTGTCGACCCTCAGACAAGGTAATGTTCAATTCTAACATTTGTGTAACTTGTTAAGAATTATATAGTTCATTAAACCATACATCGTTAATCGCTGCAGAACAATTCTCCTGTTCTTCATAAGAGAAAATCAAATTCTGGACTCCTATCACGGGATCAGCCCGAAATTAAGAATAAGCTAACCGGTAATGCCAATCAGCTTAATAGTTCCCGTATAGCGAATGAATCAGGCGGCCTGTCTCCCTTCAGGCGCTACAGAAGTAGTAGCATATCTCCATCCCGGAGCAAATCTCAAAACTCTCCATCTCTTGATGATGTACATAAGAAAGTAGCGAATTACACTGCTAACAAGATTGCTTCCTCACGAAAATTTTTGGAGTTCTTGCAAGATGTATCCAGGAATCAACTAAACGAACGAGGATCAGGTCCAAGAGGTGATGCTGTCGAGAAAACTGTGTACATAGATTGTCCAAGTAAAACAGATCAAGACACTTCATGCCCGAATACGTTGGAGGAAGGAAAGAAGCTCAGTCATCATCGTCTTGATCAAGAATCCAGGGCCCTGGAATTCACAGGAAAGCTACCGTCTGATACAAAATCTGGAATGAAAGATACTGATCCTCATCCATTGAAGCCACATTTCCCTCCACCATTGCCAAAATCACCTTCTGAATCTTGGCTGTGGCGTACTGCGCCTTCCATATATTCGGGGAACCCGTTTTCTAAATCACAGAATGGAATGATCAGGAAGAAGCGGGATCAGAAAGGTTATATCACTGGCGCAAAATGGGAGAGCATAGTGAAAACTTCTAACCTACGGCACGATGATGTCCGCCGTTCAGAGGGAGCTTCAGCTTGTCTTCTCAAATAGGAACTATAATTCAGACAAGAAGAGTACCAAAAATCTCACACATTCAGACAGAATATGGATCCAGACATTTGATTTTCAAGAATGTAAGTAGGTCCAATTGATTTTGTGAAGCCCGTTATCGCACTTGTACTCCGTTGAATTTAAGGTTTCTGTAGCTCTAAACAGCCCAATTCCGACGTTGTGTGTTTAGGGCTATAAATTAGTCGAACTCATTGATGTTTGAGTTTGTTTGAATCAGTGTTGAGTTTGAAAAATTACATTTAACTTAGTTTGAATAATATTCAAGGCGAACTCTGCACGAATTTTAGTAAATCGAATGTACGTCGAACTCGACTGATGAGGATGTAATATGAAATATTATTAAAATGACAAAACTACCCTTATGGAGAAGCCCAAATAATTGATAGGCTCTAAGGCCCATACCTGATATCCTGATGGATTGGGCGACTCGACCTAGAGGATCCGACAAACAAAGGGGAATCGATTACTTGCAAATGTCAGATTGATAGTGACAAGTGGATCAGAACAAGTGGGCTTTCCAAGTCCTATAAATACTTCATTCAGAGATACGATATTTATTGCACCCAACTCAAAATATTTAGTAGATCGTATACTTCTATATATAGTCTCTGACTTAAATATGAAGGGTCTTCGCAAAGGTTTTCGTTGGGGACCCCCCAGCAAGCTAACGATTTCCTCTTTTCTCAGGTGCCAAGCACTCATTTGGGAAACCCGGAGGCGATCTGCGACCTTCAACATCGGATCATCGACTAATTTGATGTATTCAAATTTGTTTTACTATTTCTTTGCTAATTGAATCGAGCTCGAGTCGAGACTAAAGAATTAATGAATCGAGCTCAAACGAGTTTTTATCAATCAATTTTAAATTGATTATCAAGTAGTTCGATAAATTTTCAGCCATGCGTCTATTATCTTATCTTATTTGATTTCAACCCACTTTTGCATAATTCATCGTCCTATTAATTTATTGACGGTCTATAATAGTTTATATTCTTCCTGTCAGCGCATATTTAGAGATTGTATGACTAAATTTATTTGAAAAAACTTCCCAACTCACATATTTTATAAGATATTCTCAATATTCGGTGTCAAATTTTATTTTAAAAATTATTTTCCTAGCAATTTATAATTGCATGATTCTTTTCTGTAAAATCTATCAAATATTTATAGAATTATAAACAATTTATAATATTTTGTTAGAGAAAAACATATAAGTTCATTTAAGGCCACCATGATCGATTTCTTTTTAAATGGTGTGTGCTGTGTTAGCTGTTTGATTTTGATGGGTCTTATTGATGTTTGGCATGTACACTAATTTCATTTAAATACACAATAAACGTGCAAGGACAAATTAGTTGGCCTCTGAGTTTCTGAGTTTCTATGACACAAATATTTATTTCTTATAGATAAAAAAAGATTTGTAAACAATAAAATAAAGGTTAGAATTTTCTAACGTAATAATAAGCACAAAAAGGTAATAATAGGTCATGTTATGTCATTAATATATTTCTAGTCTTCGAAGAAAATATTCAATATAATTAATTATATTGTGGCGATTTCTCGCTTTACCCTGCTTTCCCAATCAAGAGTTCATTTGGTTCACATCATTTCTTTTTATGAAAAGAGGTCTTACCCACTGCAAAGGTATCCATAGACAGAAGAAAAATGGGAAGGTTAGAGGGTTACGCGAATACTAATTAATTACGGTTACACAATGCTTATTAATCATTGCTTTCATAAATGGAGTCAAAACATTACTACGTTGATTTTATTTAACCATGATAGATAACTTGTGAATTACAATGATCTCCCCTGAGGTTTGATATAATTACGGATACCTTCTCGTTGTTTCAAAAATTACAAATACCTTCATGATGTTTGAAATTTTTAACCAAAAGTCTGAAATTGTCCATTTTGTCATTGATTTTTTTTTAAATTGTAGAAAAATCAGCCGAGGCAACTTACATTATTGCCACTCTATGTAAAAACGTAAGAAACCTCTCCCTGCGTATTTTTGTTAAAAAAAATTAGAAAATTTTAAAAAATAATTTAATTTGTATAAGGGCATTTTGGTCAATTCACTTATAAAAATGGATGAAAATGCATTATTTGTTAAACAGTTACAAACCTCAGGAGGATATTTGTAATTTTTGAAACAACGATGGGGTATTCGTAATTATGCCAAACCTTCGAGAGGTCATTGTAATTCATCCTTAACTTTATTTTATTATAAATTTTAAATTTTAATTATTCATACATAATAATCGTGGGAACTTATAATTGATCACAATGTTGGTCTTGCAAGTATTAAAAAAAATTCTAGCAGATAATCAAAGAAATAGAAAATTGTGTTTATTATTTAAATATAAATAGGTTGGTGGGTGGGGGGGGGGGGGGTAGGGGGGTGCTTAGAGTTAGTCTTTGAGTTTGAGCCTTAGAGGGAGGCACGCAGGCATTGATTATGATGGATTGAGTAGGAGAGAGAGAAGAGAAGAGAGGGGGGTGTCAGGTGTGTGTTGTGTGGGACCCAGTCAACGATTGTAAAATCAGTCCGGTTACTTCGGATGTGGGGCCCCCCAACACCACCAGAAATGACACCACCGGGATAAGTCGCCGGCGTTAATCGGATTTTACTTGTTACTGGGTTTCAGTCGACATTGAATACAAATTTATTAACATATTTATCCAAAAAATTAAAAAAGAAGAAATATATATACCAAGAGAGAATTTTTTTAAAAATTAAAAATAAAAATAAAGAAAAAAACACAGAGAATTGTGGGAGGTGGGTGGGTGGTGTGTGAGGGGGGTGTAAGGGAAAGGTAGTGGAACAAAACGAGAGAGAGAGAGAAAGGAAGAAAAGAAGAGAGAGAAAGAATTTTTTTTCTCCCCCTTTCTCCTCTTTGAGAAAGAGATGGCCGAAGAGACTTCCCACCTCTGAGATCATCCTGAAAAGGGCAGTCAAGAATATCATACCCGAATTCCAATTTTTCTTACTCTTTGTTTTTTTCCTTCATTTTGCAAAAAAAGCTGCCATTTTGAGTTTCAGACAAGGAATTTTTCTTATACATATCATCGTCGTCATATTCAACATTGTTCCTCCGGAACCATCTTTTTGGAGAATCCAGAATTCATTGTATCATAATTGACTGCCCTTTTTATCCCTCCTCCTCCTCCTCTTCCTCCTCCGGTGAGTTTTTACTTTGCATGCCTTTACGTTTCATGCCCTTTTGCTTTTATGGATTGCTTGTTCCAAAGGTTATTCTTTTAGAACATCTTTTGTCATTTTCGATATGATTCTTGAGAGGGTTGTGGAATACGCTTGTTTTTATGAAATTTCATTCTTATCCCCGAACTAAGGCAATCATTCTGTTAATTTTTATTTTTATTTTCTGCATTTTCAGATAAAGATTGAATATTGGATACGGTTCATCTAGCCAGTTTATGCAGTTGATGAAAACGGAGCTGTTATAGCCCTAATAGGAAATAGTTGAAGATGAGAGACCCCAATTTGATCAATAGTTTCAACAGGGCTAACATAGATTCTTATATTTGTTATTTATGTCTAGTTGTGAATTTGTTTTATGTATAGTTTTATTGATTTCGTGAGCTGAAAAAATTGTTGCTGTGGTTGTCCGAGTAATTCTCTGTTGCTCGGAGGGTTAATTTTCACTAGAAAGCTGGCGATTTTGTATATTATCTTGTATAGAGTCCGGGCTGTTGGCAGAAAAAACTGCCTCCACCACCTTGACGAATGGTTTGGCGAGCAATGAATGGTAGATGGAACGCTTATGGAGCCCCGTTTTCCTTAATCCCATTTCTTATTCTTGTCTTGAGAATTCATGGCTGCTGGTCTCTCAACTCTGAAGGTAATGAGGAACGAACGCTACCCGTAAAAATTCTCTTGAACCCTCAGTAACAGCTGATTTGAAGTGTTTAAGATGTTGTGATGTTAACTTGAATAAAACTGGAAATGCAGGATTGGCATTGCAGCAATTCCGCGCTAAGGTGGATTTCGACCCTTCTGGAGCTTTAGCGAATTGGAATACTAATGACTCTACCCCGTGCACATGGCCAGGCGTTCATTGTCTGGATGGTAAAGTTGACATGCTGTAAGTCCGTATCTCATGCACTAACTTTTGTTATAGCACTATGAATGTCTCGGGGGTTTTTGTAACCTAAGTTCCAAGGTTCTTGCCTTATTGTCACCTGAAATCACCAGTACCGCCTTCTGATTTTATATGCTGAGTTTCATACCTAAGTGCTTCTTATGAAGTTGTTAATATTGATGGAAGGTTTTGTTTTACTCCTTTATTCATAAATCTTATACCTTGTACAGAGATCTCAATGGATATGACTTGGAGGGAGTATTGGCACCAGACCTTGGAAATCTCTCTCATTTAAGAGTTCTGTGAGTATCAACTTTCTTTATCCGCATTTAATGTCAGATTGTGATTGTATGAGAACTGCACACAAGTAATATCTTCGGTTAACATCTTCTGATTTGTCATAACTCAC
Organism: Sesamum alatum; assembly: GCA_034509735.1. Lineage (NCBI taxonomy): Eukaryota > Viridiplantae > Streptophyta > Magnoliopsida > Lamiales > Pedaliaceae > Sesamum > Sesamum alatum. The sequence goes on along the minus strand of JACGWO010000008.1, from coordinate 7,906,796 downwards.
AAGTATCCTATCCAAGAACCATCTTTCTGGTACTATTCCGCGGGAGTTTGGAAATCTTACAACACTGGAAGTGCTGGACTTGAGGGATAATAAGTTGACTGGAACTGTTCCTGCTGAATTAGGACAGTTGCATTCCCTAAAGCATTTGTACGTATAAACTTCCGACTATACATGCTTATTTTGCTGCCACGCAATGTTATACACCTCAGCTAATTTCTGTATATTGGTCTAGGTTGCTCTGTGATAATAGATTTGAAGGAAGCATTCCTGTGGAAATTGGAAAACTTGGTTTGCTTACCGATTTACAGTTTGATGAGATCCTTACAACTGCTTCTGCTGGAGCTGGCTGCATGGGTAGAAAATTTGGACACTGGTGAGTGCATTCTTGACTTTGCTGCATATGTAGATTGCCATTTTTCTGGTAACGTCTTTCTGACCTCTCTGTTTTGAACAGCATCTGGCAGAGTGTTATAAAACAATCGGAAAAATCAAATTCCTTCCAGGTACCAACTAAAGGGGCCATAATTCGTTACCTCAATCTATTCCAGCTGTAAGTAATCATAATCAGTGCTCGTTTCTGCTGTTTATCTCCCTCTAATAGAATCTTATTCACGAAATATCTTCTTTCTTCAAGGTTCAAGTTTGGAAGTGAACTGTCACCGAATCGTGCTGATGATAGTCCGACCAATCTAACAGGTAAGCATCTAGTTTATGCATTTTCTTTCTTAAAGTTGATGATACTCCGTTCCTTGTACCTGTGACGAATAATACATTGGTTACGGTGGTTTCCAGATTTACCTGAGTCAGATGTCATCTGGAATGTAGAAAATCAGGTGAATAATGTGCGTCGTATATTAGTTGAACAGTCCAGTAACCTTGCTGCCATCCCTCCCAAAGGTGGAATACCCGCTAAACCGGAACTTGTCTCTGTTCTTCCAAGCAGAAGTAGTGGGTCATTTCCTGCTATTCCAAATAGCAAGAAACTATCTCCTCCCTCTCCTGCAACCTCACCTACTTCAGATCAAGAACATAAGACTCCTGACACAACTAATGCTGCTGCTGTCGGTCAACCAACGGATAAACAGTTTTCAGATACTGGAAAATCAGGGAATTCCGTGAAGCTTATTGTGGGTTTATCAGTTGGAGTTTTCTTGCTCATTCTTGCTATAATCATAATTATCATCTGCAGAAGTAGAGCAGCAAAAACAATTGCTCCTTGGAAAACTGGATTGAGTGGGCAGTTGCAGAAAGCTTTTGTTACAGGTATGATATCGATGCTTCTATGTTCAACATATCAAGAGATTCTGCCCGCTATTTAATATGTGAATTCTGCAATTATTTGAAACTTTTTGATCTATCATATGTATTGAAATGAACGTGCTTAATCTGTAGGCGTCCCTAAGTTGAACAGAGATGAGCTAGAAACAGCGTGCGAGGACTTCAGCAACATTATTAGTACCGATGAGGGCGTGGCGACAGTGTATAAGGGAACGCTATCTAGTGGAGTAGAGATTGCCGTTGCTTCAACTGCTATAGTTTCTTTAAAAGACTGGTCTAAACGTTCCGAACTGCTATTCAGGAATAAGGTTAGCTATCAATTAGAAATAGTAAAATTGTCATCATCTCCCATGCAAAACTATACTAAAATTCTTCATTTTGCTTTTGCCGCTGCCATAGATTGATACCTTGTCGCGGGTTAACCACAAGAATTTCCTCAATCTTATCGGCTACTGCGAGGAGGATGAGCCTTTCACTAGGATGATGGTACTCGAGTATGCTCCCAACGGCACGGTTAACGAGCATCTGCATGGTATTCGGGCAATACAAATCCGTATTTCGTCATATAGTAAACTCTACTTTATTTCACAAGGCTGAATCTGTTCTGTTCTTTGTTTATTCAGTTAAAGAAGTCGAACACCTCGACTGGAATGCAAGGATGAGGATTATCATGGGGACTGCTTATTGCCTTCAACACATGCATGATCTCAATCCACCAATCGCACATTCCAACTTGAATTCCAAAGAAATACTCTTGACAGATGATTATGCTGCTAAAGTAGGCTTCTCTCTCGCTCAAGTATTATCCCTGAAGTTAACATATGATGAATGTAGCTAACTCTTTGAGAATCCACCCTTTTCAGATTGCAGACATCAGTTTCTGGGCAGAACTCGTAGGCAAGTTGAAGAACACTGTGGATATTGACTCGGCGCACTCTGTCCAGCGCCCTCATGCCGATGTGGAAACAAATATTCACAGTTTTGGAATCTTGTTGCTCGAAATCATTACTGGGAGGCCACCTTACTCAGAGGAGGAGGGGAATCTCATGATCTGGGTATGTTCCATTAACCATAATTTTCGTCGAATGCTCATGAACATCTTCAACACATAACCTGGATGACTTGAACTGTTGTCAGGCTGGTCAGTACTTGAAGGATAAGAGCAGCCTCAACAAACTGGTGGATCCATCGCTGAAATCCTATAAAGAAAATGAGTTGGAGGTGGTGTGTGAGGTGATCCAGAGTTGCACTGAACAAGATGGGCCGAGAAGACCTTCCATGAAAGAAGTGATTCAGAAATTGAGACAAGCTATCGATATATCACCGGATGCAGCAACTCCAAGGCTTTCTCCGCTCTGGTGGGCTGAACTCGAGATCTTATCAGCCGAGGCAGCTTGATTTGATTTTACTGCAACCCTTTTTGTAAGTCAACCATATATCATCATTTTACAACAAACAAGAAGAAGAAGAAGGAAGAAGAAGTGGATGGATATTAATATAGTTTATCTTTACACTGCAGATTTGCTCTTAGAATGCATAAAAGAAATTACTTGTAACTATCGTTTCTTTCATTTATCATATATACATATGCCATTCTTATTCTTCTTATTACTTTTATTCTTTTTTTCTTTTTTGGGTTGCCTTGAGACTCTGTGTGCTGTATCCTAATAAAATGTACTCTTTTTTTCTTTTAATAATAGTGACGAAATTTGGAAGCTCGCAAAAATTACACAAGCAAGCAGCATATTGCATAACCTGTTTTACATATACACAGGAAAAGAACAATACATCTATATATATACCTACCTCTCTCTCATTAAAATCTAACTGATCATGAAAAAAAGAACAAAAATAGCTAAATCTAATGTTCAAAAAAAAAAAAAAAAAAAAACTTGGGTGTCACATAGTTTTCACTGTGATTAAAAGGCTCTTTTCTTCTCTCTTTTTGCCCCATTTCCTTAACTGAATTTGAAGCATTGAAGCAGCAGCCAAGAAATCCACACACTGCGTAGGAGTCAAAATATCCAACATCCCTTTGAGTGTCTTGAGCCTAACACAATCCGCCATTTTCATCACTTTCTCCAACCCAGCCAACAACCCTTTGAGCGCCACCTCCACCAGGCCGTTCACCTGAGCCACTGCGGCCGCGCCTCCGTTCTTCTTGGCTTGTCTCTCCAACGTCGCCAGCTCCACCATTTTCCTGTCCGCCATGCCCACTTGCTGCCTCTCCATCTCCCTCTCCACCCTCTCCTCCTCCAACTTAATCTTCACTCTCAAAGCCTCAATCTTCTTCACCTGCTCCTCAGTGAGGCCGGAGAGCCTCACACCACCCCCAGCAGCCGGCTGAGCCCCCCTCAGGGACTCAACAACCCGGAAAACCGTCGACGGCTTCCAGCCCGTGACCCAAAGATATGCGTTCTCAAGAGGGCTCAACCAAACGGGAGCAAAGAAGGCCAAAACGTCTTCATGAGCCGCAGCCCATTTGAATGTGTAGTACTCCTTGTGGTGAGCCGTAAGTTTGTTAACCATGGACTGTAGGTAGGCTGCCTCCTGAGAATGCCCATCTCTTGAAACCAGTAGAAGTAGCTGAAGAAGATGTTCAAGATGATCCATCCATTTCTCGTAGAAATCTGAGAACTTTTCTTCAACTTGGGTTTTCATCTTTTCTTCTTCCTAATTAATTCCACTGTGCAGTGTAGAGAGAGAGAGAGAGAGAGAGGAGAAGAAATTTGGTAGATCAGTCTCTTTCTTTCAGAGAGATTGATATTAATATATATGGCATATATTTAGGGGTGTGGTGTGGTGTGGTGTGGTGTTAAAGGAAGAGAGTGACCAGATGTAAAATGAGGGATTAAGACACGGAGTAGGCCTAATCGGGAAATGCGTGGCTTTGTGCAGTGCATGGCTTACGCGCACCAAAATTTTCATCATGTGAAAGGCGAGAATTGTACGAAAAATTCTTACTCGAATTAGATCGAAGAAAATTAAATTAATTATATAATAACTATATATTTATTATATTAACAATTATTTTAAAATATTATAGCAATCACAATAAATAAAAATATTTATTTAAAATATAATTAATTCAAATCGAGGCAAATCAAATTTAAATTAAAATTGGGCAGAACAGCATATACATGTAAGTAAGATTGTTTGTAGGTGTTGACTAGTGTGAGGTACTGAGGTGAGTGTGAGAGGGATACGCATGCATGAATAGTAGCACCTGGCGCCGCAACACCCGTGGCAACGTGTCCAGTGCAGGACGACTCTATGTTCCCACGTGGGAGCATGACAGGCATCTCTTCCCCATAACCTAATAATAATGAATTAAATTAAAAATAAAAATAGAATTTTAGTTCCATCAGAATATTAGTAAAATTAATCTATATATAATAAAACAAAATCATTGAAACTATCCACCTAAAAGTCATGTATGTACAGATATAGATAGCCTTAATGAACTTTATTATGCTAAATAAAATTTAACAATTTTTTAGATAAAAGAGAAAAAAATATTAATATTTATCCAAAATAATCTAATAAATATTATATGTTTATATAACTTTTTTAAGTAAATAAAAACATGTTTATCCAATATATATGTATTTATCTTATAGATAACATTCAATAGTTTATCCACAAAAGAATTGTATTTTCTAAAAACTAATTAAATAGAATTATATATAATATTCTTTTAAATATAAAAATAAGTACATAATTAATATATTAAAAATTAAGTTAATATGTATAAGAATACGAAAGTATATTGAATAAAAAAATGAATTTGGATTGTTTTACTAACTATTTACCTAAAAAAATGAGTGAATCTTTTGGATAAACAAATACTTGTACACTTATCTAAATTTAAATATAAGATAAATGACAATTTTTAAGTTCCAAAATAACTAAGTAAGTAAAAATTACAAATAATTCAAATTTAAAATAAAATGAGTAAATGAAAAATAATTCAAAATTTAGAAATAAAATAATTATTGAATATTAAAAATATAAGACTATTTTTTAATATTAAAATGAATTTAGACTAATTGTATCCCTGACTAATTTATCTTTTGGATACATTCAAATTATTTATCCAAACTAAATAAAAATAAAATATTTTCTTACATGGAAAAATAAAATTCAAAAGAGACATCGAAGAACTATGGTTTATAAAAGCTAATAAAATAAAATATTCTAAATAAAGTAAATTTTTATATGTAAAAAAATTAAAATTTAATATGATAATCGTCACAAATAAAAAAAAATATTGAAAGATGTAGAAGTAAGTTTGAATTTAGATTGTATCCCTAACCAATTTACCTGAAAAAATTTATAAATCTTTATAAAATAAAATAATCTAACATTTATCTAATTTAAATAAAAATAAAATATATTTGCTTACAAGGTAAAATAAAATTCGAAAAGACACAAAACTGTTTTAAAAAATTAATAAAATAAAAATATAAATAAATTTAATTTTATAATGTGACAATGACTAATGATATAAAAATTAAAATGTAAATATGATAATAATAAAAAACAAAAAAAAACTAATAGATATAAAAATAAATTTGAAGAATGTTACTTATTCATTTATTTAAAAAGATTATAAATATTTTGGATAAAGACAAATTATTATACACTTTCGAATTGTTTATTAGTTATATTTTATCAATATCTATATATAAGAAAATAGAACCATTGAGACTATCCACCTAAGCGCCATATATACACAAATGTGGACAACCTCAATGAGCTCCATTCTGCCAATGAACATTCACAAATTTTTAGATAAAAAGAAAAAATATATATTTATACTTATTCAAAAGAATCTAATCAATATTATTTGTTTATCTATTTTTTAAAGTATATAAAAACATGTTTATTCAAATATATATATACTAGCATGAACCCCATGCTATGCACGGAAGATTTTAAATTCTATAATATTTTCATAAATTCTAAATTTTATAATTGTGCGTCATATTTTAATAACCGTCTTACTATATAAGAACAAAATTATTTATATAAATTCAATATTAAATTCTTTATAATTTTATTTATGGAATATTTTGATAATAGCAATAGATATTATAATATGTTTACACATTGATAGACAAATATTTTATAAGATTCAAATACCACATATATATATATAATTTCTTATTCAATTAATATACTTTTAGTAAAATAAAAATATTAGTATTAAATACATTATTTTAAATTATTGTCATATACCCTGTGATATAAATTCCCCCTAAAAGAATACGATTCGAATTAAATTATCTTTATAAAATTTCTCGAAACAATAATAAGAAAACATTAGTAACACTCGAAAAAAAGTTACAATATCTTAAACTAATAAAAAAGGTAAATATATATATATATATTTATATCTTTAAATTATATGCTAACAGTAAAAATAAGAAATTTGGAAGGCACAAACATAACAAATACAATTCAAACTTTCTTGTAGTTGGGTTCATGCCCATTTATCATAGATACTGTCAAATCATCGAGTTACTTATTAATGAATAATTTCTTTTATCATGATGAATTTCAACTTTAAGTCATTATTTTTCACTTGATATTGAACTTGTTAATTGCCTATGATTTTATTTATCTTTTTGTCGGTTTCATTTTCTTTTGAAAGACCAAATAATAAAAATTAAATAATTTACTCATAAATTTTAATTTCTATACATACTCTCACAAATCTTAATTTTTGGCATGCCATTAAACATAAAAGTATGTCATATTCTAATGACCCCTTACTATGTATAATAGTTCAAACTTATTTATACAAAACTCAATATTGAATTTTTACAAAGTTTATTTACTGAACATTTTGAAAGGGTAAACTACACTTTGACATCCGAATTATGCTCGTTTTTATACTTTGTCATTTAAACTTTTTTTCATGTCAACTTACCATCTCAACTTTGCAAAATTTGCACTTTGAAATATAATGACCATTTTCTGGTCGATTTTTCTATCGTAAAAATATCACATGCAGTGCACATGTGATATTTAAGGGCAATATAGTGTTGTTTTTTCAGCATGGGCACTGCATGTAATGATTTTTCGGTAGAAAATTTGACCAAAAAATGACTATATATGACAAAGTGCAAATTATGCAAAGTTGAGATGGTAAGTTGACCAAAAAAAAAAAGGGGGGGGGGGGGGGGAAGACAAGGAATAAAACCGGACATAGTTTGAATCACAAAATGCAATTTACCTTTTTGAAAATAACCATAGCATATTATCGTATTTTAGATATTAAAGAAAAACTTGTTTTATAAGTTACTATCATATTTGTCCTATGAAACAAACAAATTTCTCTTAGAAAAAATAATATTCACAATAAATTTTCTCTTTTGTAATCCAATTTCTTAAAGAAAAAAAAAAGATTTATCAAATTATTTTTTAATTTCCTTCATAAAAAGTAAATTTAACAACATCTAAAACTAATAAACAACAAAGAGATTTATATGTCTAAAATTTTATGCTAAGAATACATATATACAATAAAAAGTTTAAAAGGTTACAAATGTAAGATATAATAGTAATAATATACCTAATAAAGAATTTTTAGTAGTTGGATTTGTGCCCATCAATTATGATAGATGTTGTAAAATGATTGAATTATTTTTGTAATGAATAATTCATGTGTTAGGTAGAATTTCTTATCATGAACTTCTAAATTAGAAAATAAGTAGACAATGACAATATAAATGTATATATACGTACTTTATGAAAAGAAGGTGATTGATACATAATTAAGAATGAAAAATTAATATGAAAATATACAAAACATCATTGAATACGAAAAAATGGATGAAGAGATTTGGTGGAGGATATCACAATTAAAAAAAATAGTCTATATATATAATTCAATAAGAGTTTTAAATAAATAAACATCAAATTTAATGAACAGGATTTGAAAAATTGGAGAACTTTAATACAACTAAAAATATATAAAGTAATTTAAGCAAAATATTCATGACTATATCTCCATACCTAAATAAAGAAGGCAGTAAATGCAAACTTTTAGTTCACTTATTCTAATTGAAATTGAAAAAAAAAGATGTTGATGAACTATTATTAGATAAAACTATATATTCATTGAGTAATCAAGTAGAGAAATCATGATTTTGATTGAGACAAATCGTTAATATATAAAAGCAAATAAATAAATTATAAAATTACAAAACTTATAAGAAGTAAATATAAGAATACATCATGGTAATTGAAAAAGAAAGATGTTGATGAACTATTATTAGATAAAACTGTATATTTATTTAGTGATCAAGTAGAGAAATCATGATTTTGATTGAGACAAATCGTTAATATATAAGAGCAAATAAATAAATTATAAAATTACAAAACTTATAGGAAGTAAATATAAAAATACATCATGGTAATTGAAAAAGAAAGATGTTGATGAACTATTATTAGATAAAATTATATATTCATTTAGTGATCAAGTAGAGAAATCATGATTTTGATTGAGACAAATTATTAATATATAAGAGCAAATAAATAAATTATCAAATTACAAAACTTATAAGAAGTAAATATAGGAATACATCATGGTAATTCTCCATAAAAAAAATTAAGAGATGAAAAAAAGAATATTAACTAAAAGTCAAAAAGAAAAATACATAAGCGATGTGGAATTGGACATCAAAAAGTAAAAAAAAAAAAAAAAGGGTAATGCATCAGGGAAAGAAGCTAGTTGTTGTATCAGGTTGCCTTTTATATTAATGAAAAATATACTATCATGTTAGAAATTGATAAGCCTTTTTATTTTCTAAAAATAATTATAAAAAAATTTGAAATTAAAAAATTCATATATTTTATCAAGTAAGGTCGCCTTTTGTATTGCAATAAATTCAAACATATGAAGCTTGCAATATATTTAATGTTAAAATTTTGATAAACCAACATTCAAAAAATTATTTCATTGAAGAAAAAATGTTCATATGGGAGAAGATGGCAAAATGTATTTTGTAACATAAGTTCTTAAATTGTGCAGTGGCTTATGGTTTTTCAAACATGAACAACAATTAAATATTAAAATTCATATCTAATCAAAAAAATATTAAGAAGAAGGAAAAAACATTAATTTAAATAAAATTAATAACTTACTTTATCAGTAGTAATGAACCAATAAAAAAATATTAAAGAAATATGTCAATGAAAGATATAAATTGTAAAAATTATTGATTTACTTGATTAATTAAATTAAGAATTTATTCAATGAGATATACTAAGAGATTGGTAATAAGTTTAGTGACTAAAAAATATATGGTTAAAACGAAAATAAATTATTAGTGATAAGATATATATTTTTTATGATAAAAAAAATAATCCTAATATTTGAATTTGTTTAAAATAAATATAAATTGAATTAGTATCCTAATTTGAAGGTAGAATCTAGTATAGATAAACACTAATTTTGAAGATATGATTTTTTAGATAAAGGCAAATTTAATTTTTAATTTAAATTATATGAGATTTCTAACCAATGAGATTTTTTTCTTATCAATTAAAAAATTCAAAATCACCAAAAATTAGTATTTGGTCAAAATTAGCACAATTGCGGTCAACCATCATCTGCTATATATATATATATACTAGCATAGGCCCCATACTATGCACGGTTATATATTTTTCCTTTTTTCAATTTAATAGTAGTTTTATAATATATTATGCTATAAATATTTTTTACGTAAAATAAAATTTTCATTTTTAATAGGTAAAACATAGTAGTTTTGAATTTTTAATCTATTTTGATTATTATTGATAAAGATATTTTTCTACATATACAATATATTTCTACTTACTAAAATTTGTATTATATGAGGATTACTTTCAAACAGTTATGACATTCTATTAAATATATATATATATATATATATATACTTTTTACATATGTTCAACCCTATATAAAAATATAAAAAATAAAGAATTAGTTAGATATATTGTTTGTATTATATAGTTCATCTCCCATCAAAAATCATATTAAAATACATAAATCTAAAATGATCTTCCATATTAAAGAAATAAAATATAAAAAAAAGTAAAAACTTACTTTTAATGAGTTATAAGAAATATAAATAAAATGGTAAAATAAAGAAGAAAAGATGGAAGATAAAAAGAAAAAATAATTTAAATAATTTCAAAATCCCAATATAGATAAGGGTTAAATCAATTATTATGAATGACAAAATAAAATAGGAAAAAATAAATATAAATGACTAAATTCAATCAAATAAGAAATATAGCAATATTATCACCGACCCTAATAATAAAAACACTTTCATCAGCTCAAAGAAATCCTAAAAGATGAAAGCTTAATCTTAAAATAAAAGAATGAATTGAACAAAAATAAATCAACAGTTAAAACAAAAAATATTTATCATACATTTTTCTAGAAGCCTGAATACATTAATAAAAAGGGTTAAAACTATAATAATAAAAAACAAAATATGCCAAAATTTAAAATACAAAATAATGGAAATGTATAAGTAGACAATTATGACCACTAAGTTCTAACAAAAAAGTAACAAATGAGTCGTGTTGAAATGCTATAGCCTTCGAGCAATTTGCAAACCACACTACTCCCTATTCATTTTTTTGAATTTTTGGAAGCAATATAACACTGTAAAGTATAAATGGCGGAAGTATGTCTCATAGTGAATTTTGAAGGATAAAATATGAAACTTTATCTCCATAAAAACTCAAGTAATTAATTATTCTATAGTTCATGTTTTGCATGAAATGAATTAAAAAGTTCAAATGTAATAACTTACTAATATGTAGATTATTTTCTTCTTTTCTTTTTTTTTTTTTAAGTGAATCACAACATAAGATTTTCTCTCATTTATCAAAAGAATGAACTAAATTCAAGTTAAAAAACTAAGAAATTACTACAATCCCCTTGCAATATGTCGTATACTTCGAAAACTTATTAAACTATTCTTAAATTCATAAAGTTCATTCATCAAATTTTCATTTTTACTATTAATTCTTGCCTTATTTTAGAACAATAAAAAAAACATTGGTATTTTGTATTTATAAATTCTTTTATTTATGATTATTTAATTAAAAAATAAGTTTTCTTTTCACTATATTTATATGTTGCAAAACTTTTACAAACTTAGTAAACTTTGAGGTTTTCATTTATTTAAATCTTTTGTTTCGTTCGACCAATTACAAAAGTAAAACGTGTTTATAATGATATAATTTATTTTCCAAAAATTCAAAGAGATATTTTTCTCCAAAAAAATTGCAAGTCAGTTGATTTTGATGATCTCTCATTTATAAAATTAAAATATTAAAAAGTGATACTTATTTAAATATTCCGAAATATACAAAAAAAATATCTCAAAAATTGAGTATATTAGTAGTGAGAATTTTAATTATTTAGTACAATGAACTAAAAAGATTTAATATCTCAAAGTTCAAAAAGAAATTTTATAATAGTTTTACTATGAATAACTAAAAATAGTTAAAAATTTAATATTAGAATTTTATTGAATTAACCTCTATATTTATTATTAATTTAACACATCTCTATAAATTTTTTGATTAAATTAAAATATACAAAAGAAGAAAATAAAACTCAAACAACCGTGTGGAACTTTTCTGAAAAGAGCTCGAATTACATACACATGAAAATATAAAGATTTACAAACCATATGATCATATTTAGTAGAATCATATTTACATAATTCGAGAAACTAATATGATCATTCTTCCACCTTGTAAAACATCGTAATTAGTAAACAAAAAAATAAAATCTAAAAAAGAACAACAAAACTAAACTTAAAAATAAAAATTTAATGGATGATATATATATATATATATATATAATGGTGTATAAAAATATACAAAAAGGTAATTTTAAATAGAAATAAAAATTAAATGTCAGATGAATTAAGTAGAATCATACCAGGAAATAGATATGTACCTATTAACACTAAAGAAATATGTTCCTTCTTGTAAAAAAATGTAGTTTGAAAAAGAACAATAAAATTAAACTGTAGATCAAAAATTGAAAAGATGATAATATATATATATGTATATATAATTGGTGCATAAAATAAAAAATGGGTAAATACTTAAACATAAATAAAAACTAAATGACAGATTAAGTAGAATCATACAAATACATGTTAAACGAAATATGTAGCAATTAACACTAAATAAATCTATTTGCTCTTGTGGAAAAATAAAAACTAAAAAAGAATTAATTATTGAAAAAGAATAACAAAATTAAACTATAAAACAAATTAATGGATGAAATTATAATATATGGACAAAAAACTGGTGTATAAAACATACAAAAGAATAAATATTTAAACAGATACAAAAACTAAATGTCAAATCAAATAGAATATTTCAAATAAATGTTAAAATAAAATATTATCATTCACACCAAATAAATCTATTCCTTCTCGTAGAAAAACAAAATCAACCAATCACCACATAAGTTTGAAAATTTAACACCATAAGAGGAATAAATATTAAACTTATTATTTAATAAAGAAAATACAAGAAAATGGTAGAGATGTATTATCCCAATATGTACCTATAAGCACTAAATAAATTTGTCCCTTCTTGTTAAGAAAATGAAATTTGAAAAAGAACAACATAATTAAACTGTAGAATAAAACTTTAAAAGATGATATATATATACATATAAAATTAGTGCATAAAATATACAACGGATAGATATTTCAACAGAAACAAAGACTAAATGGCAGATTAAGTAGAATCATAAAAATAAATATTAAATGAAATATAATACCCATTAAAGCTAAATAATATGTTCATTCTTGTAGAAAAACAAAAAATTTAAAAAATGAAATATGAAAAAGAACAACGAAAGTAAACTATAAAACAAAATTAATGGATGAAATATATAGAAACAAAAAACTTGTGTATAAAAGATAGGAAGGAGAAGATATTTAACAGAAATAAAAACCAAATGATAAATTAATTAAAATAATACAAATAAATATTTAAAAGCAATATTTACCATTAACACCAAATAATTCTGTCCCTTCTTGTCGAAAAACAAATCAAGCAATCACCATATATAGAAATATGAAAATTAACACCATAATATTAAAGTTCTTATTTAATAAAGAAAACATATAAAAAAAAATGGTATAGGTTATTATTTCAATATTTCAAGTATCATGAAAACGAAAATATAAAAAATAAAACAACATTGTGATAAAGAGTAAAACATCAGTTTAGCCACATGAGATGAGTGTAAATGATAAATAAATATTAAGATTTAATAGACATAAGTATATGAGTAATGGATGAAGATTAACATAATTGAAAGATCATGCAGGAAAACGAATAAATTAATACCACAGAAAAGTGTAAGATGTTACTGTAGCCATAGAAAAAGCAATGAGAAGAATTAAGTATACGGAGTGTTAAATTTTGAAATAATTTAATGGTAAATAGAATATTGGTAGAATTGGGTATATCTAATGAATGAGAGAGGCAGAGTATTTAAATACAAATCTGACAAAGACCTTGATCATTCGGTAATAATTTAAGATAAATATAAATTAAAATAGTATCATAATTTTGGAGATATGATTTGGATAAATAAAAAATAATATCTATATATTAAAAGATAATGTTTCCCACCAATTAAATTTTTTCTTGATAATTAGAAATTCAATTATAATCTTGGATATAAGATTTTGGATAAATATAAAATAAATATTTAATATATTAAAATAGATGATGTTTCTAACCAATAAGATTTTTTCTTGACAATTAATTTTTTTATAATCTTGGAGATAAGATTCTAGATAAATAAAAAATGAATAATTAATATATTAAAAATAAATAATATTTTTAACCAATGAGAATTTTCTTGGGAATTAAAAAATTCAAAAACACCAGAAAAAAGTATTTGATCAAAATTAAATTAATTTGGTCAAACTTCGTTTTGCTATATATACATAGATATATATATATATATATAGAGAGAGAGAGAGAGAGAGAGAGATAAGACTGAATTCATATTTGTTTATGCTATCGCAAGTGAAAAAGTTGTTAGAACTTATTAAATAAGAAAAGACATTGCTCATAAGGAAAAAAAAATAATGTATGTATGACGTATCACATAATTCATGAACTCAATTATAAAAAATAATTAATTGAAGATAAAAAATCGAAGAACAATAGCACTACAAATGCTTACTAAAAAATGGTATATGCAAAGTCCAATCTCTTTTGCCAAAAAACTATCAATAAAAATAATCAAAATAATATAATAAATAAATAAAAACGATAATTAACAGAAATATTCATGTATTTGACGAACTCATGAAATAAATTAATTGATAATGAAAAAAATAAAAGCAACAAAAGATACACACCTTGGATGTTTTCTTATTTTATGAGTTTTTCCAACTTTCATCTCTGAGTAGATAAGTAGAGAGTTTGCTTTTAATATTTATCAAACACCTAAATTATGCTACAAAAATGTGTAAATTATACTATAATTTTCAAATATTATGAATATAGCAATATTATATGATACTATATACAAAGAAAAGAGAGATTTAACAATAAAATAAAAATTTGAAAATAATAATTAAGATATATAAGGAATTGAATTAACCTCTGCATTTATTATTAATTTAATGTATATGTACAAAATTTTAAATTATATTAAAATATATAAAAGAAGAAAATAAAATTCAAACAACCATGTATAGACTTTTTTTTCTAGAAAAATAGCTTGAATTACTCGCACATGAAATACGTATATTTTCATGTAAATATAAAGATTTACAAAAATATGATCATAGATTTAATAGAATTCTATTAGCTGGTTCGAGAAACCAATCACATAAATGTTAAAATTAGGTCATTCTTTTCATCTTATAAAATATCATTAACAAACAAACAAGAAAAAAAAAAAGAAATCAGAAAAAGAACAAAAAAGTTTGATGGATGAAGTTATAATTTATAAAAAAAAAAATGGTGTATAAAGTGATATAAAAAGATAAATATTAATATAAATAAAAATTAAATATCAGATTAAGTAGAATCATACGAATAAATGTCAAACAAAATATATGGCTATTAGCAGTAAACAAATTTGTTCCTTCTTGTAGAAAAAAAAAACAAAAAAAGTTAATAAAACATGAAAAAGAACAACAAAGTAAACTATAAAATAAAAATTTAATGGATGAAATTATACAAAATATAGGAATGATGTATAAAAAGATAAAAATGGCTAAATATTAAATCAAAACTAAATGCAGATTAAGTAGATCATACAAAAAGAAAAACCAAGAAGGACATCATGCAAATTGAACAATGAAACTATGCAAATAAAAATTAAATGAGTGAACACAGCCAAATCACAGAAATAATTGAAGAAAATATAAATTTAAAAAATGTAATGAAAAGTAAAGAAATTACTCAAAACTAATATGAAAGTAAAATTAGAGCACATGATAATAGACAATTGAAGTATTACAAAGTTTTTATTGCCAAAATAAAACTTTGACAAATGAATATGTGTGTGAATGTAAACGGTAAAGAAATAAACCATCAATCAAAATAATAAATTTATGGGATATATTACTCTAAAATTTGAACACATCCAAAGAATATAAAAAGAGAAAAACATAACACATAAAAAAGAAATTTCTAATAATAAAAAGACGAAGCCAAATAATAAAAAAAGAAAAAGACAAAATGTGATGATCATCATATGCAAAATCAATTTGCTACTATATTGGAAGAAAAATGATATATATATATATATATATATATAAGTTACGTAGCTGACCAATATGTATCTTGATAGAAAACATCCATTCAAGCATTCAGAGGGGTTGAGCTTTAGCACAACAACAAATAATTAGTAGTGCATAATGGATTCTTCAACTTTTTTGTTATTCCAAAATTTTAACTGATATTTATATTTATATTTGATGTGATTTTTAAGTGTTTGAATTGCATGCAACTCTAAGAGGAAGTACTATTCATATATCTCCATGAGGGTTTTCCTATTTCCACGCTAAAATTTTGGGATTTAGTTTGTTAAGTGTTTTTTTTTAAAAAAGAAACTAAAATTAAACCAACCAATTAGAATTTTTCTTAGTAATTAAAAAATTCAAAATTCTAAGAATTCAGAATTTGGTCAAAATTGACTTAATGTGATCAATTATCGTTTTACTATATATATATAGATATATATAGATATTTGTCCCACAAATAAAAGTTCATTTGATTCAAAATATCATTAATATAAATATCAATTATTGTTCATTATATCCAATAATATGAAATATTGTCTGAATTAATTATTTGTTATATAAATATAGTTTCTTATAATATAGCCATAATATTTGATTTATGATATTTTGTATAAAGACCCTATAGGTGATATGACTATTGAATATTTGATACATAATAAACTACAATATCTAAATATTATGTGTATAAATAATAATGATAAAAAAAACTATAGGTTAGTATATATAAAAAAATATTACATTTATTGAAAATATAATACTTTCTTCTTTTGTAATTATCCATGTTTATCCAAAAAATTCTAACCTTCATGCGGAGAATCACTTCATGATTATCTGTTAGAAAATTTAAATATTTTTAAAATTTTCATTAATGATAAAGATAACTCATTTTTATAAAACTTATCTACTATTGTCTTTCGAAATTCAAGATTACTCAAGATAAAAAGTTTGTAACATAATAAATAATGGGTCTGCAGAAGCAGCACAAACGTAAATCGCAAGGCTGTGAAATCTTACGCTACACTAGCATGTAAATTTCTCTTTCCACCTCCATATTTTTTCCTTTACTTATATTTTAAGTGAGAATTTCAAAATTTGACAGAGTTATTTTTTGCAATCATCGGTGAAACAAGTATGTACATATTCATATCAATGATAATGTCGATGATTTAGAATTCAATCATTGACAAGTTCAGTATTTATTCTGCATTTTTATGTTTCAATAAGACACAATTTCTCTAATTTTAATTATTTTTTATGAATATCTAACATTATTAATTTGTTTTGTTAGTTATTGCACTAAAGAAATGCATTAATTAAAAAATTGTTAATTAAGGATGTGTTATGACATTTCAAAAATCACGAACTCCTCCTATTTGTCCTCTTTGTTAATCATTTTAATTTTGAATTATTTATTACATACTAATTTTTTTTAAATTGAAATTATTTGTATTATTTATTTATTTATTATTAAAACACATGTCTACTCTATGGTAGCCTTTTTTGAATATTTTTTTACCACTTAATGAAATAAAGTATTTTTTATTAAGGTAATTATTTATCTTATTTATTTTTATTTTGAAGCACATATTCATTATTCATTTTAAATCATAGATTCATTGTTTACCTTTATCCAAAAAAAAATCACTTATCATTTAAGATAATTAATTAGTAAAACGTTTAACTTTATTTTTATATTCAATACACGTTTTTATTTTTATAATTATTAATTACTTTAACTTTAAGTTTTAAATTCTTTATTGTTTATTTATTTTTATATTTCAAATTTTAAATTATTTATAAACTTATTTCTTTATTTTATTGAAAATATAATTCTCCCGTGCCTTGGCACGGGGTACTAACTAGTTAAATAATATTTTTAAAAAATTATAAAAAAGGGTAATTTTTAAAAATTAAAATTTTAGTGTGAAACCGGGGTCAAAGACCCCGATTTCAACATGATTTCTTTTTAAAAAAAAATAATGCACAGAAGCCGAGGTTCCGTACAGGGTGCAGGGTGCAGGGTGCAGAAACTTGGGTCTTTGACCCCGGTTTCTGAACACGAGACGCTTGCATGCAATTTGCATGCATGCGTCCGTCTACCCCCTCCCCATTTCCCCTCTATATAACACAAGCACACTCTTTTATTTTTACACAATCTTTCATTTTCAAGATTACAACAAGCACACACACTCTTGGGTTTCATTGTTGTTAAGTTTTAAATTTTTTTACATACTCAAACTTTCAAAAATATATTATGACAAATTTGGGTCCACGCGATATAGTGTGTTGTACATGTAGAATAATCATCGATTTGAAGATGTGAGCCAAGAGCTGGACAAAACTCTAAATGTGGCGGCGTGGTGATATTTCATTTTTTCGGGCTCTCTAACTGGTCCCACGTCACATTCAAGTACTACAAGTGTTGCAAAATATGGGTTTATTAGGTGTGGTCATATTGAGGTTGACCAACACCGTATCACGGCGTTAATGGAGAGATGGAGACTCGAAACTCATATTTTCCATTTTTCCGTTGGTGAGGCAACTGTTACACTCGAGGACATCGCTGTTATCTGGGCCCTTCCGACTGAAGGGCCTCTTATAACATGAGTAGATTTGGTGGAATACTCAACAATGTAATAGTATTGCTATGAGATGTTGGGATTTGTCCCAAGTGTGAATATATCTAAAGGCTCCCGGAGAAATTTACCAATCTTGCATGACTGGTTGTTGGCTAACACTTGTGATGACGACAACCCTTTGGAGAAAGTGTTACAAAATGTATGAATATGTGCTTTGTGCCTCCTTGGTGGGATATTCTTTCCTGATGCTAACGGGAACAATGTTTCACTGTTGTATTTGCGGCATATAGAGGACATTCATGAAGGTGGTACCTCAAATTAGGGCACAACGGTTGTGACACCCTTCCGTAATCACATCCCATATTATAAAGAATTCACATTTAATCCAATAAGACAACTCATGTTTTAATCCATATATTATATAGACATTACAAAAGGACATATGTTATCAAAACTTTGTAATTAATCATCGACCTTAGCCATTATCATTATAAAGAAAAGGAGAAAACTGAATTTTCTAGTTATTACAAAACTTAAAAAAAAAAATATAAATCTAGTGAAATTTCATATCTATGTAATTGTGTAGCTAGGGCTTCCAACTTAGGGTATCACTGTTGACCTACCTAGTAATACTGGTGATTGGCTTATGATCAGCTAGCCATTGTGACTTATGTCCTAAAATATATGCGGCAAGGATTGAGCTGCCTACTTAATAAGTATAGGTAATCGACTTATATATATATATATACATACACATATGCAATAAGACAAGTCTCATACAATTATATCAATCCACAAGGACTATTTAATATGCAATCACTACAAAATCATGGGATAACCAATACCACAATCATATATCAATCCACAATACAATATATATAGAATCATCGTTTATTTTATTAGGGCCCTGCTTACCCAAGCTGGAGTGCCCACTCAATGGTCTTTGCCGGCTAACATCACCTCAATCATAATATTTCCTTTTTTTTCCTCGGTACCATACAACACACAGCTCGTATGATACCCCATCATCAATGATACCATACAGCACACAGCTCGTATGATATCCCATCATCCATCATATCACACAGCACACAGCTCGTATGACATGTCACATCATCTCCACTGATCAATGACAGCACACAGCTCGTCATTAATCTATCATAAGCCATTGCAGTATGCCCCCCAGTCAGGTAAGCAATCACTTTATCTCAATTCACAACATTCCATCCATAATCTCATCATTTAATTTCAATCCACAATAAAATAGTATGACATCGCATGATCATTCGTTCGTCTTTCTCACACCATAGCCACATATACGCATATAATGACAGCTCCACGGAATAACAATATAACCAGATAAATAGCCATTGCAATCACGTATATAATACAAGAATATATATTATATATATAAGATATATATATATCCAATTAACTATACTTACCTCAAATTCTTAAACAATTACATTAGTAAATAGAGTTGATTAACCCTCTACTTTATCCCCGTGCTATATAATAAGTTATAATATGTATAATCAATATATCGAAAATATCGCAAATCCCAAATAAAATTACTAAATAATATTCGTACTTTTTCCACCAATATTTTAATATTTCATCTATATTGAAATTCAAACCTCCTTTCGCTCCTCGCCTAAACAATTAGACATTATAAGCTACCCCGGTATATATTTAATTTATCAATTAACTCATAAGAACTTATTTCATCAAACCCCTCATATTTTTATAACTATCGTTCTCTATAAACACCCTAAATAAAATTATTACAAAAATCTCATATTCCTTTATAATAAATACCATATTTCTCAAATATAATTTTTTAATATTTATCAAACATAATTTTTTACTATTCATATTAATTCCTGTAAATTCTTAATAACTATTTAAACACTAATACATGCAATTATATATTTAGTTAGTAAACCCGATTAATTTGAGTAATCCATTATAACAACTACTAAATCTAATTGGCTAAATAATTTTAGTTTATTGGCTATAATATTCCAGTCAAATTAAATATATATTTATTGGCTATAATATTCTAGTCCAATTAAACATATATTAATTGGCTATAATATTCCAGTCCAATTAAACATATACCCGAACACTAATTTGTATAAATACCCAACTTCATTAAATTTTCCGGTTAAATAGTAAATCGAATAGTATAAAACAGATTTAATAAATACACTAATTAAATAACATTAATATAATAAATAATTTGTAATTTAGAATTTATGATTCTCACCGGTTGCGAATTACCGAAATATTTCAGCCTAATTTGTCCAACAGTACTCCCCAATCCCCCGTCATTGCTATCTAATATATGTGTGTATATATATATATATTGAATAAGAAAATGTGTATTAGCTTGGAACAAGAGGACACGTGCACATCCCTCACTCAACCTAATCCATAATTAATATTGTCCATTTTTCTTTTTTTCTTCTTTTTTTAAACACTTTGCAAGAATTTTCAATTTAATCCTTTAACTTGTAAAATTATATAATTTAACACCAAATATTTTATAAAGCTTCAATTTGGTCCTTTAAAGTTTTGATATATGCAAATTTCAACTTATAACTTATAATTAAATTTATATTTTCTTAATAATTATTAATTAGTCTCTCACTTAAGTACAAAAAATCTATGGACGTCACAACGGTGTTCGCATACATGTAGAGAGAGTTGTGTACAACATCCCAAAGAGGGAAAGTAAATATAAGTGGCGCTATGCAGTTGCTCCAAATATAGGCCTGCGCTCGTATTACAACTATATCACCAATTTGAGTTAATACTGAATTAGACATAGAAGTTCTACCGCCTCCTCCATACGCCGCACGGTATGCCAAAATTTTATGTACATATAATTGTAAAATCTCAAATCTTGTCTAAATGCTTTCTTGTTGTATTTATCATTTTTTTAAGTGGGCGTGCCATGTTTTTCGAACGCATATGGCACACAATGTGTTGCATATTATCAGGGATACCATTTATCGGATGCAAGAAAATGAGGTATTACTGTTGGTCATTGCATATAGTGTTTTTCTTTAATATAGATTATGAATATATTAATGAAGTGGTTTAATCATGCAGTTTATTAAGTCACCCTATAATGCGAATCAACTGGATCTCACTTTAATACCCTTTATGCACTTTGTACGCCATGGAACATAATATGCTCATTAATACACTATGCCATTGTTGAGATGCATCACCCAGAATGGGTGCTCCGACTGTATAAAATGGTCTAAGACATTCCACCGAACCCCTTAGTAAGTGAAAGATGCTTACACTCATTCAATAGACGGGGATGACAGGACATAGATTGAGCATGGTTCCATCGAGACTATGTTGCACAATGGAATGACGTGGAATCACTACGGGTTGTTAAACCACCGATTGAAATTGGGCTAACTACAGTGCAAGATTATATGAATTGGTACCAGCCAATTACCTGACTGCAAATATCACACATTACCCAGCCAACCAAAGCATCCGGATATCACCCAACAAATCCAAGTGACTGGGAATATGTGGTAAAGCATAAATTGTCATTAATTTTATCTAAAGCCTCATATGTCTGATTATTTTATATATGTTGCAGGCAGACAGAATGGAACTACTGCTGATAGATTATGATAATATCGGAACAGATTATCAGTCGTTGCTGCAAATGAGGCAAAAACATTGAGATGGACAACATGAAATTTTCAATTTTATGTGTTCACGTATCATGTTGTATGAGGAGGACCGGGATATTTCGAGTGATGAGGCAGGCCCGTCTACCTCATACCAAGCGGGTCCTTTTACCTCTTATCAGCAGACGGGTCCATCTACCACATATCACCAGAAGGGTCCATCTACCACATACAGGCCTCCGAATGTTGCAGGTCCGTCATACACTGATGATCTATTCAACTATGCACATTCCATCACTCCGGGGTAACGACGAAATTATGGCATTCACCGTTCCATTTTAAGAATTAAACACTCGTGAAGAGTCCCAGAGACAAGATGCTCGGCCTCGTCGTCACAGACGATGGCCACATTGTGGCATTGGAGGTCATTGTTAGATCTATTTAACACATTGTATATTATACATATGACATTTTTTTTAAAAATATATGACACTTTTATGTTATGGCTGCAAATTCATGCACAAATATATAAATATAATTTTTTTTCAAAACTTCTCATAGTGATTAATTACAAAAGTTGTGAAAAGAAACACAATCAAACTATGCTTACGGTGCACAATATTGTTGACGTGCCCGGACTTGTGGCCTGTCCATTTCGTTTTGGATACAAGTCGTAACAGGTCTTCTCGGGCCTCGATGCGCTCGTAATGTTGGATTATGAACAAGCACAAAATGGACGGGATCCCAATACTCTTCCCCCCATAATGGCTCAAGCCTCCCTTGATATTCTGATTATATGCTTGAATATTGTAATACGCGGGTACAAAGTTTGAAGCATTTATCCCAAAATGACGAGATGCTTGTATGGAATGAGAACAAGAAATTCTATCATTACCCCATTTGCCACACAAACACTGATGTTGCTTCAATTTGACCACGTATGTATGTGAATCTTGACCGGTTAGGCTTAAGGTCAGAAAAGAGGCAGATTGTTGTCTGTAATAAGATTTTTGTACGAAGTGATGCACCGCTCACCTTGTCTAGCCTCAAACAACCTGAAAGCATAATCAACCCACTGTTGGTTGACATTCATCATTCTGTGACAACGAGTGGTTTGCTCCAAGAAGTATTGTACGGATCTTGAAAATGTTATTTGTACAATTGCCATTATTGGTAAGCGATTGGCACCCTTAAGGACTCCATTAGTACACTCAGACATATTTGCCTGTCCGCCAACCACCATCATGGGACAATGTCCATTGAGACTTGTCGATCCTTCCCAACCAAATAAATGCTTCCTCATTCAAGGCCCTAATGTCCTCCACGTCTCTTTCAAATTTTGCGAGTAGTCTGCTCTGCACCGGCCTTCCAGCAAAGATCCTTCAACTGGATGTTGTTGAACCTCTTGTTAAAGTTTGAACAACGTGCCATAAATAGAATCTGTGCACCCTACGAGGAAATTTGAATGTTGGAACATAATTAATAGCATTGATCAATCCACTGTGTCGGTCCGAAATTAGACAATTTTTTTCCTCATCGCCTGTCAGTAGATGTTTAGAAAGCATCTCTAAGAACCATCGTCATGAAGCCAATGATTCTTCACCAATGAGTGTGAATGCCAACCAGAGTACCTGTTGATTTACATTCCATGTTACTACCATCATAACTTATGCCAGTACTTCGTGTACAAATGGGTCCCGTCTACATTTATAACACAACAACAATTATGGAGACTCTCTATGCATGGTCTGAAAGCCCAGAATACATAGTTCAACATTTTTACCCCGGACCTGTCAGTATCTATATGCAACCACTCCACAACCTTCCTCGGGTTCCATTCTGCAATGCAGCCATGTACATAGGCAACTTCTGAACAGAGCTTTCCCATGTCCCATACACCTCTTCTCTTGCAGCCTTTATGCCAAGCCTTATGATAAGAAATTTCGAAACCAAACCGATCTTTTACATTCTATTGGACATATTTGATATCATATGCTGGGTCTTGGTGAACTATACCCAACAAATGTGTTGCAATCATACTATTGCTCAAATTACGATGATCTACAGAAATCTCATTCATCGGGCATGATGCAATCCTGCATACTTTGTAATCTTAAATACTCACATGTTAGACTTGAATATTCCTCGTAGCATCCAAGGTCACCCACTCTCTTCATCGTATTTGCACACGACCTTCCACAGTTTTGGTTTGCTCTCTACAACGCGGAATTCTCATATTGCAAAGCGCAACGAGAAATCTTGTACACTCACAATCAAGTGTATTTTACTCTTGAAAACCATTCCACATTCGAGCTCTCCAGTGTTTGAGTCATAAAAATTATCCCAACTACCAATAGGGATATCGACGAGTCGACAGGTACCTCCGGATGTATCGTACTGAAAAAAGAAATAACAAGATATAGAGAATGTGGTTCCGATGCTGCGAACATGTTCAAAGCAAATACCTGTTGTTGACTTCTTGACTCGTTCATATCACCTCGAAGCACATCCAACATAACTGGAATGCTGACTTCATCATCATTTTCAGAATTACCATCATCTTGACCATCCAGTTCAACCTCATTTGGTTCTGAGTCTAGTGGATCATTATTTACGAAACTATCGACTTCTAGCTCATCGTTCAAATCGTAATTATCTTTTTCGTTGTATGCAGATGGACCAGCATAATCTTCGTTTATCCCAACTCTATATGTAGATGGACTTGCATAATCTTCATTGATCTCAACCCTGCCCATCGCTTGAGTTATTGCTGGCAAATTGGTGAATCTTGCGTTAGCATAAACATGTATGTTTTCCAATCACCAACAAACGGGTCGTCTGGTATGATGTTTTCACACACTTTTTCTACTTCAACAAAAATATCAACCAATGCATACCCATTTACCGGATCGAAAAAAATTGCAAATTTTGATTGGTCTTAATATGCAACACCGTCTCCCTCCATCAACCCGCATTACATGTCACATATTTAAAACATATCTGTAACTTAAAGTCAACCCTAGGAGGCCAAGTGTATCAAACAAAATTGACTCCAGTTCAACAAACGAGTACTACGGCATATTTTCCTAAATCCGACTTCAAGACGATCATATATCACACGATCATATGAATCAATTCGTTGACCTCCATAAAATATAACAATAATAATATTGTTTTGATATGCCATGTCTTCAAATAAAAAAAATTATAGATTTGTCACTATGAATACAAATAAAAGCATAAATATAATAAATATTAGTAAAGGTAAACTTACTATTGTATCGAACCTAAAAAATTTTCAGCAATGTCCGCCCACATTTTCTCACCAAAATCGGTGAAAAACCCCGTCAACCCGAGAGAAAATTTTTGCAAGAGGTATTTCTCGTACGCACAATGCAAAAAAATGAGAATGAGTGGATATATATACCCAAATAAATCGGTGTAAAAAACACCGATTTCTTTGGATTTGAGGCCCCTTTTAAATTAAACGCATACATGCAGCAGCTACATGCATGCGTCTAATTAATTGACGCATGCATAAACCGGGGTCAAAGAGCACTGAAGCCGGGGTCGTTGGCCCAGCTTCTGTGCATTATTATTTTTTATTTTTTTCTGTGTTGAAATCGGGGTCAAAGACCCCGATTTCACACTAAAATTTTAAACATTTGAAAATAACTACTTTTTGTTAATTTTTTTTTAATATTATTTAATTAATTTACCCAAAAAATCTATATATGTATAGAGCAAAATGATGGTTGACCGTAATTAAGTTAATTTTGACTAAATACTAACTTTTAGTAATTTTGAATTTTTTACTTGTTAAGAAAAAATTTTATTGGTTAGAAATATCATATATCTTAAATTAAAAAAAATTATTTATCTACAAAAAATCGTATCTTCCATATTAGTGTTTATCTATACTTGATTCTACTTTCAAAATTATGATACTAATCCAATTTGTATTTAATTTAAACAAATTCAAAGTTTAGGATTATTTTTTTTTATCATAAAATGTATTTATTTTATCACTAATCATTTATATTTGTTTTAATCATATACTACTTTTAGTCACTAAACTGTTATCAATCTCTTATTATATCTCATTCAGTAAATTCTTAATTTAATGAGGTAAAATAATTATTTTTTATAATTTATATCTTTCATTAACATATTTTTTAGTATTTTTTTATTTTTTCATTATTGATAAAAATAAGTTTTAAATTTTATTCAAATTAATTTTTTATTCATAGTTTTTTCTGACTTTTTTTGATTTTTAATATTCCATTGTTATTGAGGTTTGGAAAATCATAGGCCACATCCTTATTAAAAAATTTATATTATAAAATACATTTTGTCATCTTCACCCATATGAATATTTTTTTCCTTGGTGAAATATTTTTTTGAATGTTGCTCAAAATTTCAACATTAAATATATTGTAAGTTTCATAGGTTTGAATTTATTGTAATACAAAAGAGTGGTCATACTTGATAAATATATGAATTTTTTAATTTCAAATTTTGTTTATAACTATTTTTAAAAAATAAAAGGCCTTACTTTATAACATGATGTTATATTTTTCATCAATGTAAATAAAACCTCATACAACAACGCTAGTTTTTTTTCTTGATGCATTACCAAACGATTTTTTTTTATTCTTTTGCTTTTTTATGTCCAATTTCACATCACTTATGTATTTTTCTTTAAATATTATTTTTAGTTTTTTTATGGAGAATTACTATGATTTATTCTTATATTTACTTCTTAAAAGTTTTGTAATTTTATAATTTATTTATTTGCTCTTATTATTTTGAATATTTACTTAATATTTTTGCATTTTTATTTTTCAATTATCTTTTCTTTCTTCATGTTCCATTGATTACTATTATTTGTTTCATTGATGAATGATGTTTTTATTTAAATATTTACCTTTAGCTATATAATACAATCATATTATTTTATTTTTAATTTCGTAATTTCTTGCAATCATATAATTGTGATTTCTCTAATTTATTACTAAATGAATATATATTTTTATGTTATAATAGTTCATCAACAATTTTCTTTTCCACTTTCTTCTTGCCCTTATTTTTAAGTGTGGTGATATAGTCATGAATATTTTGCTTAAATTGATTTATATATTTTTATTTGTATTAAAGTTCTCCAATTATTCGAATTCGGTTCATTAAAGTTCATGTTTATTTATTTAAAACTCTTATTGAATGATATTTATAGACTAAATTCTCTTTGTGATATATCATCGACTAGTTTTCTTCATCCATTTTAGTATTTAGTGATGTTTTTGTATAGTTTCATATTAACTTCTCATTCTTAGGTACCCATCATCTTCTTTTCATAAACTACGCATATATACATTTATATTGTCACAATCTACGTATTTTCTAATTTAAAAGTTCAGAGTAAGATAAATCCTTTTTTTTCGATATAATATAAATCTATAAATATATCTTAAATCACGATAGGTATCATCAAAAGTTTATATTACTAAGCCACCGATATACTTATGTACAACTCCAAAAGATAAAAGTTTCAGGTTGTTACAAAATCTAAAACGCAAATCCGATAAAAGACTAGATGTTTAATAGTCATATGGCCAAAACCCACGGCTTCAGATGTCACGGCTGACCACCTATTAAGGTCCATGGCAGACTTCAAATTTGACGTAGCTAGTCACCGTGATCTATCTCCTGAAAAATGTTGGCAAGGGATGAGCTGTCTACTCAATAAGTATAGCTAATCAGCCTATATACACGCCATATCACAAACCAACGAATATTCAATATATATATATATATATGTATGTAATCACAATAAAGCCATAAAGTAATCAATGCCACGATCATGCATTAATACACAATACAATATCTGAAGTCGCAGTTTTATATTCTTGGGGCCCTGCTTACTCTAACTGGAGTACATCAGTCAATGGTTCTGTCGGCTATCATCATCTCAATCCATGTCATATCATATACAGCACAGGATACCCGTCGAATATGATATCCCCACACTATCTGAGTGTGTAGCAATATCAGCACAGAACATCACAACGAACATGGCATCCCCACACCACCCCAGTGTGTAGCTATAGCACAGGATATTCCCCGCTACCCGGAATACCCCGGTACCCTACGCGCCATGGTACCTAGCTTATTTTCATTTTTCTCATATCACAGTGTCAATCACATCATCATCAATCCCATCCTCATAAACCATTGACCATGTTCCCCAACTAGGCAAGTCATCTCTTTATCACAATTTAATGATATGCTTATAATTGACTTCTTCATTCAACTCCTTGCAACAATGAAATATAGTATACGACAATCATCTGTCAACATTTATATTACATAATTAATCACAAATAAACACGTAACGACAACTTCACAGAATAACCACGTAATCCATATAAGCATCTACAAATATCAACCAGGTTTACGATAAACAAGTATAATTATATATACTTATATAGATCCAATTAACTATACTTACCTTAATCCCAAAATGATTATGCTAGTAGAAGGAGTTGATTACTCTTCTACTTTATCCCCATGTCCTATAATACATTATAATATTTATAATCAATATATATGGAAAATAATGTAATTTACGAATGAAATTACTAAATATATGCGTATATTTTATACCAATCTTTTAGTATTTCATTTATATTAAAATTCAAACCTCCGTTCCTTTTTCGTCTAAATATTAGACACTATAACTTTCCCCGTATATATCTAATTTATCAATTAACTCATAAGAGTTTATTTCATCAAACCCCTCATATTTTTATAACTATCGTTCTCTATAACATCCCTAAATAAAATTATTACAAAAATCTCATATTCTTTTCTAATAAATATCATATTTCTCAAATATAATTTCCTAACATTTCTCAAATATAATTCCCTACTATTCCTATTAATTTTTGCCAATTCTTCACAATTATAATAATTATTTACACAATAATATGCACAATTATGTATTTGGTTAATAAACCCGATCAATTTGCATAGCTCATTATAACAACTACTAAATCTAGTAGGTTATATAAATTTTAAATTATTAGCTATAATATTCCAGTTCAATTAAATATATACCCGAACACTAATTTATATAAATACTCAAATTCAATAAATTTTCCGGTTAAATAGTAAATCGAATAGTACAAATCATATTTAATAAATGCACTAATTAAATAGTATTAATATAATAATTAATTTATAATTTATCGTAAAATTTTACTAACCTGCTTTTGCGCCCGAGATTAGCACTTTCAATTGGTGAAATATGTGTTTCAATTTGTATGTGTTTGCTTACTTAAGTAGTAAGTTAATAACATATATATATTTATATAGGTGAAATGATGGTCAGCCACGTGTTGGCTTATATATATCAATTTTTTTTAATAATTTTATTAAAATTGCAATTTAGTCTCTCAACTTCTATATATATATATGATTTCACCACAAATTTTATAAAACTCCAATTTAGTCCTTTTAAGTTTTAATATATTTATAATTTCAACCTATAACTTATAATTAACTTTGATTTTATTAATAATTACTAATTAGTTTCTCAATTAAGTGTAAGAATCTATAGACGTCACAAATCTAACTACTTGAAAATCTTTATTAGGTATATTATTATATCTTACATTTGCGGCCTTTCAAATTTCTTATCGTATATATGTATTTTTAGCATAAAATTTAAAAAATAAATATCTTTACTTTTTATTTGTTTCAAATGCCGTTAAATTTATTTTTAGTGAAAGAAATTAAAAGATGATATAATAATAATATTTTCTTTTTTCCTTTCAGAAATTAGATTACAAAAGGGAATTTTGATTATGAATATTATATTTTTTTTCTAAGAGAAATATGTTTATTTCATAGGACAATTATGATAGTAACTTTTACATAATGTGTTTAAATATTAATGTTTTTTATTTTACTAAAATATATTAATTGAATAAGAAAATAAAAAGAGTATTTGAAACTTATAAAATATTTTTTCATTATCTAAAATATGATAATATGCTATGATTATATTCAAAATGATCACGAAATAAACTTAGTAATAATTCAATATTAATTAAGTTTTATAAATAAGTTTGCACAATTATATATAGTAAGGGATCATCAAAATATAACATACTTTTTTGTTTATTATGTTTAATGGTATGCCAAAAGTTAAGATTTGTAAGACTATGTATAGAGATTAAAATTTTTGAGTTATAAATTATTTAATTTTATTCTTTTGTCTACCAAAAACAAATGAAATCGACGAAATGATAAAATAAAAATTACAGACAATTAATAAGTTCAATATCAAGTGAAAATAATGAGTTGAAGTTGGGAATTCTGCATCATAAAATGAATTTAAATTTTTCATTGAAAAGTAACTCGATAGTGTGACAGTGTTTATGACAATTAATGGGCATGAATCCAACTAATAAATTTTTTTAATTATATATATTAGGGTTAAATACACTTTGCCCCCGTGAATCATCATTGATGTAATATTTACCCCCCCCCCCTAAACTATTAAATATAACACTTACCACCTTGGTTGGACAAAATTGCCTCTCATGCCTTGCATAATTACATTAATCTCAATATATTATAGTATTTTTCACATTAAATCATCACCAAATTATTTTCTAACTGTTTTCTTTAATAAGTGGAGAATTTAAATTAAAAATGATGTAATAACTTGTATATATATAGTAGATACACAGCAAATATAATATCCCAACATCTATATATACTTTTGAAAAGAATATATATATATATATATATACACACACATATACGCTTAACCAAAATTTCAACACTTTTAGGAACAAAACCAATAAATATATTTTGCCATATTTTTTAAAATAACTATATTTAAAAAGTAGAATGTAATTGCTCATTCTTATCTAAAAAAATTAATAGTTAATAACTATATTTAAAAACTAGATACGTAATTGCTCATTCTTATCTAGAAATTCGTTTTAGTTAGAAAATAATTTGGTGATCATTTAATGTGAAAACACTAAGATATATTGAGAATAATTATTCAACGCATGAGGGACATTTTTGTCCAACTAGAGGGTAAGTGTTATATTTGATAGTTTAGGGGGTAAATATTACATAAGGATAATTCAGGGGCAAAGTGTATTTAATAGGGGTGGCAGACGAGTCGAGCCAGCTCGAGCTCGAGCTCAATTCTCTCTGTGCGTTAGCTCGCGAGCTTTTCCCTTTATTTTTTATTTAAATTTTTTATATATTTTTTTATTTTTAGAATTTTTATATGTTTAATTTCATATTCAATACTTTATCAATTTCATACTAAAAAATTGACCATATATTATAATTATTAATATCATACATTTTATTTTAGATAGTAATAAACTATGGTCTTGGTACTTTTATTTATACATTTAACCTTTATAATTTATATAAAAACAAACTTAATCAACAATTTAGTAAGTTTTAATATATTTTTTTAAAAATAATTATTTAATATGATACATATAAATTTTATGTATATTTTAATATCTATTTATAACCTCTTATACTTTTTAAAATTGACAAGTCCAAACAATTAACTTATGATTTTTTATATCTATTTGTGAGTTTTATATTTATACCAAAATACATAGTATACATTATACAATCTATAAATTTTACTTATAAATTTATGTCAAAACTTAGTGATTTCATGAATTAATCTAAAGATAATAATACAACAACAACAACAACAACAACAACAACAACAACAACAACAAAACAACAACAACAACAACAACAACAACAAACAATAATAATAATAATAATAATAATAATATATAATAATGACGATGATGATGGTAACATGGTTGAATAATTTTAATTATTTTTATCGTTATTTATTATATATAATGAGATCAACAAACTTAATCAACAATTTAGTTTTTAATAATTTTTTTTAAAATAATTATTTAATATGGCATATATAAATTCTATGTTATATTTTAATATTTATTTGTAATCTCTTACTTTTTTAAATTGACAAGTCTAACAATAATTTATATATATATACATATTATACTATTATAATTATAATAATATAATTTTATTAAAAAGTATATCAATAATTAAAAATATACCAAAAATTATATCAATAATTATAAGCTCGAATCTGATGGCACTACGACCCGCAAGAGCACCTATCTCATTTCGAGAAACATTGCTCTCTCCACAGGTACACAGACGGAATCAAATGCCGTGTGTTCGTCACTACTTTCACCCGAGCGGCCCAATAGTGGTTCAATCTATTGCCCACCGAATCAATTTGATTGACCCACCGAATCAGGCACAAGGTCCTTCTCTAGGGAAATACGTAAGCTCTGTTTTTGAGCAGGCACCTATGCCTCCTCCGGATGGACACTTCTTACTTCTCCGGCGAGGTCCCTAAGTCCTGCTCCGAGTAGGTGCTCTCAAGTAAGCCCTCCTCCGCGGAGGCACTTAAGCCCTGCTTCGGGGGACACTTATTCCTCATCTCCCAAGGTCCCTGTGTCTGCACAGTAGGCACTCTCAAATAAGCCCTCATCGATTGAGGCATACAAGCCCTCTTTCGTGGAGAAACATAAACCTTCCTCCGACACCTTCTGAGAAGTCCTACTCTCTATAGGAACGAAGTAGCTCTTCTCTTTCCATGCATACCTATGCTACTAATATTCCTTACAGGAAGACGCAAAAGAATAAAGGACTTTCGTCTTCGGCTAGTCTCTTGTCTCTGCAAAGAGAAACACCTCCTCTTAATAAGTAACAAAGTCTCGAGGATCAAAGGCCATTTGCGGCCCCAGAAGTCTCATACTCTAAGGGATGAATGCAATCTCTCCCCTCAGAATGGGGGGGGGGGGGGACTGAATTGATGTGCATAAAAATAGTTTGGCGCAACGAGGCTCAATGGCCCAATAAAAAAAAAAAAATAGATCGCACGGCTCAAAGAATGCAAGGCCCAAAACAATGGCCCAAGGAAGACCCCAATCCAACCCACGGGAAGGATCATGACAGCCCCCCGAAAAGGAACCAGCAAGCCTAGGATGGAAGGCCCACGGAAGGGGGTCTGACCGGGCACGAAGGAAGGATAATGATATTCAGCTCTATCCTTATCCGAACAAGGCTCTCACAACTAACTCTTGGATTTTATGAGGTCATGACCGCAGAACTTTAGGGGGACGTCTATTGACCTTTCGAGAGTCCAATCAGTCAACGGTCCTCCTCTTCAAGGAACTCCTTTTATAAATACCAACCCCCTTGGTTGGTATGGGGGGACGAATCTCCTACCTTCTCAAGCTCAATAATATTGTTCTAGCACTCTAACTCTTAAATTTTTCTCTCAATTTGCACTAAGAACATTCTATGCTCACTCTACACGAATTCTTATTTACCTTCTCCTTACTTTCAAGCTTATTTTCCATAATTGCATACTGACTTGAGCGTTGGAGTGCTAACGCTCTTTTTGTAAGCCCGAATCTGCAGGAAACAAAGTCCACTCCATTTAAGCCCAAGAGAATCAACCTGATTGAACTTTTTTTGCTCACATCAGATAGGCTTATTTAATTCATAGAATAATTTTTGAATAATATTATTTTGATGATTTTATAATTAATATTTTAAGTACAATTAATTATTAAACCACTTATGAAGTAGGTAATCTTATTCTAAGTTTGTTTTTCGTAAAAAATTGATTAATCTTTACATAAATTTATTCAAAGTCCTTGTTTGTAATCGAACTTTATTTTTATTAAACTTGCAGTATTATACTATTTAATTAGCTACCCCAAAATATTATCTGTTGACGTATAAAATTATATTTTCTGCAATTTTAATACTTTTAATCATTATAAAAAAAACAAAACATCTAAAGTTACTCATGTTTTTTTAATTATTTTATTATAAAATTTAGCTTATATTAAATTAATAATAAACTATCCAACGGGTTACTTCCCTTTCCTTCAAAAAGATACTTTTTTAAGTTTTTAACTCGTATCTTCTCCTAATTATATAGCCTATATACTTTCCTAGTTAGTATTATTTTTAATCAATTTTATTTAATTAGTTATTAGTTATAAATAAAACTATTTATTGTAATTTATTTTTATTGGAACTCTATCTCAATTCAATTATGTAAGTAATTAATAAATATTATTATTAAAAAATTAATTATAAAATTACTTATTTGTATACATAAATTTGTAATCTACTAACTATTATACGAAAAGGATATAATTAGCATGACAAAAAAAAAAAAAAGAAAAAATATAAGGATGAATTACAATGACATCCCCTGAGCTTTGACATAATTATGGATAACCTCTTGTTGTTTCAAAAATTACAAATACCCCCATGAGGTTTGTAATTTTTAACTAAGGGTCTGAAATGGTCCATTTTGCCCTTATTTTTTTATTTTTAAATTATTGAAGAATCAGCCGAGTCAAATTACATTATCGCTCATCTGTGTAAAAAAACGTAAGAAAACTATCCATGCCATTTTTGTTCAAAAATATTTAGAAAATTTTAAAAAATAATTTAATTTGCATAAAAATATTTTGATAAATTCACTCATAAAAATAGATGAAAATGAATTATTAAACGATAATAAATCTCAAAAGATATATATAATTTTTAAAATAATAATAAAATATTTATAATTATATCAAATTTAAAAAATATTATTATAATTCCATTAAAAAAATAAAATAGGACAAAGAACTCACACTCTTATAATATACATCGATTTTTGTGGGTGTAAGGATTCCAAAACCTAGTAATGTAATAGACAAAACCAGGAACAGGATCCCTGTGATAAAGCCTTGGGTGATGAAGTAAACTGCGCCAGACAATAACGACAAGAAAGCACTCACCTAGGCTAGGCACCAACCTCAAGACATAATAAACTACAATATATACAAAGTCGGTTAAGATGCAATGGACTGCATTCAGTACTTATGATTTCTTGCTTCATATACAACCAAACGGTGACATTCAAAAGATCTTTTACTCATAAAATCACTCTCATTATTACAAAAACAGGAGGAAAGAAAAAAAAAAAAGAAGAAAAGGAAAAGCAGAGACAAGTTGGCTTGTCCACTCTCATCTCAGAGAGATCAGCACAAAGTGGAAAAGATAAAGTGCTTGACGGAAGATATTGTCGTCTTCTTCTTCGCACAAAAGAAATTCCAAACTGCACTATATATATACATACTACAATCTGTCCAATACTGTATCTCTCTGATTCACGCGGGCCACATTACTTTTGGGCTTATAGATAGGAATAACGCCATTCAGGTTGAAAAGAACTTCCTTCATCCAGGAATTAGTAATTGCAGAATTCTGTATATCTGTCTAAATGGGAACAAGTGATCAAATCCGGGAATCCTGCTTCTATCAAGAGTGGATGAACCTCCAAGAAGAAGAACTCACGGAGCTGAACCGGGCCATTTCTCTGAACGCAAATGGGGGCGCCAGCGATGCTGAACTCACCCGTTTGATCGAGAAAATCATGGACCATTTTCAAGATTACGTGCAGAGACGAAACCTGATGGCGCGAGCCGATGTCTCGCCGTATTTCGCTCCCACCTGGTGCACCTCGCTCGAGAGATCGGTCCTGTGGATCGGTGGCTGCAGACCCTCCTCGTTTGTCCGCCTGATTTACGCTCTCTGCGGCGCCGAAATCGAGTCGCATCTTTCCGAGTTCCTTCGTGGGGTGAGAATTGGGCACCTGGGGGAGCTCTCCGGGAGGCAAATATACATGGTGGACGAGTTGCAGAGCAAAACGATAAGAGAAGAGAGGAAGCTTTGCACCCGGCTGGCGGGGTTGCAGGAGAACGTGTTGGACCACCCGCTGGCGTCAATCGCTGTGACGACGATGGGAAGGAGCTGCCAAGTCAGCGACAATTTGGAGGATGCGCTAGATAAGCATGGCCGTGCAATGGCGGAGATTTTGGGGGAGGCTGATCAGTTGAGGCTGAATACTTTGAGGGAGGTTATAGGGATACTTACCCCACGGCAGGCGGTGGAGTTCCTGGCGGCGGGTAAGAAACTCCGACTTTGCATGCAAGATTGGGGGAAGAAGAGGGATCTTGATCATGGTAGGAATTCGGGTAATTAGTCAGAGGTTTTGATCAGCTAGCTACTACTTTTGTTTGTTAATCTGGATGTAGACTTGTAGTTTCTGTATGTTAAATTAGTGGATTATGTTTCTTGGTGTTGGTTCTGTATTAAAGAGCAGGAGGGACTTTGTTCTAACATTAGCAGTATATGTATAATAATCAATTTCAGAATATGAAGATATGTTGGTTGAGTTTCCTTGTAAAATTGTAATAATTTCAAATAGATACTATTCTCTATCGTCATTCATCACATCATATGGGCTGTCAGGTAACCAAAGAACTAACTAGGATATGAGATAATATGTAGTAAAATTTAAGGCTTTTATTTCTTGCAATCTAAATATATATGATTTCAGGGCCATAATAAAAAGAAACAAAAACACCAAATTCACAGCCACAGAACCATGAATCCTTTCTCTATCGCTCATAGGACATGTTTCCACAAACTTCTCATTTCAGCCTCATGGGCCGTCAAAATTCCTCCACTACAAGTTTGATTCTACTCAGACTCAATGTGAATCGTTCATATACCAAACCTTCTGCGAATTGTTTGCCACATGTCATTAATGTTCACAAAAATTTACTATAATTACAGTGTTCTATTCGGAGGCTTCCCCTTATTTCTGGATTCAGAAATTTGGAGCGTCTTGGGCACTCATTTTGGTTCTTCCTCACATAAGGGAACTTCTTTCTCAACCTTGCCTGAACGGCAAGGCTTTCAACCCCCTTCATTCAGGCTTTAGAATTTCTCCTGCATCCTTCGGAAAACTATCAAAGATTTGGTAGGTTTCACTGGTTTTCAAGATGTTTATATCAATGTGCAACGGTGAAGAATTAATGGCCCGATTCTTTCATGCTTAGGGCCTTAATGTTTTACAATTAGACGAAGAAAAATTCGTTGGGAGAGAGAGTGAAAATGGAGAAGAAAGGCAATATCTTGATGCAAAAGTACGAGATAGGGAAATTGCTCGGCCAGGGGACGTTTGCCAAGGTTCACCATGCTAGGAACCTGAAAACAGGAGAGAGTGTGGCGATCAAAATCATCGACAAAGAGAAGGTGATGAAGGTTGGATTGATCGATCAAATCAAGCGTGAGATCTCTGTAATGAGGCTGGTCAGGCACCCGAACGTGGTGCAGCTCCACGAGGTCATGGCGAGCAAATCCAAGATTTATTTTGCCATGGAATACATCAGAGGCGGCGAGCTTTTCAACAAGGTGGCGAAAGGCCGGCTCAAGGAGGATGCCGGGCGCAAATATTTCCAACAGCTGGTGGCTGCCGTGGATTTCTGTCATAGCCGGGGCGTGTACCATCGTGATCTGAAACCCGAGAATCTCCTCCTTGATGAATTTGGGAATTTGAAGGTGTCGGATTTCGGGCTGAGCGCGTTGATTGATTCCAAAAGGCAAGATGGTCTTCTGCACACAACCTGCGGGACTCCAGCGTACGTTGCCCCGGAGGTTATAAATAAAAGAGGGTACGACGGAGAAAAGGCTGATATTTGGTCCTGTGGTGTGATCCTTTTCGTGCTGTTGGCGGGTTATCTTCCTTTCCATGATTCAAATCTCATGGAAATGTACAGGAAAATTAGCAAGGGAGAATTCAAGTGCCCGCAATGGTTTCCCCCGGAGGTGAAAAAGCTGCTTTCAAGAATTCTTGATCCTAATCCATCCACGAGAATAACCGTTTCCAGGATCATGGAAAATTCATGGTTCAAAAAGGGCTTCAAGCGGATCGAAACCCCGGACCTTGATTTAGACGAGGAGCAGTCTCGGCGCAGCATTTTGGAGATTGATGATTCGGACACCGAGTCTTGTTCCGGGAAGAACAAAGAAGATGCTCAACCGGCGGGAGCAAAGAAACCAAACTGCCTGAATGCATTTGATATCATATCCCTTTCTCCAGTATTCGACCTGTCGGGATTATTCGAGCAGGATCGTAATAGTTCGGCCAAGTGCGAGGCGTGGTTCACAACCCAAATGCCACCATCAATGGTGGTGTCGAAGCTGGAGGAACTGGCGGTGATGGAGAGTTTCAAGATCAAGAAGAAGGATGGATTAGTGAAAATGAAAGGTAACAAAGGAGGGCGAAAAGGGCAGCTAGCTTTCGATGCTGAGATATTCGAAGTGACCCCATCGTTTCACATGGTGGAGGTGAAGAAGACGGCCGGCGACACCATGGAATACGTCAAGTTTCGTGATCAAGAATTGAAGCCTTCGCTCAAGGATGTAGTGTGGAGCTGGGAGGGCAGTGGGACGAACTTGACACAGCAAACTCTACCAGAAGAAAACGATAATTAGTTAGACTTAATTCGTAATACTTGCCACATATATTTTCCCGTGTCTTATTATCGATTTTGGATTGTTTTCTGCGTGTTTTTCTATTTTGAGGTAGATTCATTTCTAGTAGGAATTTTCTCATTCAGACACTTTTTTCCCCCTAATATCCATAG
The DNA here is from genome assembly GCA_034509735.1 of Sesamum alatum. Taxonomy (NCBI): domain Eukaryota; kingdom Viridiplantae; phylum Streptophyta; class Magnoliopsida; order Lamiales; family Pedaliaceae; genus Sesamum; species Sesamum alatum. Next base: position 7,867,842 of record JACGWO010000008.1, on the reverse strand, counting down.
TATTTGAATTTTTACCTGTTCTCTTGAGATGTAAATGCAGTAGAGATTCTATTGCTGTTTTTATACCTATATTCATCTGTTTTTCCTTCAATTTCCGGTTATTTCATTAATCAGAATGCCAGTTTCATCTTATGTTTTTGTGGTGAGATTTCCATGAGTAGGTGGCAAACTGGCAATTGCATTTAGTGCAATTTCACAGCAATCAAAGCAGACAGCAATTAGTTTTAGGCCCACTGGACAGATAAGTCGTTGAGTTCAACGAATACTACACATGCTACTGTCATCATTCAGACACCATAAAACTAGTCATTGCTGCATAGAAGATGACTCGACAGCCACTGAAGATATATAGATGTAATTGACAAGTCGAACTAGAGAATCTTTCAGTGGATCATCTTCACATGCAGATTCACCAACACAAGGAGATCACTGACCCAGTCTAGTAAAACTTAGCTGCAATTTGCACACACCTTTCACATGGATTTAACAGATTCTTTCCAGACAATCTCCTAAGAGTAGCTAAGCAAAACCTGACAGCTTATATGTCCAGGTTCTAACAAAATCTGATGTGAGTTATGATGTTCAATATCAAGTGCTGTATGTACTAAAAGTTGGATGAACTCAGGAGTGGGGAAGTCTCCTGCATTTGGGCAATTTACAAACCTCGTGTCCAGGAGGACTAATATGGTGAACACAGAAATAGTGAAGCAGCAAATCTGCAGCTTCTGGACAAAAGAACAATCCTTGAAAAGAGTGTATGCGTTTGCGATTTTTAAAAAGCTTAACTCAAGCCCAACTTGATAATTTTGGTAATACCTTAGAAATACACTAATTTATGTATTATTGTATAAATTTATAAAGAAATTTACTTTTTGAAATGATTATTATTATTATTGTTATTATTATTGCGGCCGATCATGGTCTACGTAAGTATAAAAGCAAACTCGAATACTAAATTGAGTTTGATTTATTACTAGCCCAAAACCAACCCGATCCATCTTAACCCGCTAATTGACGTGCAATTTGGGTTGGGTCAATCGGTTGGGACGATCCGACGATTTGGTTGAACACTAAAAAGACATATCTGCAAAAAAGAAAAAAAAACAAAGACTATCATTCGGGGGTGCTTTAGTTTTTTTGATTTTTTTATAAAAAATTCAACTTCCTTTTGAACTACTTTACCTCGTTATAATAATCTTAATTGAAGGTTGTCCCTTTTTAATTTATTTTAGAAATTGTTCGTCTGAAGTTGATGTTAGGGTTTCAAATAATTTGAATCATTTAACAATAATAAAATTTATAGTTTCGCATATTTAATATTTTAGAATTTTATATTTTATTTTAACATTATCTGATATCATTCCTATATCATAGAAAAATATAAATTAAATTGCTATGGTTAATTCAAAGTTTATATTTTTTTTCAGTCATGCAAGTTTATCTAATTTCAATGGATGGACAATTATATTAGTTAGTGGGAGCATTATCGAATTAAACATTCAATTTTTCTATTAGTATTCAATTTTTAATAATATAAATGACAAAATATTTGTAAAAGATAACTATGAGATATATTGAAATAAAATTTATTATTTTTAAAAAAAATTATTATTAACAAAAGACAAATGCAAATATTAACAAAAATAATATATTTTTAACAATAGTTTTTAACTAATTAAACATGTTTTAGAAGTGTCCCCCCTTGTTGGGCGGACTCACCACCAGCGGATCGAATGACATATATAATAAATTTAAATTACAGGCGGGGAAGGGTAACAAATACCCACAAATTACAAAGTAATAACAGGGAAAAAACTTAACCTATTGAATGTAAGTGCGGACTGTAGGCTCAGGAAGCCAGATCCGGAGAGGGGGGCTGCACACAGCCACAAGGCCGGCACCCTTCAGCCGGTTGCACCAGAGAGAGGTTTAGGGGAGAGCCACACAGGTTTCCTCTAAACCCTTCTGCACAAAGGGATCTTCCTCACGAAGAGGGAAAACCACTTAGGACCACAGAGAACCACAGAGAACCACAGAGGACCACTCAGAACCACTGTTGCACCACAAAAGGTCACGAAGGGGCTCACAAAGGCTTTATCACAGAGAGTATTTTTGGGGAGAAAGAAGATCACAGAGTTGTTTTGATTACTTACCCACAGAGGGTGAGAGAGCCATTTATAGAGAATGGAGATGGCGGTTTGGAGAGGTGTGGTGGCGGTGGAGTTGTTTTCCGATGGCCTCGGAAAACACCAGAGGGGAGAAGCCAAGGAGGCATTTCTTCAAGATGAGAGAGAATTCAGATTAGTGAGGGAGTGAGAATGAGGGATTACAAACCAGATTAGGGTTAGGCAATGGTTTAAGTAGTGTGGGCTCCCTGGTCGGGTAATGAGTGGGCCGGATCCTTAAGTGGGCCGATCGAGTGTGCAGCTCTGGGCCGTCCATTGCTGAAGGTTGCGGGGCTGTTGGAGCATTGGGCCTCCCAAGGGTCATGGGCCACTTATTTAACATTCTCTACCTTGGACCAAGACCCGCAGGGGGAACATGGCCCAAGGCCGGATCTGGCATTTCATCATCGCCCTTTTTTTTTTTTTTTTTTTTGAGTGTACCTGCAAAACAGAACAAACTATACAGATATTGGGTTAGTAATAATGTTCAAGCAAGATTAAGGATATTTGAGACAGTTCTTAAATTTTTCAACAGTTAAGCACTTAGTACCCATATCGGAGGGATTGGACTCAGACCGAATTTTTTCCAATTCAATAATTTTCCTTTTCAACAATATCCCTTATAAAGTGATACCTAACGTCGATATGTTTTGTTCTATCATGAAAAACAGGGTTTTTGCATAGTTGAATTCCAGACTGACTATCAGAAAACAAAGTTACTCTTTCTTTAAGAAAACCAATTTCCTTTATCAAACCTTTTAACCAAATGGCTTCTTTGAAAGCCTCAGTAGTAGCAATATACTCAGCTTCAGTGGTTGATAATGCAACAATGGGCTGAAGCTGGGATTTCCAACTTATGCATGCTCCACAGAGAGTAAACACAATATGATGTTGTTGACTTTCCTACTATCCCTATCATTTGCATAATTAGAGTCAACGTATCCTACCAAGTTCACACCATCGTTACACTTTGAAAAATTAATCCCTAGGTTTGCACTACCATTGATATATCTTAATAACCACTTCAAAGCATCCCAGTGACAGGGTCCTGGGTTTGACATGTACCTGCTTAAACAGCTTACAGCATATGCAATATCAGGGCGAGTGCAAACCATCAAATGCATGACTGAACCTATGGCATTGGAGAAAGGAACTTTCTCCATTTGTTTCTTTTCAGATTCAGTTTTTGGACTTTGTTCTTTACTTAATTGAAAATGACCAGCTAGTGGAACAAAAACAGTTTTAGCATTAGTCATTGCAAACTTTTTCAACATAGACAGAATGTAAGATTTTTGATTTAGTAAAAGTGAGGATTTCTTTCTGTCCCTATTAATGGTCATACCAAGAATTTTCTTGGCATTGCCCAAATCTTTCATATCAAACTGTTTACTCAGACTTTCTTGAAGTTCTTTTATTAAGGAAATGCTTGGGCTAGTTATAAGCATATCATCCACATAGAGTAACAAGAAAACAGGAACATTCTTATCATGTTTAAAATATAAGCATGAATCATATGCACTGCGTTTAAAACTTAGAGTATGCATAAAAGCACTGAACTTTTTGTTCCACTGTCTGGGAGACTGTTTTAAGCCATAAAGGGACCTTTTTAACAAACACACATGATCCACTTTATGCTTATTTTTCAAACCAACAGGTTGCTTCATGTAAATAGTTTCTTTCAAGTCACCATGCAGGAAAGCAGTTTTAACATCCATCTGTTTTAATTTCCATCAAAATGAGCAACTAATGCAAGTATAGTTCTGACAGTGGTGTATTTCACTACAGGGGGCAAAAATTTCAGTGTAGTCAATCCCTTCCTTCTGTGTAAAACCTTTTGCTACAAGTCTAGCCTTATATCTGTTTTCAGCATTTTCTGGTTTTACCTTATAGACCCATTTGCAGTCTATAATTGAGGAATTTCTGGGTTTTGGCACTAGTTCCCATGTTTTATTGTTATCAAGAGATTTCATTTCTTCTTTCATGGCTATGAGCCATTCCCTAGAATTTTTTGATTTTAAAGCTTCCTCATAAGTGCTAGGTTCAGAATTCTCAATGTTTAGGGCTAGATCAAAGTCTTGCAATTTAGAGGGGAGCCTACGTTCTCTACGTTCTCTATCTCTAGCTAATTGATAATTCTGAAGATCATTCTGGGGATTCCCATCTCCTATATCTGTGTTGTTTTCTATTGGTGGACTATCCTCAGCGGGGACCTCTACCTTGTTAAAGGTGGTCTCTATGTCTATATCTTTATCAGTTATGGGATTACCACTAAGGCAAGGCATTTCAGTTTCATTGAATCTTACATCCCTACTTACTATAACCTTAAAGCCCGGTTGATTTCTAACCCATAACCTATAGCCCTTTACCCCTTCAGGGTAACCAATAAAAACACATTTTGTGATCTGGGATCAAGTTTGTCACCAGATTGTAAGGCAAATGCAGAGCAACCAAATATGCGTAATTGAAGACAAATCAAACATGCATATTAGACCATACTGATTCAGGAATTTTTCCTAGCAAAGCACAGATGGAGACCTATTGATTAAATAGGCAGCTGTCAGAACAGCTTCGCCCCCAAAATACTTAGACAACAGAACCGATTAACAAACATCTAACTTTATCAGCAAGGTTCTATCATCTTCAGCACACCATTTGCTGAGGAGTGTATGTGTGGTTCTATGCTTTTATACCATGTTCATTACACAGATCTGTGACTGTTGATTACAGAATTCAAGACCATTGTCTGTTCTTAATGCTTTCAATTTCTTTCCAGTCTGATTTTAACAAGGGTTTCCAAACTTTAAACTTTCAAAAACATCAGACTTATGTTTCATTAGAAAACAAACACCTTTCTTGAGTAATTATCAATCACAGACAGAAATACCTATTTCCACCATGGGTAGCAACATTGCTGTCCCCAGACATCCGATGCACATAGTCAGTATGGATGATGATGATGGGGGATTAGGGTAAGGTGATACAGGAAAGTGGACTTTGTGCTGTTTACAAGACACAGTCATCACAAAACTCTACCTTGCTTATTGTGTCGTAAGCAAGCCATTTTTGTGTAAAGATTAACCCTTTGAAGCTTATATGACCTAACCTTTTGTGCCATAAATCAGTTTTATCTTGTTAGAAAACAGTGCAGCACAGACATCATATTGTACACAACATATGTAAAGGTTTCTTTTCTTTCAGCTTTGAAAACATTCAAAGATCCTTTCATGATTTTCATGAACCTTTTCCCCACCTACCTTCTAAGCCCTCTTCTTCTAATGCAGCACATGGGATCAAATTATGACACAAATCAGGAACATACCTGACATTTTTCATAGTTAACTTATAACCATTTTCGAAAATCACAGAGATGTCACCAAGACCTTTGATTTCACAAAGTTTTTCATTTGCCATAGATATAAAACCAAGTTTTTCAGATCTAAAATTTGTAAAGATTTCTTTGAAAGGACTCATATGAAAAGTGCATCCTGAGTCAATCAACCATTCATTCATGCTTACAGAATTTTGCACATTGTTAACATCACAAACAACATATACTTCGTCATTTTCTTCAGTTGTGACATTAGCATCTTCGTTATAACTGTTGTTGTAGTTTTTGTCTTTCTTAGGCTTTTTACAGTCCTTAATGTAATGGCCCTTTCCACCACAGTTATAACATTTTCTCTCTTTGTACTTATCATTACTAGATTTGTCATCTCTTGATCTAGACTTAGACCTACTCTTGCTTCTTCCTTTCTTACCCTTACTATGTTTTCTGAACTTATAGTCTGAATTCCTATTTTTCATTCTACCCCTTACAAAATTAACTTCATTCTGGGTTTGAGTGGGTTTATTAGCTCTTATGTCTATTTCTTTACTCTTTAGGCCATTAACTACTGTTTCAAGAGTAACTTCATCCCTACCATATTTTATTGCTGCCTTAACGTCATTATAGGTATCAGGGATGGCATTAAGAAGTACTATAGGAGAGTATTCATCAATATTCTTATCTCCTGTTAGTTTGATATCTTGAATCAACTTAGTGAATTTATCCAGATTTTCTTCTATGTTCTTAGCGAGATCTAACTTATATCTAAAAAATTTTTCAAGTAAGAACAGTTTACTAGGTAGGGAACTCTCAGTATAGATCTCTTCTAATTTATCCCATAAGTCTTTGGCAGTATTTTGTTTTCCTATCTTTCTAAGAACAGTATCAGATAGATTCAAGATAATCGAAGAATAAGCATACTCATCATTCTCAAGTTTCTTTTCATCAGAAACATTTTCAAGATACTTACCATCAATGGCTTTGAAAACCTTTTGCTGAATTAGAATGCCTTTCATTTTTTGTTGCCAAATGAAAAAATCAGTTTTACCATCAAAAGGTTGCAGGCTATATCCAGCCATTTTACCACAAAGAGCAGATGATGTAATGCAGAAATGATAGTACTTTAACAGAGAACTGAAATAGGGGAATCTCGCCCTAACCTCAACCAGATACCCGTCGGTCTCAGGGACCCGGCCAAGTGAGGGATAGGGGAGGGTTTAGTCTTGGTCGAATAGTCAGTAATGCACAGAGCAGATTAAAAAACAACGAGTAGCACTAAGCAGTTACAGAGAGGCACAAGGCAGGATGAATCAATAATCAGCAGGAAAATATTCCAGCAGTAACTTCAACAATTAGCACTAAGGAAAAATGGAGGTACTAAGCCACTTAGCAGTATATCTTTCAGAAAAATAAAAGTACGGAAGTAATGAAGGGTGCGATTTTTCTTACCAGAGACGCTTTAGGCTTAGTACCAGAACCCGAAGGCTCTGATACCACTGTTGGGCGGACTTACCACCAGCGGATCGAATGACATATATAATAAATTTAAATTACAGGCGGGGAAGGGTAACAAATACCCACAAATTACAAAGTAATAACAGGGGAAAAACTTAACCTATTGAATGTAAGTGCGGACTGTAGGCTCAGGAAGCCAGATCCGGAGAGGGGGGCTGCACACAGCCACAAGGCCGGCACCCTTCAGCCGGTTGCACCAGAGAGAGGTTTAGGGGAGAGCCACACAGGCTTCCTCTAAACCCTTCTGCACAAAGGGATCTTCCTCACGAAGAGGGAAAACCACTTAGGACCACAGAGAACCACAGAGGACCACTCAGAACCACTGTTGCACCACAAAAGGTCACGAAGGGGCTCACAAAGGCTTTATCACAGAGAGTATTTTTGGGGAGAAAGAAGATCACAGAGTTGTTTTGATTACTTACCCACAGAGGGTGAGAGAGCCATTTATAGAGAATGGAGATGGCGGTTTGGAGAGGTGTGGTGGCGGTGGAGTTGTTTTCCGATGGCCTCGGAAAACACCAGAAGGGAGAAGCCAAGGAGGCATTTCTTCAAGACGAGAGAGAATTCAGATGAGTGAGGGAGTGAGAATGAGGGGTTACAAACCAGATTAGGGTTAGGCAATGGTTTAAATAGTGTGGGCTCCCGGGTCGGGTAATGAGTGGGCCGGATCCTTAAGTGGGCCGATCGAGTGTGCAGCTCTGGGCCGTCCATTGCTGAAGGTTGCGGGGCTGTTGGAGCATTGGGCCTCCCAAGGGTCATGGGCCACTTATTTAACACCCCTACTACCATATTTAGCTTTTATCTACTTTTCATTTTTACAAATACTATTCACACCTATTCTGCTACAACTTACAACTTTTTTATAAAAACACTTTTTAAAGTAAAATTTACACAAACAGTTCAAAGTACACTCGCGAGTCAAAGCTCAATCGAATAAGTGACCAGAGCCGGCTTACCTGGGTCTCCATAAACTATAACAGATAGAGACGCACTCCTAGTTTGTACAATATGCTCCTGAATGATAAATACAAGTAACTGATAATAAGCAATGGTACACAAACAATTGTAACCACAATGTCTGAGAATTGTAATTGTAAGGAAAGGAAGACAGGCATGATTCTGTCAATACATTCTCCAGAAAACACATAAGAGTCATAAGCATAGGCTTTTTTAATCCGTCCTTCAAATAAAGTAATTAAAACACCCGCATTTTTGTACAAAACTGTTACATATCCTCACCTTGTTTGCACATAATGTTTATTTGGTAATATAGACACAGATTTTGCATCAATCACTAACAAGTATTATACATCTAGTTATGTATTACAAGAAATCTGACAGGCAAAATCTGAAGAAGCAGTCGACCTGTCGTCTAACTAGCACAGCAATCAGAGAAGTATATATGCAGGGGAAGACAACATCATCGTATAGAAGCTACAAGAACTCTGTCTCTCTATTCGGTGTCCGAAGGCAAGTAAGAAGAAGAATTAGCTACATTTTGCATTATAAGGCTTTCAAGACCAGGCTTCAGTTCACTCTTACAGAACTCCTCGTATTCTCTTCTATCTCCTCCTTTTTTCTTGACCTCGACCACTCTCAAAGACGGTGTTAATTCAAACACTTCGGCTGCAATCGTCAAAGGTCCCTTAGCACCATCCTTCGGCCCCTCCAACTTACTCTACATTCCTTTTCCTCACTGCAAAAACTCACAACCTTGGCAATTCCTCCAACTTTGATATGATGTCGAAACTGGAGCCCCTGAAACAAACCTCGCTCCTTCATCTGATCCTTCCTCGAACAACCCTGACAAATCAAAACCACGCGAAAACGAAATGATATCGAAGGCATTCAAGCTAGCAGGCCTAGGAAGACTTGTGACCGTTGTTCTGATCTCCACATCAGACTCCGACGAGTCAGAAGATAAAGAATCAATATCATCATTCTCACAATTACCATCAATACTACATAATTTATCATCCTCAACGTAGAATTTCACGTGCTTAAACCCCTTCTTAAACCATTTATTATCCATGATTTCCGGAATTGTGATCCGGGTTTCAGGATTGGTGTCGAGCAATCGAGTCATGAGTTGAATCAATTCAGGGGAAAACCATCTGGGACATCTGAATTCGCCTTTATTGATTTTCTTATACAGAGCCATGACATTCTGATCGTGAAATGGCAAGTATCCAGCCATCAAAACAAACAGTATCACGCCACAGCACCAAACGTCAACCTTCGCCGCATCATACCCTTTTTTCGCCAGCACCTCCGGCGCTACATACGCCGGAGTCCCACAAAAGGTATGAAAAAGCCCATCGTGCTTAATCTGCTCCGATATAGCACTCAACCCGAAATCCGACACCTTAAGATTCCCATCTTCATCAACCAATATATTTTCAGGTTTCAAATCACGGTGGTAGACGCCGCGAGCGTGGCAGAAGGCCACCGCGGAAATTAATTGCTGGAAGTACGTCCTGGCAACTTCCTCCTTAAGTCGGCCCTTGGCCACCTTGTTGAATAGCTCACCGCCCTTCACATACTCCATAACGAAGAAGATTTTAGACTTGGTCGCCATAACCTCAAACATTTGCACAATGTTCGGATGACGAACTCTCCTCAAAATGGAGACCTCCCGTTTGATGTGGGCTTTCAAACCCACTTTCAAGATTTTCTCTTTATCAATCACCTTAATCGCCACACTTTCCCCCGTCCTCACGTTCCTCGCATGATACACCTTCGCGAACGTCCCGTGGCCGAGGAGTTTCCCGATATCGTATCGGCCTAATAAAACCCCCGCCATTTCTTTCTGCTTGGGATCCTTCGGCACGGCGGCGGGACTACTAGCGGCGTCGATGGACATTTCCCGTGCAATCTTGATTCAACTTCCTCAAATCCTAATACTGCTGGCGGTGATGTTTCGTAATTGGGTTTTCGCCAGTGTGAGATTTCTGTATTTGTGATCTGCTGTCAGGCCTTTTAAAAGTTGAAGAAATGAATTGTCCCAGTGGAATTATTCCCATATTTTATTTGAATGTATTATTTAAGTATTTACAGCTGGGCGCTGCCAGCCAGCGGCCATCTTTTACCAATACTCTTCCAGAAAATTAACATTAAAGAGCAATGATTGAACGTGAACGCGTATATGATTGGTAAGAACGATTACACGTCACACATCACCTGTCAAGAAGAAAAAACATCATCTTGATTGGAAATGAATTTGATCCCAGTTGACAAATCTTTGGTGAGAACGATTACACATCACACATCACGTATCAAGAAGGAAAAACATCATCTTGATTGGAAATGAATTTGATCCCACTTGATAAATCTTTACTTATCATTTAATTCTCATATCTTAAATCAATAAAATTAAGATAGATTCAATAAATTATCATAAAAATAAACTTTCAAATTTAATTTGGACCGCTGTAAAGACTATTTACAAGAACTAATAATGAGTAAACAACTATAGGGACCATTTGAACAACATGATTTACTATAATAAATAGTGGTTCGTTAGTAATCCATTAATCTTTAGATAAGAGAGATATCTATTCAATTTGTGGGGTATAAATAGTATAATTTGATTATATCTCAAATTTTATTAATCCGATCATATCAATTATTTATAGTATAACACACAAAAATAAAATATAAATGCCTGAATGGATAAAGACAGGAAATAACTGTGGGGGACTGACGAACCAATCAATAAAAATAAGATCAAAGCATTAAATGTATGTAAGTTCATTTTAGGTAAAAAGGTCAGGTAATCTGATGAATATCTTCCGCCGTGTTTGTTTCTAACAATTAAAAAAATGATTTGGCTGTTCAAAAGTTTCCCAGCAGTCAGGTAAGGGTCTTCTTTCACAATTCACACTTATAAGTTATACTATTTTTTATATATAGATAATGGCCGGTAGCAATTTTCAACTACGAGTAGTCAAAACTTAAATCGCGTTTCCATGGGCTCTTACGACGTGAGACGCTGGTCCAACTCCCACATCGGCCGCCGCAAGAGTAATATCAACTCCGGATTTCATACTTATTTGTTACCCATTCAAGGGTTTTAATAGTAGATTTCATTGTGATAGTTTTTTTTTTTTTTTTTTTTTCCGATAAAGTAGGATTTTATAGAAATCAAAATAAGTTCAAGAGAGAAGGAGTCCTTGTGACAAAGAAGCAATCTTGAGGAACAATGATGGGGGAATTGGACCGTCCCAATTGTGTCATGTGCCCATTTGGCAACACTATGGGCTATTTCATTACATATTTTTGGAATGTTTCGGATATCCCATAAGGGGCAATTGGACCACGTTCTTTTTATCGCTGCCACATCAAGATTTCATTGTGATAGTTCGGATCCATATATAATTCAAAATTAACTTATTCGATCTCAATAGTATATTTGGGAGTTTATAACTTTAATTGTATAATAATCATACGAGATTCAAAATTTTGAATATACAATCTAAAAATGATACGAGTAATATATAAAAACTTCCTAATAGATTAGTGAGATACAGAACTCACAGACAAAATTAAATGATACGTGTGTTTTTAGAAAATTTCTAATAATTTTGTAAATAAAATATGAGATTCATAAAATACACGGAAGAGAATCCATTGCCCCTGTTTTAGTTCTTTATTAGCTTATTCTACTTTTCTTTTGATCGGTATGTGCAGATAAATGATAAAATCTATAGAAGAATTATTCAAGTGGGATGGATGTATGAATTTATCCAACTCATATAGTTTCAGGTTATATATTTTTAGAGTTCAGACAGATGATTCATGTGAAATATTTGTTAATAATTCTTCTTTATTTTTACAAGTATATATAATATTTTTAATTTTCAATCTATTTAATATTTCGTCCCAAATCTAAATGATTTGACTATCAAACTCGAATTGTCATTCTTCTGGGGTTTAGGTGAAAGCGCCGGAGTGAGAGTGGTTGGTTTCTATTTTAATTTTTAACTAAACAATCTCATACACATGATATATTTTATATACATAAATAGGTTGAGTATAAGAGGAAATGATATCTTAAACAAAATCTATTTTATGTCAAAAGAATGGGGAGAAGTAGTGTGAGGATTGACTTCAAATATGGTCAGTGTTCGCGTGGGATTATATTTATAGCACTTGATTGTCCTTTCCATGTGCCTTTTCTCCATATCCACATTTCCTTTGATTCTCGTCGTTCACATATCTAATGCACAACTAAGCAAAAATTGAAACTTCCGCATTTTATCAAAACTAAGGGACAAGCATGTTCGATGTGTGTAAAAGTACTACGATAATTTATTCAATACTTAATTTAAGTAATTACGGGCATTACTAAATATAAAATCGAAAGAAAGTTTAATCAATTTAAGGCGATAAATAAAATGTGAATTTTTTAATAACATATGACAGGTAAATATTTTACATATCTAAGCCACATTTGATGATGTTGACTAAAAAACTATATAACAAATAATAATCTATACACACGCATATGGTGTTGATTAATGTTGAGATGGTGCTTCACAGTTGATGACAGAGGCTGCAAGGTTTCAGGTTCCACAGAAGCGCGCATACGTTTTTTTTGTTAGTGAAAACACACCTTTGGCAGACTGAAAGCGTTTGTTTGTGTTTCTTGTTTCTCGCGTTTTCATTAGTTGCTTTAACGCTTTTACGGTTAAGTGATTAGTTAAGTTAATTTGGAGTAGTTAGCTGACATGGCAGAGGTTAAGTAGTCAGAAGCTTAGTTAGTTCAGTGTATATAAACCCACTTAGTGTATACGTTTTGATATATCAATGAGAGGAAGAAGTTTTCTTCTCCAGAAATATCTCATGGCTAATACATTTACTGCTATCTTCTCTACTTTTCTACATGGTATCAGAGCCTTCTAATGAAGGACTCTGAATACCTCTTCCGTTTTACTACAGAACATATCTATTGAAGAGAAATGGCCACAGATCGAGGTGATGGGGCTGAGGTCGCAAATACATCTGTAGAGGAAGAAGTTTATACCGAAATCGTTGCAACTTCATGGCTCGGATCATCCAGGTATGATCCTGATTAGTGCGTGTTTGACTGCGAAGAATTATTTGACTTGGAGATGTGCCATCAGATGTACTTTATGTGCTAAGATGAAGCTAGGTTTTGTTGATGCCACAAACCTGAAACCTGTTGTGACTGATCCGTCGTTTGAGCACTGGATTCGTGTTGATAGTATGGTGACTACCTGGATCCTCAATTCGATATCTAAAGAAATAGTTGAAAGTTTTATGTACACTAAATCTGCAAGAAAGCTATGGACAGATTTGGAGCAGAGGTATGGAGGCTACAACGGTCCTCAATTGTATCAGCTGCAAAGAGCAATTACATTGATGAACCAAGGAAATGATATTGTAGGCAGTTATTTTACAAATCTAGTGAAGTTGTGGGAGGAATTAGATGTATTAATGCCTATGCCTCAGCGTACTTGCAATGGTTGCACATGTGGTACATCTCAGGCAGTGGATCTTGCATCACTAATACAGTTGATGCAGTTCTTAATGGGTTTAGGAGATGAATTCGATCATGTAAGGGATCAGCTGTTGGTGATGGATCCAACTCCGAATGTTAATAAGGCGTACTCATTGGTTTTGAGTGTAGAAAAACAAAGGGAAGTGCACATGGAGCACAATGAAACAATAGATACAACTGCTATGCATGTTAGAGGTTTTCAGAGGGATGATAAGATGAGGGGTCATACTGATAAGTGAAACCTTTTCTGTGATAGTTGCAACAAACTAGGACATTCTAGAGATACTTGTTTTAAGATACACGGCACTCCAGACTGGTTTAAGGAAATGATTGAGAAGAAAAAGGAGCAAGGACTTGTTAGAGAATATGTTGTACAAACAGAGGAGAAAAGGATAATGCACAATCAAAATCAAGGGGAAACGAAGGGGAGTATGTTACTGCAGGAATTGGTGAAATGGATGAGAGGACATAGCCAGAATGTACAGCAGCACAGTCCTCCATAGGCACACTTTGCTCAGCATGATGATTTTGCAAGTATGCATTCTGCCTTTGCTAATCATGTAAGTGAGTCTCCAGTTTCTTGGATTGTTGATACTGGCGCCACATATCATGTATGTGTTGATCAAAAACTGTTCCGTAATTTAGTACCTTCATCACATAATATCTCTGTTCACCTACCTGATGGTAGCACAAAGAAAGTCACACACACTAGAGATATATTGCTGCACAGAAACTTAACACTTTCAAATGTGTTACTTGTTCCTGCTTTCAAGTATAATCTGTTATCAGTTCCAAAGCTATGTTCCTCTTTACCTATACAAGTGATCTTTCATTCCACTCATTGTATATTTCAGGATTTGGTGAGTAAGAAAGACATAGCTATAGGAAAGCAACAAGGCAACGTATATACACTGGACATCAACTCTTTTGTTCAGACATGTGATTTAATCTTGTCACCTACTTCTTATCATACTTCAGTATCTTATAATAGTATTTGTGGCATAGAAGGCTAGGGCATCCTTCTATGCCTGTATTACATCACATTCCAGCAAGAAAAGTTACAGATTTGTCTTTACCACATGAATGTGATGCTTGTCCTATGGCTAAGTTACACAAGCTGCCATTTCCTTCACACAAAATACAGTCTTCTACCACCTTTGAACTCATTCATGTAGATGTGTGGGGGCCTCAAAAATTTCCATCCTTATATGGTTGTCATTATTTCCTCACTATTGTAGATGATTTTAGCAGGGGGTTGTGGACCTACTTATTCAAATACAAAACACAGGTTGTACATTTACTTGAGACCTTCTTCAAAATGATTCACAGACAGTATGATGCTAAAGTGAAAACCATACGCACTGACAATGGCACTGAATTTAGAAACTCTCAATCTCATATTCTTTTTAGCAACCTTGCATAGTGCATCAAACCACTTGTCCATATACCCCCTCAGCAAAATGGGATTGCTGAGAGGAAACACAGGCACATCCTAGACGTGGCAAGATCCTTGTTGTTCCAATCCTCACTTCCAAAGAAATTTTGGGGTGAATTTATCCTTGCTGCCACCTACTTGATTAACAGACTCCCTATTGCTCTTTTGGGTTGGAAATCTCCATTTGAAATCAAGTACCACAAACCACCTCATTTCACTCAAATACGGGTTTTTGGATGCCTTTGCTACGCAGCAAATATCCTACCTACAAAACAGAAATTTGATCCCAGGGCTTCAAAGTGTGTATTTCTTGGCTATAGTTAGACCCAAAAAGCCTACAAGGTTTATTGTCTTCATAACCATACATTATTCACCTCTACAGATGTTGTGTTCCATGAGAACATCTTCCCTTTTCAAAATATTCTGACAGGGCCTGCTCCTATCCCTCTTCCCTTGCCTATTCCTGAACATCACACTAATGATTCTCCTGTCGTTATTCCTCCTCCTACTCCACTTCCTTTTGATATTCTTCCTCCGCCTTCCACTGTTACTCCTGCTTCAGTCCCCCTGCGTAAGTATCAAAGACAACCCTCTAAACTTGCTTGGCTGGTAGGTTATGTTTGTAATTGTTCTTCTTATTCATCTGCACATTGCATTCCCTCTTCCTTTGACCCTGCACAAATATCTTTTGTGGCCCAGTTGTCTTCCATGTAGGAACCTCGAACTTACTTGCAGGCTAGCAAGGAGCGATAGGTTGCAACCATGCAGTAGGAGATACAAGCTCTTGAAAGTAATGGGACTTGGGAGATTGGGTCCCGTTGAGTTTTTAAATAGAAGTTGAACTCTGATGGTAGCATCAAAAGTTACAAAGAATGGCTAGTGGCCAAGGGCTATACACAAAACGAAGGCGTGGATTATTTTGACAGTTTCTCTCCTATTGCTAAGTCTATTTCTGTGCGGGTGTTGTTGGTTGTTGCTACTAATAAAGGTTGGCCTATATTTCAGCTGGACATTAATAACGCCTTTTTACACGGGCACTTCGACGAGGAGGTGTACATGGATCCCCCCGAAGGCTATGCGGGGGCTGGTACATGGCAAGTATGTAGACTTCATCGCTCTCTATACGGACTCAAACAGGCTTCCCACCAATGGAATACTGAATTGACGTCAAAGTTGTTGGATTTTGGGTTCCGACAGTCGTCCCATGATCACTGTCTTTTTCTAAAGGTTGCTGCTTCTGATTTTCTGGTTCTCCTCGTCTATGTGGACGATATTCATTTAACTGGTTCCTCCTTACCGCTTCTGGAAGAGGTTAAACACTATCTGGACGAGCTTTTCACTATTAAGGACCTGGGACAGACGCGATATTTTCTTGGGTTGGAGTTGGCACGTTCTGCTCATGGTTTGATGATTACTCAGTTTAAATATCTTCAGGACATTTTGGTTGATGCTGATTTGAATTGCAGACCTGCTGCCACGCCCTTTCCACCTAGCCATCTCACTTTAGATTCAAGTTCTCTTCTTCCTCATCCCAATCATTATCGGCGCCTTATTAGTCGTTTGTTGTACTTGGGCTTCACTCGGCTGGACATATCTTTCGCCGTTCAATAGTTGAGTCAATACTTACAGCATCCCCGTTTTTCCCATTGGGATGTTGCCCTGCATGTACTGCGGTATCTCAAGGGTTCCCCTTCCTTGCGGTTGTTCTTTCCTTCCGCTGGTTCACTCACTCTTTCCGCCTACTCAGATGCGAGTTGGGCTTCTTGCCACGATTCCCGTCGTTCCATCACAGATTACTGCGTCTTCCTTGGCTCCTCCCTCATCTCTTGGAAGACGAAGAAGCAACCTACGGTCTCTCGCTCTACCGCCGAAGTAGAGTACTGCGGCATGGGATCCACTGTTTGTGAGTTGTGGTGGATTTCCTATTTATTGCGCAATCTTCAGGTTTCTTTCCCACATCCTATTCCTTTCTGGTGTGACAATCGTGATGCCTTGCATATCACCATCAACCCCGTCTTCCATGAATGGACCAAACACCTCAACATTGACTGGCATTTGGTTCGTGATCAGTTCAAGCAGGGATTTATCTCCCCTTCCTACGTTCCCGGGAAGGACCAAGTGGTGGATTTGTTCACCAAATCTCTTGCGGCTGGTGATTTCACGCGTCTGCTTGTCAAGCTGAGCATGGTTCCCCCTGCTCCACCTTGAGGGGGGGCTGTTGAGATGGTGCTTCAGATTTGATGACAGAGGCTGCAAGGTTCCAGGTTCCACAGAAGCGCGCATACGTTTTTTTTGTTAGTGAAAACACACCTTTGGCAGACTGAAAGCATTTGTTTGTGTTTCTTGTTTCTTGCATTTTCATTAGTTGCTTTAACGCTTTTACAATTAAGTGATTAGTTAAGTTAATTTGGAGTAGTTAGCTGACATGGCAGAGGTTAAGTAGTCAGAAGCTTAGTTAGCTCAGTGTATATAAACCCACTTAGTGTATACATTTTGATATATCAATGAAAGGAAGAAGTTTTCTTCTCCAAAAATATCTCATGGCTAATTCATTTACTGCTATCTTCTCCACTTTTCTACAATTAATACATCTAAGCCACTTTTGATGGTGTTGATTTAAAAACTATATAACAAATAATAATCTATACACACATATGCATTTTAGCATCGAAAAATAAATGTGAAGCAAGCATGTCTTTCTATTTTTCGAACAAAAAAAGTTGACTTATGAACAGTTAATTGACGTTAGTCGAGAAAGAGCATACCAACTCAAAAAGTGGTTAGTTTTGTTGTTTTCTTTACTCTACGATAAACTAAATTTTAGGATGAAAGGTTTACTTTTTGTAATCTTTTTATTCCCCTTCTTCCTTTTTAAATGCGAAGTACGAGTGCGATATGACTTGTGACTTAATTGATGTCTTGTTATACGAGGTATTGTCCGCATTAATTGTGTATGAGTCTCATGGTTTCGCTTGAAAATGCATCTCGCTAGGAAAAGGAGGTCATGGGGCTTATAAGTCTCAAGCTCCTCGTCTACAACTAATGTGGCACACTTACCTACATCATCAACCTCCCAGATGAGAGACTTAGAACGGACATGTGGTCTCGTTCCCCATACGACGCCAAGATGATGGGAAATAAAAAGAGAACTTGTAATCTAAACATACTTCACATGTCACGAACCAAAAAATAATCTTCTTTCCAATTGCCAAAAGCCTTTTTTTGCAATGATACTAAGAGGGTATTTATACTATTATAGATAATAAATGTGGGGAGTGTAAAATCCATTTTACCTCCACCAACCACTAATGAGCGAACATAATTCTTTGACTATGACTAATTTAATAATTACAAGTTAATTAAAAATTAGATCGTCTTGATCTGTTGATATTTTTATGGAAAATAATTTTGTTGCCCTTTAATTGGACCTTTTGTCTCCACCAGAGTGCAATTTAGAAAGTCTACATTATGTATAACAAAATAGATATTCGACATGGTTTATGCTTAATATAATAATATAGATATTAGGATACATCATATTAAACGTATTATATGTATTATGGAAAAAATGCAAACAACTCTCTATAATATTGTAAATGAGCAAATTATCCCCCCTATGAAAAATTAGCATACCTCCTTGTATTTTTTAAAATGGAGCAATTTATCCCCCTATATTTTTTAAAATGGAGCAATTTACCCCCCTATCTAGGAAGGTAAATTGCTCCACTTAAAGAACATAGGGAGGTAAATTGCTAAGTTTTTTCATAGAGGGTAATTTGCTCATTTGTAATATCACAGGGAGGTGAAGTACATTAAATCCTATTTATTATACAATTTATATATATATTTTTTAAAAAAATTAATGAAATGACAAGTACAACAATACTTACAATATAATTAGTTTGATCTAATCAACTTTGATTCAAGTAAATTTTTGTTCTGAGCTGTGTATATCATTTGTATCCATTTTCCACCTAAACGCGGTTGAAGGAGGCCAATATCTTACTACTTGGTTGCCTATGTGAAACATAACCCTTTCTAATACGGTTTAAATTTTCTACAACATTGTAATCTCTAGTTCATATAACACATGCGCATTAAATATATAAAAATTATATCATTTATTTTATTTAAAAACATATTTTATACACACGGCCTGCCTATGTTAAAAGGAATAGAAAATTGAAAAATCAAATATAAGTGAAACTATCTATAGTTTCAGGCTTTTTTTTTTCCCGAAAAAGTACTAACCCCTACATTTAGTAGTTCATTCTTTTTGACACGAGACCTAATTGTTTTCAAGACTATCGGGCTATATTTGGATTGATGGATTTGAATTTGAAAAAGGATATGGAGAGATAATTTCAAATCACTCAACGGAAAAAGAGTTTAAAATCATTAATATTTAAACAAAATATAATTCAAATTTAGAGGTGAAGAATTTAAAATATTTTAAATTTAAAATTATTCAAATTATTTCAAAATTTTTATGACTAAGCATTTGAAATGCATTATTTCAAATTCATTCAGTTATTTTATATCACTAGCCGTCGTGGCACGCCATTTATGCGTGCATATATAAATAATTTTTTATGTTTTAAAATATATTATAAATAAGAGTAAAATATATAAACTAACACATCATATAAAAAAAAGAAGAAAAGAAAAAAAAACTAATTTATCAGTTAATATAAAATTTAAAAAGTTGAATAAAATAGTTATCATATCAGTTGTAAGTTATTTTTTGCATTACCAAAAAATAGTACTACGTTGTCATTGATCGTCATTTGTAAGTAAAAAATAAGTTTTTTTTTTATATAACAGTATACGTGGACTCAACCAACAACACAAAGATATTGCTAAAGAAAATTATTACTGCGTATTGGATTGCGTAGTAGCAGTTATATGGGCCTACTCACCACACAATAATCCAAGCCCATTTGCCGCGTAGGCCCAGAACCAAAGTTGCCATTTGCCAACCAATAGTCGCGTATTAGGGTATGAGACGTACCGACGATTTTATTTAGAATAATAGAATGGCCTCAATAAGGGTAATCTTCGTAAATAAAAGAGAACTCCGGGGTCGTTTTCCGAATTATTTCCGAAGAGAAAGAAAAGGAGCAGCTGTAATCACATGGGATGCTGTTTGGCTTATGGGTCCTGGAACAACACACCCCCCCCACCCCCACCCCTCACCCCCTTTTTTCTCTCTCTCGCTCCGTCTTTCTTTCGTCCTTTTTCTTTTCTTTTCTCCTACCGACAATTATGAGCTCTGAACCATAAACAGGAAAATTTTTCGCAAATTGCAGACTGGGAAACTCGTTGAAAATCCTTCTTCTACTTTTTCTTTCTGATTTCTTGCAGGGGATTCGTTGCCATGGCCGACGATAAGGTGAGCTTTTACTCTGTTGATTTTTTCATTTCGCGGGAAATTGCGGGTCATATTACAAGAAAGGTTTGAAGAAACTAGCTAAGATGGATCTTTTTTCTGTCTTTAATTCCGCTAAACGTTGCAGATCTACTATTCTTTCGGATCAGCATTCTTCGTTCTAGATTTGTTGATTCGTGTAGTTTTTGGTGCTCAATGATTATTTTTCTTGAGGTTCTGTGTTTCTGGCCATCTGGTCTTTGTGGAAACTTTTGATTTCTCGAGATTGATTTCTCCTCATGTTTTTAGTTATTTATTTAGTTTTTTTTTAAAGATTGGTTATGAGAACTACAGTATGTTATCAGAATTGGGTGATTAGATTTCTAACTCAGGTCTTTTCTGTATACCCAAGATTAAGGAAATTCTTGATCATTTTGGTTAAGTTTCAATTGTCTAGTCTGGGTGCCAAGCTCCCAACGGAGACTATGGTACTGTTTCAAGTTACTTTCCATGTTATTTTCCTCTGATCTCGTCAAGTTGCATCTTGTCGTCTTTTAATTCAGAATATCTTGCTGGCTGATTGAGTTAGCCTTTCCTAGAACCATGGATTTGCTTATTTCTTGAATCCGGACTTGATCTTCACTGAATTGATAAAGCTAATCTACTTGATCTGATATGCTTGTATATCCTTGAGATCTATACATATCCATCTGCACAAGTAATTGCTTACATAACTAATTGTTAGTAGCTTAAATGCTTCTAATGTGGTTTTTGATATGACTGTAAGTTCACTTTACAGGAGATGCCTGCTCCTGTAATGGACAGGAATGATACAGTCACGGGGCATATAATTTCAACAACTATTGGGGGCAAGAATGGAGAACCTAAGCAGGTACTCAAATATCTGTTTCTTTGGTAAGATGAAAACACTGAAGAATGACGGAAGAAGGAAAAATGTTGTATTAATATCTCAATTTTTTTTTTTGTTATTTCTGCAGACAGTTAGTTACATGGCAGAGCGAGTTGTAGGCACTGGTTCATTTGGAATTGTGTTTCAGGTATATATATCGATGTAAAATTTGGGCTACTTTTGTCATTGTTATGGTTTTCATTGGGCTTGTTGTTGTTGTCATTGTACTTAGGCCAAATGCATTGAAACTGGAGAAACTGTGGCTATAAAGAAGGTTTTGCAAGACCGAAGATACAAAAACCGTGAACTGCAGTTAATGAGGACAATGGATCATCCTAATGTTGTTTCCTTGAAACATTGTTTCTTTTCAACAACAAGCCAAAATGAGCTTTTTCTCAATTTAGTTATGGAGTATGTCCCGGAAACCATGTTTCGTGTTCTGAAGCATTTTAGTGACATGAACCAGAAAATGCCACTCATCTACGTGAAACTTTATACTTATCAAGTAAGTAGCATATTTCCTTAGAAGCTGTGTGTCTGACATTGCATTTTTCTGTTTTCAACATGATAATTAGGATATTTTTGTAGATATTCCGAGGGTTGGCCTACATGCATTCTGTTGCCGGGGTGTGCCACAGAGACTTGAAGCCTCAAAATGTTTTGGTATGCACTTGAAGCTGATTTAAAGACTGAGAACTCGAGTTAGTGGTCTTTTTCTTGATATCACCTGTTCCCTCTGTAGGTTGATCCTCAAACTCATCTGGTTAAGATATGCGATTTTGGAAGTGCAAAAGTATTAGTAAGCGCTACTTTTTCTTGTTCATAGCTTTGCCAGCCTCCTTTTTGCCATATGGTCATGTTCATAGCTTTGCCAGCCTCCTTTTTGCCATATGGTCTTATTGTGAGGATAAATAGTGGTAGCATTATCTTTCCATATTTAATTTTTTATGAAGCTGTGCTGCTGTCTATATTCTTTCTTCTGCTGTCTACTATTGTATTTATGACAACACTTTTTTTTTTTTTTCAAATTTAAATAGGTGAGAGGGGAAGCAAACATATCATACATCTGCTCGCGATTTTATCGGGCTCCTGAACTCATTTTCGGTGCAACAGAATACACTACTTCAATTGATATCTGGTCTGCTGGTTGTGTCCTTGCTGAGCTTCTTCTGGGCCAAGTGAGTAGACTGACGACTTGGTTGTTTTCCTCTTGCATGGTTTCTCACATGTACTCATCTCTCTATAATGCATATTTTGTAGCCTTTGTTTCCTGGGGAAAATGCTGTGGGTCAGCTTGTGGAAATCATAAAGGTAACGTTCCATCATCATTTGTGGAAGTGATGTAAAGTGTCCTTTTATTGTTTAAGTTTTAACATTTTATCTTCTAGGTTCTTGGAACTCCAACACGAGAGGAAATTCGTTGTATGAATCCAAACTATACTGATTTTAGGTTTCCACAAATAAAAGCTCATCCTTGGCACAAGGTAAACATTCCCCTTTTGAAGCTTACTCCTTGCATACTGTGATATGTTGCTTCTGTATTTATTCCTTGCCCATACACTGGCCTTTAAAGTGTGTTTATAAGGAGCTCAGATGTAAACTTCTGTATATTTTTCGGAGGTTTTTGTAAATTGACTTGCCAAGTATCTGTGCCCTTCTTGCAGGTTTTTCAGAAACGGATGCCACCCGAAGCAATAGATCTTACTTCTAGGTTGCTGCAATACTCTCCAAATCTCCGTTGCACTGCAGTGAGTTTCTTCAATTTCCTTTTCTGGAGTTTGGTTGATGTTGTGGTGGCGCAATGTGGTACTTTTGTTTGAAGAAAGAGTATCTGATTCTGAAATAAATACAAATGTGTGTGTTTAACCTGCAAGTAGTCAATTTTTTATATATTCTTTGACAAGATGTTCTTATTGCAGCTAGAAGCATGTGCACATCCTTTCTTTGATGAACTTCGAGAACCTAATGCTCGATTGCCTAATGGTCGCCCATTGCCACCTCTATTCAACTTCAAACAGGAGGTGTGTGAATTTAGTGTATCGTCTCCTTTTCAACTTTAAATAAAAAATTGTTTGGAATTAGGCCTTGTAAAGCTTTTTTTAGTGGACCTGATGACTTGAGCTTGTTTTTGGCCAATGAACTTGGTTCTGAATGGAAACTAGTGTTACTGTATGTTAAAATATGATTAAAACCAATTGTCAGAAGGCAAATCATTTAAGATTGTTGAGTCAGTTCCTGAAAATCAAACTGGAATACATGCACAATGATACATAGTAATTTCAGTTGTTGCTTGATTCACATTCTTTTGGAATTAATGCGTTGTAATAGGCAAACCTTCATACTTCAAATGTTCTTTCTCACCAGTGATTAACTGAAATCAAGCAAGAATCTATGACCAACATGCTTATGCTTTACACTACCTTTTCGGAGTGGAATCTTAGATTGTGGTCCTGTTAACTTACTATTTCTCTGGTCTCTTGGTTGTAGTTGGCTGGTGCCTCTCCAGATCTCATCAACAAGCTAATACCAGACCATGTGAAAAGGCAAATGGGTCTACAGTTTTTTGCATCCTATGAGGGCATGACGTAAAATAGACTAGTGGTGAGTAATGCTAGTTGATGGGGTTAACAAACACGGCAGATTCTAAATCACCTCTAACTGAGGGTTAGCCGGACCAGCGGCTTCTCTTGAGGTATGAGGACAAGTACAGAAGGCGATAGCCAGCAGGCTGCTCTGGATTGTTTCTTCTATACATGCGGTTTTTACCTTTTTCCTGCACAATTGCCGGTTCCTCTCTGAGCACCACAGCATACCTGGAAAGGGGAAAGATCCTTTTTGTGTATATGTTTTGGTTACTGATAAGAAAGCATGCAGCAGTCAAGTTATGAAGTGTGTATGAATAGATATCTCTGCCCCAAAGGAGCATCCGGAACCAAAATGGTGGGTTCGGTTTTCTTTTTTCTTTCTATTTTGATCTGCTTCTCTTCTGTTTCTACTACTTGTTGCGGCTGCCCTCTCCCTATACATGTTGTGAAAGGAAATTATTGCTTATTATGCCAAGTAATCTATTCTACCACTTAATTGCTTTTTCTCCTTCTGCTTCTCCAAGGTTTCTTTTCTTTGATGGTTCTGTTTCTCCAACTTTACATATATGCTTCTAAGAGTGAGATTGCAAGAATGACATGGCTATCAAACTGGAAAACAGAAAAAAAAAAAAAATATTTAATTTGATTGATATTCATAGAATGTTAATTTTTGGAAATGAACAAATACATTTATATATATAAAAAAATTACCAGGCTCCAACAATTGGGCCCAAGTCATAAAGCAGAGAAAAGTGGATGCAAGTGGTTGGTTAGGCTGGGCTCTGACTAATATTGAAAAGGCCCAGAGAAGGGTTATGGGCTTAATGTAGCAATCATGTGAGCCCACCATGAACTGCCCATTCCATTACGGAACTTGTAGCTGGCACGGGTAGCATCGATGATCCCTACCCCCACGTGATGCGACGTCGTTCTTGGGCGGATAGGGCTGTTGTTGTCCTCTTCCTTTCTGGACTAGTCAAACCAGCTGACAGCTGCACCGATCATTGCGCCAGCACGCAGATCCATGTCCCGCAAAATTCGGATGTAATTATCAACTAGTGGCCGTTCGCCCATTGGTTAGGCGCAGTCATTTGCGACTCCCGCCATTGATTTATGCCGATCCGACGGTATGTTCCGTTTTGGTGCATTTGATCGTGGTGTGCCCTACCGCATTGAATAGATTCGCGTTGTCCTCCTTCAGAAGACAAAAGGGGACAGTCTCCACAGTTCCCAAATCTCAAGGGTAAAGGTTTTCTTCTTTTCCGATTTGCCCTTTTGTTTTGAATATTTCGCATCGCCCCCGATGGATTTTTCCTTTTAGTAATGGTGTACTGGCCCTCCTCCTCGTCCTGGGCGTCAGTCACATTTGATTTGAGTGACTCAAGGGTTTTGCGTATAGCGCACTAAGGATGGGATTCCCAGTAAATAAAAATGGTCATCCGGATTATTTGTTTTCACTATAGACCAAAAAATGACTTTCCGATATTCTTCGCAAGATTACGAAACAGTTTAAGTTTTGATTTTTTGTTGATGGGTCAATTTAAGTTTTGATTTTTAAGTGGAAACCCAAAAATTTTAAGGAAAAATCAGACGATCATGTTTCATATAACCTTTAATTAATAATAGTAAGAAAAAAAACCTTTGTAGTAAGCTATAATGTTATTGATGGATGATAATGAATTAGTTTAACTCAAACCTTACTGTTCATACATGTACAGAAATCCTGGGTCAAATCTCAAATGGATTGTAAATGGATTTCCACGTATTGAGAAGAGAATTATGAATTTTAGCCTGAAAATTCACAAATTTATATTTGAATTATAGTTGTTTTGGACCAATTGCCAAAAGGGGAAAAAGATAGATAATAAAGTTTGGTAAGTAAACAGAAAACCTGAAAAGTAGTAAAAACAGTGATCCAATCAATTAAATCTTATAATATTTTTAAAGTTAGGTGTGTCATAAGGCTCGAATAGAGCTCCGTATGCATCTTCTCTGACATTTACTTTTAGATCATAAAACAGAAATTTTGAAGGTCAAATAGCTCCAGACTCAGTGGGTCTTTTGACTTCATTTTCATATTTTTTTTATTGTATATCTGGATACCTATGTGTGAATAGTGTCCATGTCTGCTTGTGGTAGAGACCTGCAACAAAGGGAAATGAGGAAAAATGAGTTCTTTGTTCTTCTTTCCTGTCCTCTTCAACCAACCACCACATCCTTGATCTTTGTGAATGCATCTAGCAAGATTGTACTGTTTAGAAAGATAAGAAGCTAAGAGCAAGTTTTCAGCTGCAAATAGTTTTCTTGTTATTTACTTTGTGGATCTAATGAGAGAATTAAAGTTGATTTTGTCACTTCTTTTCCTCCGGGTGACTGCTGCTGGTTCTTCTTTCAGTCTTCTTTCGCCAAAAGGTGTCAACTTTGAAGGTGAGCTCCACATTGCACCATTACCTTGTTTTTCTTTTTTTCTTTTCCTTTATATTTCTGTTTCCTTTGGTTTCTTTTCATTTACATGCACATGGGTTTCTCGAATGGTATTGGCAGTTGCTGCTCTGATGTCTGTGAAGAGAGAAATGAGAGATGAAAATCATGTTCTTGATGGATGGGATATCAATTCTGTCGATCCTTGTACTTGGAACATGGTTGGCTGCTCTCCAGAGGGCTTTGTTATTTCGTTGTGAGTTTTTCAGAAATAGTCTTGGTTTTAGATTAAGTATTCGCTTGTTGAGACTATACATCTAATTTTCGTTGTATGTTTTGCCTTACCATAACTCTGCCTGCTTAATTTGCCTTCTCTGTTTCTGGCTGACAGAGAAATGGCTAGTATGGGATTATCCGGCACACTTTCACCAAGTATTGGGAATTTAACTCACCTTCGAACAATGTGAGGCCTACTTTCTGTTGAATATTGTGCATCATTCAGCAATGGCTTATGATATGATTTATTACATGATTTTGGATTGAATGACGTTTCACAATTATTTCCCATGATTCTCAATGAAGTTTTGCCAGTCATACTTGTTTTCTATTTCATAGTTGTTGGTTTGCTGCATGTTTTGAAAGATGGTGAAAGATTATTTACCGGAAAATGAGTGAAGCCCCTGACTCCTGGTGGTATCCACAGGTTATTACAGAATAATCAGTTGTCTGGAGTCATTCCCATTGAGATTGGAAAGCTTTCTGAATTACAAACACTTGATCTTTCCAGTAATCAGTTTAATGGTGAAATTCCAAGCTCTCTGGGTCGTCTAACTCGTCTTAGTTACTTGTAAGGACGTATTAGTATTATTTATCCAGAATTTTATTTGTTATAAAGCCATAGTGGCTTTAATTTACTTAACCTAATTAATGGACATGGCTAATTTGCAGGAGGCTAAGTAAAAACAAGTTGTCTGGACAAATTCCAAGAGATGTTGCAGACCTCACAGGTCTTTCTGTCTTGTATGTTTTCTGTCCCAAACCTTGAGTATATTATAAGTTTGTAACAATGAAGACAGCAAACGGATGTTGAATAAAAGAAACCTCAATTTTGCAGGGACTTATCATTTAATAACCTAAGTGGCCCTATCCCTAAGATACTTGCTAAAGACTACAGGTGAGGTTCTTAGATCAATTTTTCTGTATATGTTGCTACTTCTGGATAATTTTTTATTCTGCATATGTTTTGCTGTAGTCTTATGTGTATATCCACAACAAAACATTCAATCATGCTTTGAAAATAGTGTTTCACATCACACTTGATATGTTCCTTTGAAGAAGTACAACTTGCTGGATAATGAATGTCAACCAATTTGTATTCTCTTATTTGCAGTACTTTTTAGTCTTTGGTCGATGTTTCTGCCTTTTCTCCACTATAATTATGCTTAATAGTACTAGGAACATGCTTAAGTTTCATAGGTGCCAAGTTATCATCTCCTTGCCAAGTTGTCCTGTGAAACTCAGTTGGAGTTTTACCATCGTGGCTAACATGGCCACTTCAGATTCCATCACTTTTCCTTTCTTTTTCGCCAGTTGGTACAATATTAAGCTGCTTTGGTACTGATGGTTTACGAGTATACCATTTGAACAATAGTGTGACGAACACAAAAATTTGGAATTCAAGGAATAAATCATTAGGAGTGATGTTTATCATCTTTATGGCAGTTCAATAGCTACATTGTCGTCGAACTCTTTTTGAGTCCCTATTTCTCTAATTTCAATTCTTCTGAAAGGAATGCTTTTTGTTCCAGCGTCGCAGGGAATATCTTTCTGTGCTCTTCAGCCTCACAAATTTGTATGGCTGTTCCCAAACCCATAAATGGTACTACGTTGTTCCCTTTCCTACATATAAAATGATGCAGTTGATAATGTGTCTTGTTTAACAATCATGTTTCTTCCTTTCAGAAACAAGTTCATATACAAAAGTAAGCCATCATCATCATTTGGTGGTTGCTATTATAGTTGGAGTCAGTTGCGCATTTGTTGTTTCTATCTTACTGCTCATATGTTGGGTGCAATTGGTACAGATCTCGTGTTCTATTACATCATATGGTACTCCTAATTGCACGCCTTGTTTTTTTTTCAGTTAAACAGTCACAGTAAAGATGATTACGAAACCATCCTTATTGTTTTAATGTGCAGTGCAACAAGATTACGAGTTCGATATTGGACACTTGAAAAGGTTTTCATTACGTGAGTTACAAATAGCAACAAGCAACTTCAATCCTAAAAACATACTTGGACAAGGAGGATTTGGAGTTGTCTATAAAGGTATTCTCCCAAATAAGGCCGTAGTAGCAGTTAAGAGATTGAAAGACCCTAGTTTCACTGGGGAAGTGCAGTTCCAAACTGAAGTTGAGATGATAGGCTTGGCTTTGCATCGGAACCTTTTACGTCTCTATGGATTCTGTATGACTCCAGAAGAAAAGTTACTTGTGTATCCTTATATGCCTAATGGGAGTGTTGCTGATCGTTTGCGAGGTTTGTCATCCAACTAGATTTTTGCATATGATGTCAAAGCTTTGTGTGTGTGTGTGTTTCGATTTTTGGGGGCAGCATGATGTGTGTGGAGATGAAAAAAGTGTGGTGCTTGCATGCAGTATTTCCGTAGGGTAGGTGGTCTGAGTTTGACTAGGTATTAAGAGAACATTTTCAGCAATGTCATAATGGGTTCAAATTACCAATTTTCAGTGCTTAGCTTTTCTCTTGTGAGCTTGGTTTTACCTTTTCCACCTTTAATTGGTAGATCCTGGTCAGGAGAAGCCGACTTTGGATTGGAGCAAACGTATGCATATTGCAGTTGGAGCATCTCGTGGTCTTCTGTATTTGCATGAGCAATGTAATCCAAAAATAATTCATCGGGATGTCAAAGCTGCAAACATCTTTGCTGGATGAAAGTTTTTGAAGCTGTTGTAGGAGATTTTTGGTCTAGTAAGCTCTTAGATCCAAGGATTCACATGTAACAACTGCAGTCCGGGCACTGTAGGACATATTGCACCAGAGTATCTCTCAACTGGCCAATCTTCAGAGAAAACAGATGTCTTTTGGTTTCGGGATACTGCTTTTTAGAAACTCATACAGGCAGAAGGCTTTGGACGCTGCCAACGTTCAGGCCCAGAAGGAGGAATGATGCTCGACTGGGTAAGTGGATTTCAATCAATACAAAATATCGGTACTTTATTATCTGAAGCAGAGAAAATGATGAGGAGCTGTGGGATTCACAGGTTAAAACTCTGTAACGGGGAGAAGAGACTGGAAGAGCTCGTGGATAAAATCTGAAGGGAAACTTCAAGTCGCATGAATTGGAAAAGGCGTGGAACTGGCTGTAAAATGCACTCAATCCAATCCAGACTCCGCCTAAATGTCGGAAGTGTTGAAGATCTTGGAAGGAATTCACGACACACAGAGCAGCATCCTGAGCCACTGGACCTCTGTCAAGGCCAAACATTTAGTTTCACTTGGAATTTTAGCGATGCCCGCGAGAGTCGTCTGTCGTTATTGAGGCATAGAGCTTTCAGGCTCGATGATGGTTTCGATACTGTATAATAAGAGTGTAGAATCCATTCCTCTTGAGGCATTGCGATTTGGAGTCGGAATCAGATTTTTAAGGAGTGAGTAGTTTCTACAGGCTTCGGCTTCCAATTTAGAAAAGCTAATCTAAGTGTAAATATTTCCAAGATATCTTAGCCACATTTGTTCTATATCTATACTCTTTAATCATCTGTTTACACAATTATTTTTATCTTTAAATAATTATAAAATCACTAGGAAGTAGGGTGGTAGATCAATATTATATATTTTTAATTTTAGAGATAAAAAACAAGCTTAATAGAAACAAGTTAGTATGTAGTAATATTTTTTGAGGATAAATTATAGGGATATCCTCTTATCTTTGCAAAAATTACAGTTACACTCCTTGAAGTTTATAATTGCATTACAAATAAATCTTCTATTCAAAGTCAATAAGTATATAAACACCCTTTAAAAAACATTACACTAATACCCCTTAGGGATTGTAGCTGTAATTTAGTAAAAAATAAGAGTATTTGTGTAATTTGAACTAACTTCATGGGTGTCAACATAATTTACCTTTTTTTTTTTCAATAAATATTTAATTTTGAACCCACAATGTAAACAGGCAACTAAGACAATTTGTGAGGTATTTGTTGTGTTAGTAGTACTATACTTATACTATACTATATGACCGCATTGTTGTATTTTCTGGTTTCTATGACGAGTAGTTTTGCGTAATTAGAACAGTATATTCTCTCGGCCCAACGACGTCGTACTCTTTCTATTTTTTCAATTCTCAGTCAATTCCATGTTTTCCCTCCTCTTTTCCTCTCTGGCTTTGCTTTGTCGTCCGTCGCTCAGCTTCCATTCAAGTGGTACTGGTGCCTGATTCAGGTAATTTTTCCTTTTTCCGATTTCCACTAATTTTTTCATGGCATTGAATGGTTACGTTCAGATCTCTTTGCATCCCTTCGTCAAATTGTATTCCAATTCTGGGTCTTTTTCTTTTCTTTTACTACTGTGTTCGTTGAGTAGAGTGCTAAATGATATACCGGAAAGACAAATTCCGTGTCGGGGACTTTCTTAAATATATGTTCATTATCGATTAACTGATGTTACAAATTCATTTTTGAATTCACAAAGTTTTGTTCATAAAATTTAGGAAATTTTGTCTCCATTCGTGCGAAAAAATGTTGTGCAAGATGGATGAGCTCTCTCTCTCTCTCGCCCCGTCTTTCTTTTTCTTTTCTTCTACCGACAATTATGAGCTCTGAACCATAAACAGGAAAATTTTTCGCAAATTTGCAGATTGGGAAACTCGTTGAAAATCCTTCCTCTCTTTTTTTCTTTCTGTTCCTTGCAGTGGATTCCTTGCCATGGCCAACGATAAGGTAAGCTTTTACTCTCTTGATGTCTTTAGTTTCTTTCACTATGCGGGGAATTGCGGGTCATATTGCAAGAAAGGTTTCAAGAAAACTTGCTTAGCTGGATATTTTTTCTGTCTTTAGTTCCGCTAAACATTGCAGATCTACTGTTCTTCGGTATCAGCATTCCTCGCTCTGGATTTGTTGATTTGTGTAGTTTTTGGTGCTCGATGATTATTTTTCTTGTTATTTTTCCTTGAGATTCTGTGTTTCTGGCCTGGTCTTTGTAAACTTTTGACTTCTCGAGATTGATTTTTACTCATGTTTAAGTTATCTATTTAAATCTTTTTAAAGATTGGCTGTGAGAACTAAATATGTTATCATAGCCAATCTATGATATGTTCATTCTAGATTAGGTCTTTTTTTACTACATTGTTCCTTGAGTATATTACCAAAATGATACACTTGAAAGACAAATTCCAAGTTCTGAACTTTCTCAAATGTATGCTCATTATCAATTCATTGATTTAACATATTCATTTTTGAATTCACAAGTTTTGTGCATAAAATTTAAGAAATTCTATTTCCATTCGTGTGAAAAATAGTTGTGCAAGATGGATGTATTCATAAATTTCCAAGTTGATTGTAGTGATTTAGTAGTTAATAGACAGGAACTTGTGTCCTCTTTCTGATTTTGTGCCCTTTTTGGGTAAGAGGAAACAGTAAAGACAGGAAGTTGACAGCACATGTAAAGTAATGAATGTGTAAGAGGAACTAACTCTGTGAGAGCGATGAAAGGTGATTCGTTTCTTTAATTGAGTTTGCATTAGCTTTGGGTTAACCACGATCTCTATTAGTAAATTTTCTTTCTTCTGATTTGATATAACCATGTGCACTTGGATTTTTCAGATTTGAGAATTTCCATGTTTTAGATTCCTGAACATAATACATATTGTTTAGCCGTCGGTAAGTAATTCTTTTTACTTTCAGAGAACGTGAACAACTTCAATGGCTAAACGAAAGGCTAGAAAGAATACCACACAACCTGCAAGCAGGAAAAACAATGTTCATGAAGATGGAGTGTCACTAGACAATAAAGAAGAAGCATTTCAAGACCATGAAGGTATTTACTTTACCTTTACTCCGTATATAATATATGTTTTACTCATTGATGAGCGAGTCAAGTTAATCTTTCAACTCCTACATGTGGGGAAAAAGGGAATAGTTGAATTGTAAACTATCATTTTTTTGAATTAACAATAACCACATTAAGTCTGTATGAGCCTAGCGTTGTCTGTGCACTATGTTCTTGATATTTGTGGTCCAGAACATATTAGTCAGCAAACTGTGGTTTCGACTTACACTAACTGCAGCATCTTTTTGAAGCTTATCGACGTTGACTCGTTATGATGATACCACACAATACCTCTTGGGAGTTGGTCCATACCGTTGGAACCAAGCAATTGGCTAGGTTTTTCTTCAAATCGTGCAAAAATGCTTGTGATTTTATCTGTTACATGCCCTTGTTGAATTTAAACGACGAGTGATTGTATCAATGATGACTAATTCTTGAGCTTATGCTTCTGAACTGTCAAGTGTTCTTTTGATGATTCTGCGAAATTGGATTTATCTTGTCATATCCTCTTCTACAATATCAAATTTGGTTTCTGGCAAGCCTTGAATTATAACCGGAACTTTTCAAGTTGCTCATTTCCCTAAAAGCTATAGCTCTGAGTGAGATCATGTTTATTGGATGATTAGATTTTCAAATAGCACTTTGATCAGTACTCCATATATAGTTACGTTGTGATTCATTTCTCCCAAACCCTGACAAACATCAGAAATCAAGTTAAACTTTTCTGCTTTTGAAGCATGTTGTTGTATCCTGCAAAGTTATGAACTTAATAGTTTTTTTCATCAGTTGAACGTCAAAGTGCTGCAATCAGGGCTCTTCGGGATGTGGAGATTGAACAACTCCGGACTATGTTACGCTTACTTCGCTCTTATTTCAACAAGGAACAGTTGCAAGTTCCTGTACTGCAATTTTTTATGGAAAACCTTCCAAACCTATCCATTGCTGAGATGGCGAAAGACGGCCAGTATGAAGTGAAATGGAAAGACAAAGATGGGAACTTGCCTCTGAACCATGCTGATGAAAGAACACTACATGCTTCTCTTCTACGTCGGCTGTCAGTAGCTTATCCTGATTACTCTGCTGGAATTCCTTCTTTGGGTGGCTTTGAATTTTCAAATAAATCCGGTATTCAGAATTCTACTTTGGCGTGAATATGGTCCGATGGTCCCAATTTTTACTATGCATTTTAAGTCTGATTCAATTTGTTGATCTTTATGCCAGTGAAAACAGGTCTAGTCTGTGCTGATAAACTGCAGATCAGGAGTCTTGTATGTCCTTCAACTAAAATTTAGTTGGCAACCTTTTATTGTGTCCATATTTGCATAGCTTTCCTTCTGGCACGCTCCTGCATTTGTATCAACTTGTCATCCAATTTTTTTACTTTGATGGAAACTGGAAATACCTCAAGGCCTTTAATTTCCTTACTTTAGGTGTCACTTTGTGTCTTTCTTTCAGGTCTTTGAAGAGCCATCTGATTCACAAGTACTAGAGTTGAAGGATGGCCTGCAAACTCCAAATGTACGTCTTTTTTTACATGGCCTGTACTTTATAACAAAAAGCCTACTTCATGTGTTATACTAATATTCGCCCTCTACAAAGCTTAATCTAGGTCCAAATATATCTGCTGAACTTGACAGAATGGCGTATATCTCAGTTTCTTATGTAAATATACTAATATGACCTTCAAGGCAGCCTCCAGTAAGAAATTGATACTTGAGAATTATTCCATCTTTTGTTGTCATTTTTCTCTACATGTAGAAGTGAGCTGAAATTAGTGGAAAACTTTGATCTGGTAAAACAGTGACACATAGATGTCATCTAGGTTTGTTTTTCATTCAGAATACTTTAATGAGCTCCATGGGAGACCTGAGGCATTGAAGTGATTACCTGTTAGAAATCTAGTTTTGCTCATTGCTGAGGAATAAGTAATGTTGGCTATCTCAGTATTCTAGTCTTGAGTTTGTTGCTGTTTAAACTATAATTGCAGGTGAATAACAATAGATTGTCTGTCGGGATAACACCCAAAACTCTCAGACTTCCAAAGTGTGGTGAGATGCTTCTATCTGTACATGGCTCACCCCTTGGTGTTTATAAGGAAGATAACATGGAAACAATACAAGGTATGCTTTCCATAATGTGATTTTCCACCTTCGAGTGCTTAATGTAATTTTTGACACATAATCATGTATTTCCGTATTTGAAGATTCACGACTAGAACTCATCCAACTCTTAGTCATAGCTTCTAGTTTGTATAGAGGCATATATTCCCTACTATCTTTTCATGCATAAACAATAGACAAACTTTGTGTATAATCTGTTCTATCACCGTGCAGAGACCGAAGACGGTTGAATGTTGAGTGGAAGAATCATGGTTGTAAGAGGAAGATGTCCTGCATCGAGGTTCATTTCAGTGTAGTTACTGTTATCTTACAGTGATTGATAAGTAAACTCTACTTCAATGTAAACAAGTAATCATTAAACATTCTATTATGCCCTCTCAGCGTGAGGCATTCCTTTCAAGTGGTATGCGAAATCTGAATCTTTCACATCTCTTTTGTTTATACAGAACGCATTTCATTTGCTATTCTCTCAAGCCATGCATGGCAGACCAGGCATGTACCATGTTCTTTCCCACGGCCTATTCTCTGTGTCTGAAGACGGACAACAGAGGAACGGAACAAATAAAAGAAAAGAAAAACGAACAGGGAATGCAGGCGAAAGACGTGGACAACTAGATAACACTTGATCATGTGGGCATGTTTTATTTAAAATCAGAAAATGTTGAATAGTTCAACATACAAAATCCAAAAGGCTACAGACAGGACAGGACCCTCGACATGCTTCACGCTGGTTGTTTCCCTTTGAAAACCAAAGCTCCAAAACCCAATAATAATTTTTGTAGGGTCCTTAATTCCCACCACCTTCTGCACATGCATTCTTTTGTTTTCCAGACATGAATCACTGCATCTCTAAACTTAATCTTGAGGTCCCAAACATAGCTAAGTAAGTTGAAACATTTGGTGTAACATTACATATACTAATCGTTCTCTTCCTCTCATTTTGGTACACCAATCTGTCCTCTCAAAAGGGAGAATTGTCTGATGATTACGCAAACTAAGTTCGTGATGACGTTGATTTTTACCAACTTGCTTGTTTGCCGACTGACTTGACCGGGCCCCAAGAAAATAAGGTGTGACTTTCATTTTATTCCATACCTTCCTCTTACTATTTGTGATTATTATTATTATTATAACTTAGGGATGAGGATTTGTGTGATGTTTATATTTATTTGTAAGTTGAAATCTCTTCAGGCTGGTTGCTGTGCTAACAACAGGCCCACCAAAAATTCTACCCTGAATCAAAATTGATCGAATTAAATTAATTACAGAACAAGTGTTATATACTTTTAATGTAATTAGTCACTTTTTTTT
This sequence comes from Sesamum alatum, assembly GCA_034509735.1. NCBI lineage: Eukaryota > Viridiplantae > Streptophyta > Magnoliopsida > Lamiales > Pedaliaceae > Sesamum > Sesamum alatum. Next base: position 7,832,095 of record JACGWO010000008.1, on the reverse strand, counting down.
AAATTATACATCAATCATAAAATAAATATAATATATTTATCATTTAATTAATTTAAATTTAATCGAATTGAATTTAGGCTAAAATTTCCCCAGGCCCACACCTACAACGATCATTAAAGTTGTTGAAAGAAGAGAAATTTTGAGTAAGTTGATGATGATCATCAGACTTAGGAAAAGGTCAAATTGGGTGGTGAAGTATATCCACAAAGTTTCCTCCATCAAATTCAAGACAACTTCTTGTGATGATGACTGACAACACATTACTTTTAAGCAAAATTAGTACAAAGTGAGCAATCAAACGACTTTAAACAACAACTTCAATGTTTCTCTCTCTCTTCAAAATTAGGGTGAGAAATTCTTGTGTCCAGAGTGAGAAAACTTTGGACGATCGGACAAGCCGTGGCCGTACCGTTTAATGCAAAGACACTCATTATCATAATAATAAACGCTTAGATCACAGCTAAACACGCCAACATATGTCACCCCAACTCTATAATTAAACTATATAATTACTCCCTAACACTTCATTAATTTCTTAAATACAATATTACTACACAGAGAGAGAGAGAGAGAGAGGTGGGATGAAGTCAACTTGCAACTGAAGGTGGTGAAGAAGTTGTGTATGATGGCGATTTTGTGAGAGAAATACTGAAAACCCTGATCAGATTGATGTTCAGATCTTTCATTTCCTTTATCACCTCCATTACTACTACCACTACTGCTAATAATAATGAAACTTTACCGCCTTCCTTTCAGTATCTGTCAGCTTCCTGTTCTTCCTCATTCTTCAAGTAAACTACACCTCCATCTATGCTCTGCGTTATGCGTATGTGTGTAGATTGTTACTGGATTGTGTGGGTTTGTGAAGTTTCTTGGTTTTGGCGTTTTGCTGTGAAAGACTAATAATTAGAGATTGATGGATGAAGAACTGAGAGAGATCAATGAAAGAGCGGCCCGATTTAGTCCCGATGATGTTTCAAGAAATTCCGCCAATGAAATTGCAGAATCAAATGTAAAGTCAAATGGGCCGGCAGTGATAGAAGGTGAGGAGGCAAACATGAAGGAGGAAGATAAATGTTCATCTTGTGTCATTGACATCAACTGCAACGATTTTGTGCAGAGGGTATGTCGAATTTGCCATTTGAGTGCAAAGGAAAGTGGTAAAAACTCACTGGAGTTGATGGAGCTTGGTTGTGGGTGCAAAGGCGAGCTTGGAGTTGCGCATTCGCTTTGCGCTGAGGCCTGGTTTAGGGTCAGGGGAAACAGGTAATTTTAACTTTATCAATAGTTTCTGATTTTTGTGTCCATTGCACTGTTTAGCTGATAAATTCTTGGCAGATGGATTTTTCTCTTCTTTCTGGTTTTGTTTAATTATGTCGATCTGTGATTGTTTGTTTTGTGTTTCCTGTCTGCTGATGGTGATCGTCTTTGTTAGTTCTGCACTATTTTATCGAACTTAGACATTGGTAAAGGAGGATTCATTAGCTTGACAGGAATTGTTTATAGTTTGGTTATAACTCGGAGGAAATGGGAGGGGATGATGGAGCGGTATTCTTGTTGTGGTTTTCAGAATTTTAGTTTTGTTTCTGCATACTTAGCCAAAAGAATGAAAGGAGTGAATTTGAACCCATCACAAGAAAGTACTGTGTTGATGGAAGAAGATCAGGGCTGCTAATCTGGAGGTTCCTCCCTCCTGTGCGTTGGCGGCCGGATACTTTTGATCCATAGCCAGAGAATCTGGGGGATGAGTTTTCCCATGTCTGAATCTCAAGACAAATAGTTTTGATTCGTAGGGGTTGAGAAGACCTGAACTCTTATGGTTGTAAATTCTTCTGGATTGAATTACATATGGGTTTGGAGTGGTATGGTGATACTTTCGTGATCCATTAACGTGTCTCGCAACAGGCAACTAGCCATACTTAGTAGCAGCCAGCAATGCTTTAATTTAGGATCCTCTGATGTTTACTCCACATTTTTATTTAGTATAGCATAGTCTACCAAAATGGAGAAGACTTCTTTCAAGTAAAAAACATCGACATTGCCTTACTTTTCAGCGTTGAATATCTTAAGGATTTCCTTTTCATAGTTGCTAGAAGTCCTCTATGACATTTTCTGCTATAAGCTTGGGAAAAGAAAGAAACAACTGATTCATGTACTTTGCTGCTCTTGTTTTTCCATCATGTTTAAATCTTTTAGTGCATGATGGGTTGTAATTCAAACTTATATTTCACCTACAGTAATGATATCATGTTAGTCTAGAAATGTCGCATGCCTCTCGAGTATTCTATGAACTTCTGCTGGTATTTGCTGGTGAACAGTTGTGGTAACATAGACTGGAATTCACAATATACTTGTACTTGTTCATTTGGGAGGCATAATGCTTATATTTCTATGCGTTACGAATTGCAATTTACGGTTCTGTCTGTTGTATTTGACACCGCAACCTTTTAAACGAGTTCATGAGTTGTAATATTTTGGGTCTATACCCTTTCAGGTTTTCTTTTCTTACTCCTTTCCTCTTTGTTCAGCAATATATAATTTGCTTCAGCTCGTTCTTGCAGATCATGTGAAATCTGTGGTGAGACGGCAAAAAACATTACAGGCGTCGGTGATAATGGATTCATGGAAGAGTGGAACGAGAACAGATCGGCTGAGAGCGGTACGAGCTCACCAGACGGCAGCAGAAGGTGCTTGCGTGGACAGCCATTGTGCAACTTCCTAATGGCTTGCCTGGTTATAGCATTCGTCCTTCCATGGTTTTTCCGTGTAAATATGTTTTGATGAAGCACTGGTTTTTGACAGCTCTTAGCATCTCTAGTCCTCCATTTTTCCACTTTGGTTTTCGAATTAATTCCTGGTGTTTGCATAGTCCCCTCTTTATGTTCTTGTTGTATCACCAAATACATATATTCACGCTGATCGCCATTCGATGCCAATGATTCTTTGTCAAGAAACCCTCAAAAAGAGTTTTTTTTTTTTATGTGAATTTTGGTCTCTTTGGTTGCACAAATATATTTGAGAGGACAAATAGTGAAGATATTGACTGGAAAACAGAAATTTTGGTACTGGAAACTGTGTTGGATTTCTTGTTTTAGTGAAGCTCATAACAAGGCACTCAAACTATTGCAATTCATTACAACTCGAATCCTAGTATGGCAAACAAGGTTCAATTTTGTGTAGGGTAAAATTACAGGTACTTCTCTTAAAATTTGGCATAATTACAAATATTCTTCATTGTTTGAAAAATTACAAATACCCCCTGAGGTTTGTAACTGTCTAATAAATAACTCATTTTCATCCATTTTTATAAGTGAACTGATTAAAATGCCCTTATACACTGAATTAATTTTTATTTAATTTTTAAAACTTTTTTGGTCTACAATGCGCAGGGATAAGTTTCTTAAGTTTTTTACACAGAGGATCAATAATGCAATTTATCTCGGCTGATTTTTCTACAATTTTAATAAAAAAATTTAAGGGCAAAATGGTCAATTTCAGACCTTTGGTTAAAACTTACAAACTTTAGGAGGGTATTTATAATTTTTGTAATTTACCCTTTTGTATATTACATGATAACCCACAACAAAATTAGACGCATCAAATCCTTAATTGAACCTTGCTAGCACTTGGTTGCCATAGATGATCCAATTGGATTTTTTATTGCATTTTCTACTTTATTTAATTTATACATGGTCATGTGTCTAAAAAAATTTTTCAAACAAAATACAAGATATTATTTATATACTAGTATATATATATTGAATGAAATAGAAGATGTAATATAATTTGAATTTAAAATACAAAAAATCCAATCCGATCAATGGAGTGGACTCTCGAGTAGCTTTAGAATTGTTAAGTGGATTCCTTCTCCAAGGGCTTGTTTATTTCAAAGATATAATTAATGAAAGATATGATTGAAGTGGAATTATATGATTGATATGATTATTGAATAAAACTATTTTTTGTTTACTTCATGTGCAAGAGGGGTGATTGGACCAAACCAACCTCTTGAGATGGTATTCCCAGTAAGTAAACATGCCCTAAAAAGATTAGTCTTAAATAAAGACGAGAATGAGTTTTTCACTTGAAAACAAACACCATTCGGATTCCCATCTCTATATATAGTGGTGGTAGTGAATTGCCTCTCAAATTACAAAATATAAGATCTGACTTCAATCCCCTCAAAACTACCTCAAATCCTGTTTTCAGTTTATAAAATTTTGATGATTGATCGATGATTAACTTGGATCAGCTGTTTCTTCTTGTGTATATTTATTCTCTTACACATGGCATGCAATATTCATTATGTATATAATCTTGTTTGGGGTTGTTATAGATGAAGATCCAACTGTTGAATGTCGTATATATCCTGTTCTATGATCGACAAATACAAAATGTGCTATCAAAGAAAGTATCTTCTCAGTATACTTGTCTCAACAAGAAAGATGGGGATGATGTGATGCGTTATCAAATATGGATAGTAGAAGTGAGAGATAGGGGCTGCCAACAACTGCAAAATGCTTCACCACATATATCCCACTTCAAGAAGCATTAAGGCTTGATTGTTATGAATCTCCCTTTTATCATTCGAAGCTCAACAATCTATGGCAATGCAGCTTTGGGCAACAACTGAAGCGTCGTCTGTGCTGACAAACGGATTGATCTTCACCCAAACAAGTGAGAAAACAGAAGCCAAAAGAACTGACCACAGAACCACAATTGTTGGAGTCCGATTCTGTCGGCCCATAAGACCCTTGAGGAATGGGTAGAGATGCAGAATCACCCAAAATGCAAAGAAAACCTTGCCAAACAAAGGCCCCCAAGCTTCATATCCGCTGTTGAGGGCATCAGAAAATCCAGCAACGACGCCAACCAAGTTCATGATGAGGATAGTTGTTGGAGGGATCAACACCGTTGTCCATTTGATAATGTAGAGATCCCCGAATTCTGTGTCATCTGCTGCTTTGGCAGTTACGGTGAAGTTGGTGTCGAGTCCTGCAAGCATTTTCAAGAATCCTTGGAAGACTGCAAAGAGATGGGCTGAGACACCTCCAATAACCCAAAACTGCTCGTTACGCCACAAGGCCTCAATGCTTACTCCACTCCACCTAAGCTCAAGCACGCTGGTCAAGATGATGGAGAGAAAGAGCCCAAGGAAAAGAACACTTGCAAGATTTGACAGCTGAAATCAAGGAAAATAAGCCAAGGCAAGATTAGTGAATGAACTCAGTGCACGAAAATCATGTATCAAGATAATATATATATTCAAAGCTCATTCATGTATACAAGATTCCAGGTGTTAAAACGTTTCATGAGTGCATTGAGTTAAATGACCATAAAAGCATCATATGGATGCCTTTCTCAATTCTCATCTCATGTTGCGTTGCATAGCATTTCTTGATGAATCAGATGCAAAATCTCCAACTTTAGGTTACAGAGAGTTTAGTTTGCGTATTTAATCCCAATTTGTTGGATTAACTTCAAGTCAGTGACGATTACGATTAAAAGACTGAAGCAGAAGAATTTTTACCGTCGGTATGATGAATTTCCCAGTTAGTAGACATATAGCAGGAAGGGAGCAATAGGCAACCAGCGGAAGAGATGTAAAAGGATAGACGATGGTATTGATGTATGCGAGTCTTTGGAGCCATTTGAGGCGGCCACCTCCGAATCCATACCACAGAGGACAGTGTCTACTCAAGAAGATTTCAACAGATCCCAGTGCCCATCTCAGTACCTGGTGAAGTCTATCAGACAAGTTGATCGGTGCTGATCCCTTGAACGCAGGCCTCAAGGGCATGCAGTAGAGTGATCTCCACCCACGACAGTGCATCTTGAAACCCGTCAAAATATCCTCAGTAACTGATCCATATATCCAACCAATCTACAAAAACAGAAATTTGACAGCTTCATGTCAAACATAGTCTATTATAATAGCCGGTGGGAAAGTTTTCTAAAGAATGATTAGAGGAAAAAATTTCCATCATGTACTGGCGAGCTAAAATAATTCAATCAATTAGGGGCCAAGTTTGACAATAATCCTTTAAGTAGATCTCGATATTGAAGTTTCGCAGTGTTTGAATCTGAATCAGATGTTTCAACGAGTAACAGCTTTTGTTAATGCACAATGCTTCAAGAATAAAGCGAAACTTATGAGATGAAAATGGAACCAACTTTCTAACCTCTTTACCCCATGCAGTCTTCTCTTCATACCCACAGCTAATTACATGGATTGCTTCTTTGATCAGTGTTGATGGATTGGCAGACTCGGCCACCCCTCCGTTTTCCATCATCGTGGACTCAATGAATACAGAAGACAAGCCAAAAGTTTTCTCGAAGCTCATTTGGGAGATGAGCAGTGACCTTTCATGCTCATCATAACCTACAGACGTGATCATGTAGATGCACTTCAGTTTTTAAAGATTCCAACTTGATGCCTAATAATATTAGTATATAAAATGCAAGAAACTTACTCTCAATCTCCCTAAGATTAAAGATGGCAGCATTAAGATCTTCCCTCTTCGCATCACGGTAAACCTCTGACAGATCTTTTTCTTTTGTGGGCTTCTTGCCGCGACAGCAGCAACAGGAGCTGCCAAGCCATGAGCAAGATGAGGAGTTCTTGGTTAAAGTGGGAAGAGATGAAGGTCCATAGCCGTAAAGGGCTTGTCTGTTGAAAACACAGCCTGTTCCCACATAAACAGGTCCTTGAATGCCATCCAACCCTTTCATGTTAACCTGACATCACAGTTGAACTAAATTTACTACTATATACCAACCCAAATGATTTGAGTTGATCCAAGCTTAACCTGGATCAGATAACTAACTGAAAATAACATAATTTTCAGTTTTACTAGCTGATGTAAGGCGTTAACAGCCACATTTTCAGATGCTTCTAGATTTAATAGCTCAGAGAATCTTACATCAAAGAAAACAGTGTTGCGATTGGCATATCGATCGCTCTTATCAATGCCATCAAACCTCTGGGGAAACTGCACATAACATACATCTCGACCTACTTCAGGATCCATCAAGAAACACATTGCCTCACGGATTGCCTTGCTATTGTTAACATAGTGATCACAATCAAGGTTGAGGATATAGGGTGCATTTGTAAGAACCGCAGATACTCTTACCTGAAAGAAACAATCATCAGTATAAAGCGATACCATATATGAAAACAGCAACTTTGTAATAGAATACTAGAGTGTAAGTACCAGAGCATTTTCAGCACCAGCCTTTTTATGATGTTGATAGCCAGGTCTCTTCTCTCTTGAGACGTAAACCAGTCTAGGAAGCTCATTACCATCCATATCATGTGCACCAGTATTGCCTAAAAACACCTGAAAAAATGAAACAAAGAAGGCCATGACCATTATTTCTCGACAGAAGATGCCATAAAGAATTATACACCAACATTAAATTATGAACTAATATAATGGTAAGAAAAAACAGATATAGTTGTTTTGAAACTGCTGAACTGACCTGAATCATGCCAGGATGGTCGCGTGTGTTGTTCCCGGGCCAAGGTGTTCCGTCGGCCATAGTCCAGCCTTCATCTGGTGTTTTCTGCGCCTTTGCTACCAGAGCATTTATCCGCACTTTATACTCTTCATAATCCCTCTGCAACTCATCAATGCAGAAGCAGTAAATAGACTCTTCTTGATTTTACAATGTGAACAGCAGATAACTAAAATCTTCCAGAATATGGAAGTACAAGACTGATGCAGATACACTTACTTTCATTGCTCTACGTTCCTTGACAAAAGAAGGTTGTATTTTATCTTTCAGATAATCAATTTTCTGTGAGAAGTAGAACTCAGGTGCTCGTGGTTCAATGGAGAACTTCTTGCAGAAAGGCACCCATTTCCTGGCAAATTCGGCTGTCTCAGCAAGAGACTCAAATGTAAGCATAGCAGCACCATCATCAGATACATAGCAAGACACTTTATCAACTGGATAGTCCACTGCAAGGATAGAGAGAACTGTGTTTGCAGTGATCAAAGGAGGTTCTTTCAGCGGATCAACTGTACTGACGAAAAAATCCACAGCAGCAAGCTGACAGGGTTCCCCCTCCCGCTCATATCTGGTATAGAACACAAGGAAATCAAATAAATGTTTGCCAGCAACTGAATAAACTTATACACAAAGTGTGAGATGAAAAACTTGATTTGAGTATACGTCCACTTCAGTTGTCTGCATGCGGCAGCATTAATTCGAAATGAATTTTGCAATGTTCCCAAACCAAGAAAGAAAGAGTTGATATAGATGAGAACCGTACCTGGCTGATAACCTGTCAATATATGTCAACCTGTTTATAGGAGACCACTTGGGGAACTGATCCAACACCCATGAAAATGCAAACCAGATCTCACAAATGACTGAAGTGAGCCACAGCCCAAAGGCGCTATCAACAGGATGTGTTACTCGATATTGGAAGAAAAGGCACAGAATAATCAGTCGCATAATGATCACAATTCTGTACGGAGTGAGTTGGGACTTCGGTAGAGGAACCACTTGTGACAGTGGCTGTGCAGCCTCTGACCTGCACAATTTTGGTGTTACATCCTCATGAGATTGGGCAAATCAAAACCAAAATTCAAGAATATCCATGATCCATAAAGATGGAGGTTGACAGAAGATATGTATGTAGCTATATCAATGTACAGTCAGTTTACAGAAAATTTATCAGAAAAACAACTTATCTGTATAATCTTTCAAGAATAATAGGTCCAAAACTTTATTCGTCAACTTTTTTGTTTCATAGGTAATTTAGAGATCATCCCAATGTCAGTATACTTACTCTGGTGTTAATTCCCCCTGCTGCTCAGGCGGAACCTGAGTAGATTGCGCTTCTTTTCTCTCCTTTGTTGCAGCTCGTTTCTTCTTGTTTTTCTTGTCTTTCCAACTTTCCACCCTATTCTTCCATATGGGATTTCCAGAGTCATCGAGATACTCTTCAGAAGATCAACAGAGTAGATCATTAAGATACTCCTCATCCATATCTATGGATAAACTGTTCATTACTGATATGAATTATGTTTACTTACCACTGTCCACTGTAGAAACAGTACTTATAGTTCTAGCATGAATGCCCCTATCCTGTAACATGACAAGCCAATCCAGATCCATATGTTTGTCATTCTATTAGCTACAGAGTGTTTTTCATGGTAATCAACAGAGAGATGCACTGTTTCATCACATCCAAGTTTGAAATTCAATTTCATAGTTTAGTCAACAAGACTATTCCCCATGAACATGGTTATTTTATATTCAACTTCATGCAAACAGTATAAACATTTGAAGAGAATCATACCTGAGCATGTAATGCAATTGGCGTATGATTTCCAATTTGTTCTGCTCCTACATCAGCCACCGCCTTGCTGTCTGTTCATTCATTCATGCAACTAGTTTAAATTTCTAAATTTGTCAAGCTTAACGTGAAATGTTTTTTTCATCGGAATCATTTTGATTTGTCCAGTTTCCTATAATCTTAACAGTAGATTTCTTATTAGTTAATGGAAACAAGAAAAACCTTACATACGTGCCTAAATTCTAACATAGAAAAAAGTTCAATTAGATCATATGACACACAATAAAAAACAGAGTAATGAACTCCAAGATTTAGTACCATCATTATACGGAGTGCCACAACGGATGCAGGCATTACGACCTTCCTTGATTTCATAGTCCAAACAATGCTGGCAGATGGGATAATTGCATTCCTGACACGCCACAAACACTTCACCGTTAGCGCTTAATCCCACCTGCTCACCACAAGTGCTGCACATAGGAAGCCCAGACTCCATCATCTTTACTTGTCACCACCTTTTGCTAGTGTCTTCCTTCACTCCCTCAGACTTAAGAAAAAATGTGTCCTGATCTGGGGCATTATATCTATGTTATAAAGGTAAATAATATCAACAAGATAACACCATTGCTTGATCTTGAATCAATCTGAACTGTTTTTCTGATAAAAAATGACAACGATTGTGGAATAACAAGTTGGGTCGTCGGTGTTAGGTACCCTATGCTCCCAAGACAGAGAGAGATGGGAAGAAAGGTCATTTTCTTTCTAATTTGCTGGAATTGGAAGGCAGGCTATGGTTGGGCTTGGTTACATCTCAACTGACTCAACCAACATTTCTTAAACCTCAAGGAACAGAACCACCAGACACACAGCCACCCAAATGCTTTTGCACGAAGTTGCTACTGGGCCCGGCCCCTGCCTATATAGTAGTGAGTGAAGCTTCCGGTCTAGATAGAAACTCCAATTTTTAGAATTTTGATAGGAGTTCCCCAGAAGTTAGTTCTTTCTCAACGCCAGAACACTTCTATGTTCAGCACCAACAAAATGCGAACAGACAATTGTAAAATTTCTTCATCCATGCTGAACAAAATCATTGAGTCTTCCATTTGAAGCCATCTACAGTTAAAAAAATATATCTATTCGATGTGAACAGATAGTTATCTATTCCCAAATCTAGGGGGAATAATGAATTCCCCCACACCCATAGGACCAAATACATCTTCAGCCGATGCAAACACATCCTACTTCACTGTCTTTACATGAAAAATTGAATCCATAAACAAGATAGAGCTTGTCCATAAGTCGCTGAAAACCAATCCTGTAACGTTGGATGTACTTCCAGAATCTTAACCCAAAACATCCAAACATGCTCGAGAAACTCGAATCGACATGCAGCGGCATCGGCGTGCTGTATTGAGCGTGAGTGGTGAAAGAAGGGGGGCTCCGGCGGCGGTGTCGAAGGGACCAGGGCGGACGCACGGAAGCAACACAGAACTTGCCGCAGAGACGGGCCATCGCAATCCGGAACCGTTGGAGAAATCGGACTTTCTGTATGCATGAGAGTGCGAACGGCCAAACGGTAAAAATAGTAAATTCATGTCGCATTGGAAACTTAAAAAACGTGTTGGTATTGTAAAAGCGGATTCGCTCGAGTAGCACCGGGAAATAGTCTTAACAACTTACGTCCACCCTCATCAGAATTAGTTAGTATGGTGTTGTCAGCAGATCTGTAAAAATTCGGATGTTTTTCTAAGAAATTAAGATCTATATGATATTATATACAAAAATGATTGTGTTAAGATACTATAAATTAGGAGTGTAAATATTATTAATTATTGACCTACCATAACCATTTTTTATTGCCATTTTCAATTGAAATACAAGTTGAGCTTGTTGAAGAATATATATTATATGCTATGAGGTTAAAGATTAAATAAGTTGAACAACATGATCTTTGCCTTGTATTTAGGCAAAATTACTTTTGGTCCGTTAAGAATGTTCAATATTAGGTTTAGTTCGGTAACTATGATTATTTTTTTACAAGTTCAATAAATTCCAAAATTAATAAAAAATAGTCCTCTGATGGCCGAGATTTTTTTTTTGGGCGAAAAGATGATATGTCATGGCAACTGAATATTTTGTAGAGCTTTTAATCCTATGTAACTTTGGAGATGAGTTGGAACACGTGGACATGTTTTGGAGGCAAGTATTTAAGAAAACAACAACACCCCCCCTCCAAACCCTCACCCCCACCGCGTACCATCCTCCCAACCCCCCTTGGTGCCTCCCGCAGAGGGGGACAACGACAACCTCAAGACGTCACTCAGACCATAACTAGATATGGACGAGGGCGTGGTGTCGCCTAGATGTGGAGGGTAATGCTCTATCGCCTCCTCTGCAACGAGCCGTCGCCTTACAGTATTAAGAAAAGATAAATTTTAATTAATTTAATTATAAGAAATTAAAAAAATTAAGTTTTTAAAAGAAAGTAAAAAAAATATTTAAAAAGTTAATAAATAATTATTAAAATATATTTAAACTAAATAATTATTCAAATTAATTAATAAAATATATTTTTTTAATTAATTAATATTTTTTTGGGAATATTGATATTTTAAATAATGTCAAGTCAACATTAATAGTCATGTGTCATTATCCGTGGCTGTACACATGTATAAGTTGTCGAAAATTAAACAAATACTTATCAAATTTCTGGCTAATTTTCAAAATCTCACTGGAAAATTAAGTAAAAAATCATAATTCGGATTAAATTTTATCAATTTTAAAATTTATTGAACTTGAAAAAAAATAAACATAGTTATCGGACTAAAACTAATATTGAGCATATTTAACAGACTAAAAAAATAATTTTTTCCTTATATTTATATTGACGATCTTGTAAACTTTGAAATTTTCATTTTATAGGTTAGCAGTTAGCTCGTCATTATAATTGATGTGCGAATATTTCCAACGGGTCTTCGAAGATCTTCCAGAGGCCCCACACTGTAAGAGGCCTTCGTGAGGCTCTTTATTAAGGTCCCCTAGAGATATTCCTATTAATGCAGTCCAAATAATATTGAGCATATTTAACAGACTAAAAAAATAATTTTTTCCTTATATTTATATTGACGATCTTGTAAACTTTGAAATTTTCATTTTATAGGTTAGCAGTTAGCTCGTCATTATAATTGATGTGCGAATATTTCCAACGGGTCTTCGAAGATCTTCCAGAGGCCCCACACTGTAAGAGGCCTTCGTGAGGCTCTTTATTAAGGTCCCCTAGAGATATTCCTATTAATGCAGTCCAAACTAAGTATTGATCATTGCTGTGGAGTAGCTTAAACACAAATAAAACTCGATAAATATAACTCAATTGAAAACACCGCGTTCAAAAACCAGAAACTGTGCATTATGGGTGCAAAATCTCCTATACAATCCTAAAAACTTGATCATCAACACAACTTTGCAGTCCCTAGTAAGCATTGATATTGTTGTACATTTCCACACATTTGGCATATAAATTTAGAAGTCATGAAATTGGAAATAGATAAATAAGATAATACTACTAGCTGTTTTTACTAAATCCAAACAAACATTTATCAGATGCCTAGCCAGCTACCGTAGATCCTTCTAACACGAGTTTTGATTTTGAGCACTAAATTACCAACAAACATTTCAAAAATGACACCAATAGCATTATTTGCACTCCATTTAAACCCTTCGGTCCAGTGATAGCTGGTCGTGATAAAGAAACCGTTACCTTGTGATTCAAGGCTCCGTAACAGTGGTACACGTACGTCTCCTGTACAAGAAATGTTTGAATGTGAAGATCGTTGGAGCCTCTTATTTCAAATTTAACAAAATATGATCCAACAGATAAGAAATGACTAATCAACATGGTTCTATTGATAGTTGTAATCAAAACTGCAGAAACTTGAACACACCTAATCAGAGAAAGAAAAAGGAAATAATGGGGCCATGCCACAAAAGATACCAACTATTACCTTGCTTTAGTTGATGAGGATATGCAATTAGTGGGTTGTCATGGCAAAATTAGTACACTTAAGAGTACGTACATACATTTGTAGAGCTGCATTGCGGGGCAAATCTCCCTTGGCAGTGAGCTTAAGTTTCTAATACTGCTGCAATGATCCGCTAATTACTTAGCCTAATTGCTTGCAGCAAATAATTAGCTTCTGCCAGAGGAGTAAGTGCCCTGTAATGCATTCATACAACTAATCAGTTTCTGATGCGATGAAAGACATGGAGATGGAGTACGCATAATGTCTATATATAGGCAAACTTAGGGATCGGTTTTACTCCGTACAAACAGTATATTCTGAAATAGTTCTTTATGCTATAGATAGACCTGAAATAAAAGGTTTGGTTCCATTTCCATTAATTTCCACCATAAACACCTTCTACACACACACATACAGTTTTTCTCATAAAACTTGGCATACTCCACTGATGAAAATATTAGGAGTTCAACACAAAAGCGTATAATATGCAATTCATACCATCTCACTTTAAAAGTTAAACACAAAAGGGTACAATATGCGGTTCATACCATACCACTTTTAAGTTATACACAGTGATATTAAAATCTTTAAATTATCATATTCTATATCATCAAAGTACCTTAAATGAACGGTAATTTGCAAGCAAGACTGACTCACAAATTTCTCCAAGTACCTGAAGTCAAGGGAATAGTATCTTGAGTTAATTATTAATGTTCAAAAATTGTGGAAGCGCGTCCCTTTATTATTCGAAGGGACAAAAGAGTTGGAGGCAAGTTACATGTCGAAAGAGCCTGAAATCTAATCAATACCCTGTATCTCACTTCTTTTGCTTGTTGATGAATCTAATCCCCACCACATTCTAGAAAAGATAATCAAAAAAGGAAAATAGTAAGTAAACAGTACCGAAGCACATCCGCAAGACTTAATTTCGTGTTCAAAAGAAACTTTGAGAAAGTTTCATAAGACCTATTTGGATACTATCTGCATGAGATCATGCAAAAAATCATTTATTAATATGTAGATAATTTTATAAAATAAAATACTGATACGATCATATATAATCTAAGATGTTCAGTTCAAGTGGATGCCAACATATATTCCCTGGGTCTTCCCATTTAGGGATTGGTGGGGTATAGAACTGATACTTGGTTAGTTGACCCCTATGATCTTAACAAAAGGGAATGTCCGTGCAAGAATTGTCTCCGCATATGCCTCTCATTTTCTCTGGCATATCCCAGAATTTGGTTCCAATAATTTCAACAAAGCGTTTTCTGGTGCGGAAACTCGAGCGTGTAATGTTTAGACATAAAGTAGCTAGGTCTGGAAGATAAAAGTGGCCAGGACGAAGAAAACCATGCATGAACATGCATATGTACTTCCTTGTTCTTAATTAACAAGGACTAATCATATATATGTAGATAAAATTTTATCATAATTTGTAATAAAATTTATTCTTGAACGATACGATTAGGTTTTCTTTTTTAAGCTACTTTTTCTTCTTTTCTCTTTTGTTTGTCTTTCGCTTCTCGATTGGCTTGAACAAATGAAAGAGAATATATACGATGATAGGATAAAGATTTTGGTTTGTGATGGACAGGTGGAGTGGAGTGGGTTACACTTAGAATATGTTAATTCGAGCACACAAGGTTAGACCATGTTATATAGTTTTCCTTTAATGTACATTTATGGTATCCTAATGTAAATAAGTTTTAAGATTACTTTCTCTTCTTTGTTTCTTCATCCAGTACCTGAGTGTGAATATAATTGTCCAATAGCCATTATCAAGGAGGTTATGAATATATTGATTAGTCCCATGTAGTAGTAAAAGATCAGGAGGTTGAGATAAATGAATTGTTGTCTCCAGAATCAATGAAGTCCCAGATTGCATTAGCATTTATGTTCCTGAAAAGAATGAGAAGGAAAACTGGAAGCAGTTTATCTTATGAACAGGCATTGGAATGGCAAAACTGTACAATAACCACAAAGAAGTTTCTAATTTTTCTTTTCTTTTTTTGCCTTTTAATTCATTCATAAAATAAGTTGTAATAAAGAGAGCTAATAATGATAATGTTACCTTTGCTACTTGCAAAATATTAACGGAAGATGTCCTATGTTATCTTCTTTAATTACTTGAGAATCGAGTGATTTGTTTGATTTTGGTGGTGAAACAAGAAGGTCCACTTTTTGGGTCACTAACTAGCTATATGGTACCTTTGATTGGTATCTCGTGTAGATACTTTTGCCTTTCAATAAAGAACCAGCCAATTCGTATTTTTCTTGGAAAAGAAAAAAAAATGAAGAAAAGAAACTAACCTTTACTTCACTGCAAAAGCCAATGAAGGGGTGTTTTCTTTTATTTTGATATGATGCATCAATGGGTAAGTTAAGATCCAATGAAGGGGTTGTTGGGTTGGATTGGATAGGATGGAAAAATTAATTTGTATGTAAATATTGTTATAAGCCTAAGTAAGATACAATCCTATGTTTATAGACCTAAGAAAACATATTGTCTTAAGCTGATTAGAAATTGCTAGGAAGGCAATAAATAAAAGAGGAATATTACCTCATATTGTTAAAGTGGTTATGGCTATAACATACTAGATTAGTATGGCAGAATTACCGGGCAAATCTCCTTTGGCAGTGAGCTCAGTAAAACTGCATGACACAAATATTTACTGGCCTACTGCCAAAAGAGTAATTGCCCAGTAATGCATCCACACATGCTTGATTATCTTGTGTTTTTCAACTGCCCTTGATGAACAGTTTACACCGCTTTGCGTCTATTTATAGTTGAGTTGAAAAAATGTGTGTTTTTTTCTCAGGCTACAGGTATATTTTGAGCATATTCTTTTATCCACCAGTCAGAGGAATAAACTAATTTTCTTTTTCCATCAGAAAACAAAATGTATTAATTCTACTCTGTTTATACAAGGTATTTCTGGAAGCCTGGGGTTTCCGCGGGTTGTCATCTTTAGCTCTTCTCAAGGATTTCTTTCAATTATAAACGAGGATTACTACCAGGTAGGTTATAGGAAAGGTAGCTCATAAGGCAGAGTTTTGAAATTGATGGACAAATGTTAATATGTAGTGTATGTGATGAGGATGGACAAAGATGTCGTACAATGGATGTGGGCAGGAAAAAGAAATGTTTTTCTTGCTTTTAGCATGTCATTATCACATGATTACTTGTACTCGGACATGGCAGTCATATAATTTCTGTTGATTAGGGCCATTATAGAATAACAATTCTACACAAGTCAAAAAAGCATATTTGGAAAGGCCTTTTCTGTTTATACTTCTCTAAACATTTCTTAACCACATTACCTGTATGTCATAGCTAGAATCAGACATGTCAACCTGCAGCCAGCCACTATCCACCATATATTTCATTTTCTGAATAATTGGTTTGACTAAGAGATGTATGCTAGAGAATTATATAATTACTTTACATTAAGTTATAAGTCACGCATATATGTTAGACGCTCCATGCAAAATTCCATACTAACCCCTCAACTCTGAAATTTCCTGATAACTTGCATTTCATCCTTCAACAGTTATAGAAAGATAATTATCCAGGATCATTAGATCATATTGATTGTAGGGTAATTGGTTCATGTGAGAACAACTACTAGTGCAAAAGACGATTTGCTTAGTGTCAATAATGTAAAACAGACACAAGACAAATCATAATATTCCTACTTCTGTGAAAGCAAAAGGACCATATTCCTCATAAAGTGCCAGAACACACATAAGTGTACCTAAAACTGCATAACCCATATAAGAAAAAGGTGCTGACCTTGAATAAAGGGAAAAACCCTAGAGGAATAGTTCCAAGCATATGCCAGTTCCTTCTCCAGCATATCCAATCGAAGTGCGAAACCAGGTGGTATATATATGAGCATATGACCTGTAAGAAAAAGAACTTGAGCATATATGGCAGGGAGTGTGATCTGAGAAAGAAAATTAAATATGTGGGAAAAAGAATAACAGTGTGATTCTCCTTTGGCAGGGAGGACATGCATGCGCATACTTTTTCTTTGCCAAAGGAGAATTGCCCTGCCATTCAATCTCACAATGCTGCATTATTTCAAGTTCTACAGAAATGACTAATCCTTCTTCTTTCTGTTTCCAAGTTTTTCTTTCCACAATAAATGTTTATGATTTGAACTGTCATTCTTCACCTTCATTTACCTATTCGTCATGCAGATTATTATTAATAATACTTCTCAGAAACTTCACTTATTAGCTTAAGTTCAATGTTTATCGATGATGCTGGGAAAACAATGGAGTACTTCTGACTTAGTTCATGAACTCTTTTACATTGATTATTTATGAAGATATTTTTTAATTTCAGAATCTTTTACAACACTGTCAGTACTTTTATGTTTTTCAGCAGCTAAATATCCAGTATCTGACTTGTGTAGATTTTTCTTCACTTTATCAAAGGAGCAAACAAATGCTCTAATGCTATGAGGAAGAATTAAGAGCTTGCTTAAGTTCATAAAATTCTTCGAATATTGCTGCAGTTTCGACATGCATAAGACGGAATGCAAGATAAGAGCAGTGAGGTTAAGTTTTCTGAAACTGATAGTAAAACTGGCAGTTTTTCCCCATGTACTGGGAATATCTTTTTGAAGAAACAGTTCCTCTGGAAAAGCTGCCCTTAATTATTCTGATGCCCAGCAGATTTAACTGCTCTGATTTATTAGTTAAGAGAAGGACTCAAAAGGATTTCTCCTATTCTTACTATCATTGAACTCGCCAAGTTTAAGCAACTCAACCTTTCGACATAGTAAGAGGGTGAGGCTGAAATCTTATCTTCACATAGTTATTCGTCTACAGACAGTGGTCAGCACTTCCCGGGTCGTGGTCCTTCCTCTAGAAACCTCACATTCGAGTGGAAGCTAGCAATCCAGGCTACTCATCATATTCTCTGTGAGCATCTTTAGCTAAAAATTATCTCAAAAGCATTTGAAGGGAACACAATAAATCAAAGATAGGTATCATGACAATCCAAAGTTAGTAGTTGAAAAATCATAAAAGAATGTTAATACAGTTCTAGGCATGTTGTGATAAACATATTACCGTATTAAGGCATGAATTTCAGCTTTTGAAACATGACACTAACAAGCTTCTGAACTTAATGCACTGCAAAAGTTTTTCTACACCATTTTAAGTGAAAATTAATTAATCAGCATATGAGCCAGAAAGCAATGGCATTAGTGCCCAACAAACACTATTAGCAAGATTAAAATGTTAGAGGCAACTGCTGACCAGCTTTCTATAATAAATCATCAATGGACATGCATAAATTTATTATATTATTATACCCCAGTTCTGCTTTATCTTCATCAAATGACCCCCCACCCCTCCAAGAAAGAAAAAGATGACGAAAACTCTAAGGCAAGGGGACCATGACTGCAACAGCACAAGCGGAGGAAAAGCTTAGAGGCATTGTTCCATAGCATATACCATAGCCTCCCCAGGGAATATCCACGTAGTGTGCGAATAACCAAGAATGAGATGCAACATTGAAGCTCAACAGAGCCAGAGGCAATTCAGTAACAGTAATGATGCAAAGCAGTAAAGGGAAGTGGAGAAGAATAACAGTGCAGTTCTCCTTTGGCTGAAAAATGTCAATGCATGTGAAATTGCATAAACTATTTCTGCCAAAGGAGAATTGCCCTGCCATTCTGCATATCTACCATGTTCTGGACTGCCATTAGATAAACTTTTGTCTCTGTCATTGGTCTTTAATATCCTTTCAACAGTGAGTAAAGAAGATGAGTTTCATAATCTGAATAAAGAATGGTGGGAAAAACGTATAGATGGAAGGTGAATATGGAACTGGAATGAAGCATTTCTGTTCAGCCAGAATGATTTGGATTGATAACCAACTATTTCCTCATTGAAGGGATTCAGAATGCTAGACTAAGCTTATGATATTCCTGGTTTAGAACATGTGCAAACTAAATGAGAATTCGCTCACTCACATGTACTAAACTGTATTCCTACTTTTCGACAAATTTCTTTGTTTCGACCAGTAATGGAATGATCCAGACATGACTAACCATAGCCCATTCTAGCTTTCAATGCACAGTGCTCTGAGGCTGTGACTGTTATAGGACTTTAAATTATGACATACTTAACAGCACATGCATTAGAATATTCAAAACAAGTTTAATTATCGTGCATTTAAATCAAACGTCAAAGAGAGAGTGGAAACAAGAAAATTCATGTCATTTCTCAGTCAGACACCAGGTTTGATAAGTTTGAAACCTTCGATTCAAACAACCCGAGTTTAATACAATACCATATCGACCGAGAAAACAGTAGTCCCATATCATCCTACGATCGGAGTCATACTCGTGTGGAAGCTGCGAATTCCCATGTTTTGCACGATGATTCACTGATCAAAAGCCATGACTATCAAAAAATCAACACGCGGAAACAGAACACGAAGGATTCCAGAAATAAAGAGTATTTCTTATTGCCAAATAAATATCAATTTCAGCAGCAATAACATGAAAGAATGATCCAAGAGAACTTACTGTATAAACTCTCTAGATATCCTTGGGCTGGCATATCCAGGAGAATGTTCTCAAACAGTCGCGACGATTATCTCAACATATATTCTCCTGTGGCCTGGAGAAACCCAATAGAAAACCACTGAGAATTCAGAAAGTGGATTTCATGCGGGAGCTACAGAGAGAGAGAGAGAGCATAATACAATTTTGTGCGATCGACCTTGATTAAGAACACATACACATGCTTTCTTTTTTCTTTTTTTGCGTAGTAATAAAATAATGAAAATCATAGTTTATGTAATATTAAAAAAAAATACTATTGAAAAATAAAATATATATCTATACCATTATATAAAGGGATAATTACACTCCCCTCCCCTGAAATTTGGTGTAATTACACTTAGACCCTATGTGATTTGAAAAATTATATCTACTACCCCTGAGGTTTGATCTTATCTAACAAATGGGTCCCCCATTAGTCAAAATTCACCGAATTTGTTGATATTAGCAAAAAATTTGAATTAAATGTGAGATTTGCCGTCAATTGACTTATTACTGACTTATTGTAGGTCAAACGAATCTTTTTATAACCAAACTACCCTTATATATCGTCACACGTTAATGCATGAGAGGAGGTATATTTTCACCGTTCAAAGGGTAATTTAGTCATAAAAGATTTTTTTGGTCAGCATTAAGTCATTAATAAGTCAATCGATGGTAAATATCAATTTTCATTCAATTTTTTTTGTTAATATCAACAAATTCGGTAAAATTTAACTAACGGATGAACCTATTTGTTAGACAGAAGCAAACCTCAGGGGTACTAAATGTAATTTTTCAAACCACAGGGGATCTACGTATAATTACACCAAACCTCAGAGGAGGGGAGTGTAATTATCCCTTATATAAAATAAACCCATTTTTTACTCAGAAATGTCAGTTAATGACACAGTCGCTCCACTTTTTTGTAATGTCAAAAATAATCCTCAACTGATATAATAACTACTTTATTCAATTTTTCAAATTTTATATTAATTGATAAATTAATTTTTTCTTTCTTTTTTTTTAATATGATGTGTTAGTTTGTATATTTTATTCATATTTATAATATATTTTCAAATGTAAAAATTTATTTATTATATGTACGCAGGAACGACGTGCCACGATAGCTAGTACTAGTTAAAATATAATAATACTAGCTGATGTAGCACGCCGTCTCAACGTGCATATAATAAATTCTTTTGCACTTTAAAATATATTATTATTATAAATAAGAGCAAATATAAATTATTACATCACACTAAAAAAATAAAAAAAACTAATTTATCAATTAGTGAAACTTTGGAAATTAAATAAGTTGGTTACATTATTGGTTGAAGGGCATTTTTGCCTCATAAAAAATGGTGCAGCGGTGTAATTAACCGTCGTTTGTGAGTGTGAAGGGGGTTTTCTTTATATAATAGGTATAGCCGTCGTGGCATGCCGTTCCTGCGTGCATATAATAAATATTTTTTTACGTTTTAAAATATATTATGAATAAAAATAAAATATATAAATTAGCACATCATATTAAAAAAAAAAGAAAGAAAGAAAAAAAAACTAATTTATTAATTAATATAAAATTTAGAAAGTTGAATAAAGTAGTTATTATATCAATTGATGGTTATTTTTTATATTACAAAAAAGTGGTTCGGTGATGTCATTAACTGTCATTTATAAGTAAAAAAAGAGTTTTTTTTTATATAATAGTATAAATAAATACAGTTTAATTTCGAGGACTGGAAGAACAGGCCTCACCATCACTCTGAAACAAAATTCCCGCGAGCCCGAACGATTTCCGGGTGAGAAAGAGATGGCCCCAGTGGCCCAACCCATCGTCAGATCTCATTTAAGAATCAAGTCAGCCCAGCCCACTGGTGGAGCGGCCGAAATTAACCTGGGGCCCTGGGCATTCTATCTATACGTGTATATAAAAAGAAAGAAGCAACTATTTAATTATCTTTTTGATAAAAGAAAAAATATTAAGTAAAATATTTTTGTAATTATAATATCATGATGAAATAAAATTATAACAATACAAAGTATTTAAATAAAAAATATAGAATGGTAGAAGTTATATGTTGATAGTTACTGTTTTTTAAATGAAATTACACCTGTAGGCCCTATGAGAATATATGAGTCAAGAAGCATAAGGGTATTTTTTGTAAATTTACTTAATACACACCAAATTCTTTTCTAGACCCTCACACTCAATATATAGTATAGATATAGATATAGATATAGATATTAGATATTGTGGCATGTTGCTCATGTGCTCATATAATAAATAATCCCTTATAATTTAAAATATATTATAATAATAATAAAAATATTAACAAACACATCAAATTTACAAAAAAACAAAATAGGGGTATTATCAACACGACAAAAGAGTTTATGACACAATGTTCAGTTTGAAAGTGAAAAAAAGTTTTATATATATATATATATATATATTAGTAATCTCATGTTGATCTGAATGAATCATCCTTTCCGCGTAGGTAAATCTTTGCCTGCTAGGCAAGAGGATAGCAAATTACAAATTCTGTCTCGGTAGGACATGTATTTCTATTACTATGAAATTCATAAATTAAGTAGTTAACGGTTATCATTATCCTTTTCGTAGTGACGAATCTTGTATGTTGATGCCCCCTAAAATTCTACCTGATAAGCCCAAGAGCTAGGAATTGGTTTTTGAGTAGGGCAGCCCAACAGGCGAAGCTCATTTGGGCCCAAAACAATAAGTTACTTATCCACAAAGCCCCTTTTATAAATTCTGACCTGGCAGGTCCACGAAAAAAACTCGTACAACAAGCCTAGTTATCAAACAATAAGGATTCCACATGACACGGGTGACCAACACGTAGAGCCACATCATACTAAAAAATCTCATCCAAATTCCTAGAGGATTGGCTGGAATTTGAGTTTTTCTCATCAGGTAACAATTTTCTTGAAAAACATGACAGATGTGGCAAGGGTGATTCAAACGGCTATATCTCTTTCAATTCTTATCCGATTCATGCGTGGTTTGTTGGAGAAGATAGTTGATTACCTAAAGTTTCCAACGTTGTGAAAAACTCAACATAACTCCTCCAAATCGGGCACACAAACCATTATAAAATAACTGGTTGTATAATCATTTATCAAGTAACTTCTACTCTACTTCTGCCCTCCATTTTGCACACGAATTCTCTCCAATTTAAGGCTATTTTCAACTCACTTACACACGTTCTATCACTACACAATACTATCTTACCATTTTTTCACTTATTCCAAGTTTTCTTTATTTTATCAATAAGAACATTACTGACTTAAGTATCAGAGTGCTAATCCCTCATTGCAGGTTAGTCTCCCCATCAATCTTGGGATTTTCGTGAAGGTCCTTCACTTTTGCAGTGCTGCTGGATTTCGGTACGCATCATATGTGTTCTTAAAAAAAGGAATTTGTCCATTTTTTGGGGTCTCAAAGGGGCAATGAAATGGTTGAACGATTGAAAAATGAGATTATTCAAAAATACACATTGAATGCTAAAATTACGCATTGAATTTCTGGTACGTAATAGATCCATAATAAAAAATGTGTATGTGATTGTTCCAGAAGAAATGAAACAAAAGATATGATAGAGCTAGAACAGTCATTGTATGAGATTTACCCAATGCTAAATGCAAATGCGCATAATAGATCAATATGAACATCATAAACTGCCCCGTAATAAAATCAGTTGCTGTTGATACATTTTTTCTTAATACAAAAACCTAAAATGCCCGTAAGTTCTCATTAATGCTCAAGCCTCAAAGATGTAGTTAATATTATTATATTACTCTGTACAAAAATGTTAAATGTAATTTAACATAAGTTTACATTTTACAAATATGGTTTACGCTTTTACTTTAAGAAAAAAAAAAACTTAATAATTCTATTTGATAGCCTCAATAATTTTTCATAAAGTCCAAGGTATATAGGTGGGTCTCCATCAATCAGCCCAACCAATCATAATCAGCTGGTCTAAGAGCAGGGATGTAAGACCCATAAAATTGGTCTTTTTTTTTATTTTATCTTTTTTAACCCCATTTTAACTGAACACATCAACATACAGTTAGGTGAACACACCATATATATTGTTGACACATTGAGGCTCATCACACCAAAATATATCCACCAAACTCCTAGTAATTCAATGATAATCGGGCTGAGAACTAACAAGTAACCAACTCCTGCATTTACAGACAGATTAGACTAGACCCAATTAAAATCATATTTTAGTCAAATTAAATCTAAATCGTGAATAGACTTTTCAGTTAGGAAGCTGACTCAAGTAACTTTCAAATGGTATAGGACTCTTCATACCTAACTTGCAAATCCTACTCTACGGATGCCTGTAAATAAAGATCTTATGCAGTCATTTAGTAACATCTTTTCAACATCTTACATTTTTTTTTACTACTTCACTCTCTCTCTCTCTCTCTCTCTCTCTCTCTCTCTCTCTCTCTCTTCACATTATTTTATCACTTCATCATCACATTCACCATTATTCTCACTTATATTCTAGTTTTACCATTTATTTATTCAATAAGAACATTACAAACGTAAGTATGGAGTGCTAACCCCTCTTTGCAGCCTAATCCTTCACCGATCTTAGGATTTTCGTGAAGATCCTTTGACCTTTGTAGTGCTATTGGATCCTAATACGCATCACTATTCATGATGATTATTTTATAAAATTAAAATCAACTAGATTTTATAGCATTAATTTTAATGGATTAAAATTATTTTTGGTCTGTAACTATACCCCTTTCTCATTTAGTCTTTTATCTTTATAGGGTTTCAAAAAATCGTATAACTTTTAATTGTCACGATTTTGATCCTAATTTCGTCGGAATTTCTTCAATGTCGCCGAAAATGTCTGAAATTTGGCCTCCACGTCAGATATTTAAGGCAACTTTGGAGAAATTCCGACAAAAAGAGGACCAAAATCGTGAAAATGAAAAAGATACAGGATCTTTTTGAAACTCTAGAATTATAAAGGACTAAAACGAGAATGGGGTATAGTTATAGAACCAAAAATGCCTTTAAGCCTAATTTTATTTACACCCATGATGTATGGGTTGTTACATGAATTACTTATGTCTTTCGCATAATTATATAAACTATCCTTACCAACCAAAAAATACATAATTTGTGTAATGATGATGTTGATATTTTTTGAAAGTGTATGCCTAATATTTTAAAAAATATAGATGATTTGTGTATATAATATCGACATTTATGATGAATGTATGCACAATCATTCAAATGACAAAATTAATTTGGAGGGTATATATAATTATCCTAATTTATAAATTCATTATTGAGGCCATGCATGTGACTAGGCAGCCAGAATGAAGACGAACAAAAAGTCTAAATAAAAGCTTCAATATGACAGACAATTCGAGACAATGTATGTTTACAGCAAGCAGTGTACGTACTGCATGAGAGAGAAAGAGAGAGAGGGTAAAGAAGATATAGACAAAAGATAAGGATGAGGGAGATGAGAACATTGAAATATCAAAGAATGAGTAGACAGAAAGTGACTTAAAAAGCCCACCTCAAAAACCACATTATACTAAACAACAAAAGCTTGCAAGAGTGATTTTAAGAGCTCTGTAACTGCTATATTCCAATCTGCTTCTCCCTTTTTATGCCTATTCCTATGAAGAAGAACAATTATTAATGGTTTAAAATTAATGAAAGGGAGAGAGAGGTCTTGTCAAACTGCCCTGCCATCAACAAGTTCCTTCTTCTTGTTTCTGTCTTTGCCCTTTCTTACTTTTTTCTTTCCAAGACCTAGACAATCAAAATGAAAACATTCATATTATTTGACTCTTATCTTGTATCCAACGGTTTTATATGTGATCCGGGTCGTTTCCCGCAATCTCAGTCGAGTATTTTATTGAACACCTTTCTTAGCGATCTCGTAAACTCCCCAGATTAAATGTTCATGAGAAGAAACAAGCACGTCAGGCTAGTTGGGAGTGTTCCCGGCAAAAATTCTCCGATACTTAAGTCAGATATATGTCGAGATGGTAAATTGGCGATCTGATACAGTAATGTGGTCAAATGTAACTGGAATAACTTACTATAAATGTTGTGGGGTATGTGTATTTATAGGACCAAATGTATGTATTTGTTTGGTCCACGTGGCATCATCTCAAAGCTTAAGTTGTCTCCTTATCAAGGGTCTAAATCTTGGACACTATCGGATGCGGTTCGGGTCGGGTCAACAATACGTGGATCCATGAGATTTTTGGTAATTTTGATCCTTTTTCAGGGCTATTTGTATTTTTCCATAATATTTGAGTTATACCCCCATCAATATGTATGTTATGTGTGTAAAATTTTTCTTTGAATAAAAATAAATAATGTAATATTTGTACACGTGACTTCTATATACGTTAAATTGAAGAAATGATGCAATAAAATTTGAAATAGCTAATCCATCCCCTTATCAATCCTTTCCACACAAATTCACAAATCTATTAAACCATTTCTTATTTTAAAGTGTAAATAAGGTATTTGTAAATTTTTAAATCAAGTAATTATTAGCTTAAAGTCAAAATTTCCAAATTTAAGCAAAAAAATAAGTCTGAATCTGGAAAGACCTCCAAGGCTATGAAATGATTTTACTTAATTTATAAATTTTGTAAAATTTGTTTATGGACTAGAAGGGTGAGAAGAAAATCTCACCTTGTCAATTTTTTTTTCTTACAATTTTTCAAAAAAATAAAAACGAATAAACAGCAAGGACAAAGTGGATATATTTTCTCAAGTTTCCATTTGAGGATTACATAATATTATCATAAGGGTATTGGTAATTTTTCAAATGCGATGTACTACTTTCAATTATGTCAAACTAGAAATCGTGGCACGCAATACCTGCGCACATAACTGTTTAATAATACTTTTTATTTTATTGAAACTCATAATTTATTCCTATATATTAAAATTTATCACTCCTTTATAATCTCATATACAAAAATTCATAATTTGTTCCTATATATTAAAATTTATCACTTCTTTACGACCTCATATACAAAAACTCTCTGATAACTTTTTTCTAATGCATTAATTATCAACACATATTTTACTCAAATTAATTTATTAATTAAAACTTTGTACAACATATGATATATTGATAGTAATTATTATACATACATGCAATACAAATACTAATTAATATGTTATCTCTGTTTCAATTAGCAATAAACTTAAACAAAACGGGAGTAAATTTAATTTTTCAATACATGTAAATGCATTGAATTATTTTTCTAAAGGGACTTAATTGGGCATTTAATTCAATTACATGAGTTGAGAAATTGGAGGGCATTTTTGGTATTATAATAATTTAATGTAGTGGTATAAAAACTACCACTTTGTGTCTATAATACCCCTTCTCTTTGTAATAGTATAAATTTTAGGGAAATTCATTGTATTTTTCCATAAATAAAATAATTGGTCCATAATGAATGTAGCAAAACCTCAAAGTTGAGGTATGTGCAAGTCGAAGGATATTTTAGTTAATTCATTAAAAAAAATTAAAACTATTATCATGACCAAAGTTTATTAAATGAATGGATTGAATTAAAAGGGCAAATTCAAAGATCTAATAATTGACATGATGAAAAATTTTCTTTTATAATAATATAGATGACGGACGGAATGAAGTACATGGCTGCAATATTCACTAACTTAGAATGACGAGATAGAGTTTATCAACAATCAATATCACTTGGTACTGCCTTTCATAATTCAAAATAGGCAGCAATAAATTCCAAAACTAATTCAAAATCTGATGGCCGATGGGGAATAAAGGTTGCTACGACCGAAGGCAACAAAGAAATTTCACCTTTAAGGAACATTGAATTAAAGTTACAATAAATTTGACAAATGCACAATGATATTATTAATTTGCCCTTGGCGAAATAATAATTTTTAGACATTTTTTTTTGGAGAAAATGCAAACAACCTCTTATAATATTGCAAATGAGCAAATTAATCTCTAGAAAAAAAAAATAGTAATTTAACTCCCTGTCTAGACGGGTAAATCACTTCATTTTATAAACTATGGGAAGGTATATTACTATTATTTTTTTCCTTCGTATGGAGTGATTTGCTCATTTATAATATACAAGAGTTAAATGGGTTTAATGCAATTTACCCCCATGTGATATTGCAAATGAGTAAATTATACCCATATGAAAAGAAATAGCAATTTACCCCTCTGTATTTTACGAAATGAAGCAATTAAGCTTTCCCTGCCTAGGGAGGTAATTTGCTTCATTTTGAAAAATATAGGGGGTAAATTGCTTTATTTTAAAAAATACAAGGGGGTAAATTGTTATTTATTTTTTCATACGGGGTAATTTACATATTTACAATATCACAGGGAGGTTGTTTGCATTTTTTTCGAATTAAATTACATTAAAATCCTTTCTTTGTCATAAATGGAGATAACAATATATATATATATATATATGTGTAAAGTTTTCCATTGAAATGATTAGATTAATGGATTAAAACTAAAGGAGACTTTCTCATTTGTTTATCAATTGTGAATTGTGGAGACTAGTTGATGGGAAATTCTAGTTCGAACTTGGCTTGATTAAATTTTAATCAACTATTTAGTAATTATTGTGTGATGGGTGTACAGTTCAGGAAAAGTAACCAATCACATGGTAAGTGTACCACACTTGCTCTATGACTGATTTGGTTCGGACAAAAAATTTCCTAGTTGACAGTGTTACAGGCTCTCTCAACCCGCATGTGTTTCATTAATAATACTAAGTTAATTTGGTTTATTATAAGTTACATATATACCAAAATCAAATAATGTTGATAATGAAAGCAGAAATGAGAGATAATAAATACAAAAAGTTGATATAAAATGAGAGGAGGTGTGGAATATTAATTGACAGGTGATGTGATGATTCAGAAGCAGTGTGTACTGGCGAAAGACAAAATGAATCCACGCCATCCGCAGGAGAGGACACATAGTAGAAGTGGGGTGCTCGTGATATCTATATTAGATGCAAAAGTGAAAACAAATTGTAATGTTTGTGTTTGTAAACTCCAAATTGAGGCCCTACACCCATAGCTTCTCCGCCTAGCCTACATCTGCCGATTGATGCTTTTGGTGCCTGCCTGCCTGCCTGCCGGCCTGCATTTGGTCGCTTCTGCTGCATATATGCAGCTACTTTTCAGCTCCATCGTATATCTATTTGACATTGACACTTCTTTTATTCAACTCTACAAAGGAGAAGAGCTTGCTTATCTTCAATTTACCATCTCCAAATTGCCACCTCCAACTAATTTCACTTCAAAAAGTATCCTATGCAGATGCAACTGCATGATCTCATTTTTCATTTTTTTTTCTTTACTAAAAGATTCAATTATGAATACTTAAAGTGGTTTACGAGGTTACGCATAATTATAAATATTCATTTATTGTTTGGGAAATTACAAATAGATTCCTGATTCATTCGAGTAGCTAAATGCTTTAATGAGGTCTTCGGCAATGAGTTTTCTCTTCAACTTCGTACAAAAGGTCAGTCCCAGTGCACGGTTCACTACAAGAAAAGAGGAGAAGCCTTCGCGTACCGGACCCAACATGGAAAGCTCAGGAAGGAAAAGTATACGGTCTGCGGATAGACAAGTGGGACTAGCCTAGCATTCCTCTTGCGATGGCTGTTATTAATTTTTATGGTCACTTATAAAAATAGAAAATCTCTAACAACTAGTCCATTTATCATTAGTATTCGTTAGATTTTCATCTATTTTTTGAGATAAATTAACCAAAATATTCTTGTGAATTATGAAATAATTTTACTTATTTTAAAAAAATATATATTTTTTTATGGGTTCTGGACAAGAAAAAGATTTTACCTCATCAGTTTTTCTTTTTTTCAGTTTCAAGCCTGCTGTTTAAAAATTATATAATTTCATCAATTATGAGTATCCATAATTTTTTAAATAATAAAAATATTCATAATTATATCAAATTTTAGGACAAATTTTTTATAATTTAATTTCTGAAATACTTGCCGGTTAAAGCTGCATGATGAGTCGCAATCATTGGGTGTTGATTAGTAGTAATAATTAAAGTACTTTCCAAATTTATTACACATAATACTAATAATAATAGGTTTGAGAATGAGGACAAATGCGCATGTCAGTGACTCCATATCATACATCTTGACATTCCGTGACCCCAACACCACCCATCATCATCATCATCATTTCTCATCACTTTTTTCATACTCTCAGCTATAAAAAGCATGCGCCCCATTACCATTTCACAATCTATCCATACTCATTCAACTACAAAAAAAAGTACACACACTTGCACACACTACCACACTCTCAGAGAGAGAGAGAGAGAGAGAGAGAGAGAGAGAGAGAGAGATATGGCTTCCAGGTTGCAAAGAAGAATGGCACTTCGCAGAAAGCTCCACATTTTGAGAACTCTAACCAAATCCAAATCAGTAAGATTCATCCTAATGCACTTTTCACTTACTATGATTCCTTGTTATTATTATTACAACTTGGTTGATGATGGATGTTTTAGGTGAAAAAGAGTTCCATAATCATGGATGCTTTTGTTTACATCTACAAGTTGAAACTCCAAGTTGAAGCCATCAAACGAGAGTACCAATACCTTGTCAATCACATTCAAGTACGTATGCGTACTCTATAGGAAAATTCTAATTCAGATCGGGTTTAGCCCCTAATTAAATATTATACTTGTACGTGATTAGTTTGATTCGACTAAACTTATTGTGGCAGGAAGTGAAAGTGGAGGAGGTTAATGATGATAAGGAAGGGAGGAGGGGATTGTTGATGGTAAGAGTGAAGTGCAAGAAAGGTGAAGAGTTGCTGATGAGAATGGTGGAGGTGTTTGAGAAAATGACTGTGAATGTGGTGGAAGCCAGGGTTACGACATCCTGCGACGACCACTTCTTTCGGATGGAAGCCATTGTCCAAGCTAATGTTGATGCAGCAATCTTGAATCAAGCTATTCTCAACCTCATCCAAACCCAAAATGACGAGATATCCTACTAATTAATATATTAATTATTATTAGTTCCTCTGTTAATTAATTAATTAATTAATACTAAATAGTGGTACAACGTACGTACGTGCTAGTTGCTGTTGTGTGTCTGATCGTCCTGTGACATTGTCTTGGAAGCTTGTGAAGGTCACTTTCAATTTTGAACTGGAAAAATAGTGAGAAAGTCTGACCCCTCTCTATCTCTATTCCTATTCCTATTTTAGTTCATCGGCCCTGGCCGGCCGAACTACTGTAAAAGAAAACGACAATGATAAAGATATATGTTGCTCCCTGATCAACTATTCTGCCTCTTTTTTGTTAATTTTTTCGGTCTAATTAGAGATTATGAGAATCATGCACGTAATTCACATATATATTATTTGTTTCATGTGAAATTGTAATTAAAAATTTTGATATCATCTAAAAAAAGAGGAATTCTTATTCGAATAAGTTTATCTACTTTCCACTATTTTTCCAAATGCAACCTATTCACATAAATTTTTGTGTCTACAAAAATAAATTACAAATACAAGAAAAAATATATGGGCAAAAAGTATTTTATTGATTTAAAAAAAAAAAGTGGATACAATCTCTGTAAAAATATAATCCCCTTATAATTCTCTCTGAATTTCGATCCTAAGGGCTTCAAGCTTGTTTCTGGATGTAGATGTGTATAACCTTCGAATTTGTAGAGCAAACTACGTGTTACTTTAAAATTTGGTATTAAGGCTTGATGAATTTGATGTCAAGGAAGACGCGGAATCTTCATGGTTGTAGATTTTCGTCGTGGCAGAGAGCTTTTGGATTTGGATCGCTTCAGATTTGTTGTGTTGTATGGAATGACTTGTGTTGTCTCCAATGTTTGATGTCCTCTGATTTGTGGTGTGGTGAAGGGTCTTATATATAGGCATATTTGAGGCTTCAATAACTTGTGTTCATGCCTGTTGGGCTTGAACATTGTAGGCTTTGACATGGACTAGTTTTCGACAAACTGTACACTACAAGAAAAACGCTCAACAGCAACGAAAAAAAATCATCGTCGAACTAATTAGCAAGTAAAATTTTTATTGCTAATGCATTATTTAATATAAAAATTTACTTGCTAACAAATTTAGCAACGAATTGTTTAAATATATATATATATATATATTAAATAGTGTAGATTAACAATGAGAATTTTATTTGCTAATTAGCTCGACGTTGATTTCAGCAATAAATTTTTTCGTTGCTATTAAGCTATTTTCTTGTAGTGGTAGTTGAACATGTACTTGGCCAAATTTAACCGATCCAAAATAGTAAATATACATTTTTTCTGGATCGACCCATAAAGATACATAAAACCTAAATTTAATGAGGGCTTATGAATTTCTTGCCTTGAAAGTATGAAAAGGCCAAATTTGTTCTGGACTTTACTTTGAAACCCAATCATTGGCCAATTTACTTGGGGTTCAATTGATTATTGACTTAAAATATTTCGATACCAACACATCCCACTTTTAATTCAGTTTTAACTTATGAATTTTTTTACAAAATAACTTCTCTAAAAATAGAATTTTGCGCAAACACTATGTAAATAAAATCTCCCAAAAAGGAAAACTCAGCTGGTGGATTGAATTAATAGAGGCCTAGGGATAAGTGGGCCGGCCTGGCGCTATGAACACAATGACCACACAATATATCGTTATATTTTTTACAACTTTAATAAATTGCGATCACATGTATCTTGAAAAATATACAAAGAATCGAAATATATTGATCTAAATATAAATTATACAGTTAAAAATTACTTAAAATCATAAGACATGATTTAATAATTTATATTCATCTGTGATATTCTGTAGACGTCAATTTTGTGAAAATTTTCTTGAGTATCCCAATCTTTATATAAATCACCAAATTGGTTATCAATGGTACTATTTTCACTGATATATATATTTTTTTAGGAACACTAATACTTTACTTGTTCTTTTTGAAAATTGAAAGTTTCAGTTCTACATTGATAATTATTTTTTATTTTTTTACTAGCGTGTGACCTGTGCTATGCACGGACTTAATATAATAATGATTAAAATTATATTCTATTAAAATTTTAATTATATGAAAGTCAATCAAAAGAAATTTTTTAATAATTACTTTTTTAAAAAAATTAATTACAATGCATCAACATCAATAAAATTCATAAGATTTACGATTATAAAGAACATATATATGGAGAAAGATATAGATCAAATAAAACTATGTTTTATTTATATAAATTACATGAGAACCATCTCCATTATTTGAATAAAAGTAAGAAGCTTATTCAGATAATTAAATGGTGAATTTAGAAAAACAAATGACAAAAATAATTTAAAGAGATAAAATTAATGATATTTCAATAAATAAAACTTATAAAAAAACGTTGATCATAAGAAAAAAACAAAATTAATGTATACTGCTCATAATTCACGAACTCAATAAATATAATGGAGTATGAATACTCTCCAATAAAAAAGTATATGTAAAATTTAATCTCTTTGCGGAAATTATTAATAAAACAATCAAAGTAATTGTGATGAGATAATTAATATGAGATAAAATTATGTAATTGGTTTAGAATATAAAAAATATTAGGTCTAAAATAAGGTTGAATTGATACTTGTTTATATGCTCGCAAGTGAAAGAAACTGTTAGAATTCATAAAAGAATAAAAAGACCTTGCTCATTAGAAACAAAAACCAAAACTAATGTATATATCATATAATTCATGAACTCAATAAATAAAATAATTGACCATACAAAATCAAAAAATCAACAAAAGTACGTATACTTACCGAAAAGAAGTATAGGCAAAATCCAATATCTTTATAATAAAAAAGCATGGGAGTAAACATAAATAAATAAAAATATATAGAATTTGCTTTCAATATAATTATTTTGAATCCCAACTGTATATATGCTGCATAACTTATGAAATCAAGAAATAAAAGAATTGGTAACCAAAAAACAAAAAACAAAACTCACCGCTAAGAAATATATGCAAAAGTCAATATTTTTGTAAAAGAATATTAATAAAATAACCGAGTATGATAATAAACTAAATTGAACTTAACAAATTATGATTAACACGTAATTACATAATTTAAATAATGAATAAATAATTGATAGATACTAAAAAGCAACCAAAAGAGAACATTGCTCACGCCTTGACTTGTAATCTTCTCCTTTTTTGTATAATGTAACATGGAATACATATATTATTGTTTGAAAAATAGGTAAAAAAAAATTAAAGAAAAAAATATTATGATTAATACATGAATCACATGTTTCATGAACTCATAAACTAAGATAATTGATAATAAAAGGTATAAAAGGCAAACGAAATATTTTGGCACTGGCTAAAATATTAAATTAATTTTTAATAAAAAATAAAAATTAAATTAATAAACATGTATATGTTTCATTATTTTATATAAACTTAAATATTTAGTCCACGTAAAGAAGAGTGAAATATATATTCTTAAACCAATTGATTATGTGTTGATTGATTAGATATTGTACGATGCAAATTATTGAAAATCAAGTGATTATTGCAAATTACTTCTTAGGTACATTAATTATGCAAATAAGTTTCTTAGTAGAAAATTATTAAGCAGTAACTTAGCTTAAATTTATAACAATTGGGAGAACACCTAATTTACTATAAATGCGAGCAACATTTCACATAAAAGCAAATACATATAAAATCATAAAACTCCAAAGAAGAACACTTCATAGTAAATTCTCTAAAAAAAACGTAAAAAATAATATTTAAAAGATGAAAAAAAAGAAGATTAACAAAAAAAAAAAAAAGGAAAATATCACACAAGAGACATGAAATTGATCATAAAAAAAACAATGAAATAAAGAAATCGTTGGGTAATGCATGCATCAAGAAAAAGAAGCTAATACAATTATATTAAGTTGCTCTTTACATTAATGAAAAATATATTATTATGCAATGACAAAAGATTTGTAAAAAGACGAAAGAAAAGAAAGAGTTAAAACAAATACAAAGAAAAAACTAAAAGTAGTCGCATGCAATTTGACAACCTGGTTAATAATGAAAAACTAAAATGAAAGTTCGATTATAAAAAATAAGAAGAGAAAAAGTCAGTTTGCATGAAATTAAAAACTTAATGCATAAATATTAGCGAATCAATAAAAAAATGGCAAAAGTATGTTAAATAAAATATATAAATTGTAAAAAAATTATTGTATCGGATTAAAATTAAAAAATATTGCATGAGATATACCAAGAGATAATACTATAAATATACGCATATACGTAGCTTATGAAAATAAAATAATGAATATCTAAAAATGTGAAATATTAAATTATATATAAATGTTGCCAAATACTACATAAGACTAAGGAAAATTGGTGGAGAAAGTATTACAAAAACTCCTAGTCCACAAATATTATTCAATAAGAATTTTAAATAATTAAACACAAAATTTTATAAATAAAATATTCATGGAGAACTTTAATGCTAGAAAAAGAAAAAAAAATAAATTAATTTGAGCAATTAAGAAACATCCAACCTAGACATATCTTATCACCTCTAAGGACGTTTTTTACATTTTAACATAATCATTTCCACAGAAATGACTCCGATTATATATAGATCAAAATAAAAACTGTTATAACACACAAATACACTAATGCCAAGTACAAAAGATTGTGTTTTCTCATAGGCATGTAATATCTTTAATTTCACAAACTTGGCCTTTATGTTATTCCAATTTTACAACTCTAGATCCAAAAAGATAGAAAATGAAGTAAATGACTTCTAAGGCAAAAGACGTTCATCCCAACATACTAATTCATGCAAACATCAAACGGAACATGAGTTCATATTTCATATGGCATGGAAGAAAACGAAGTAGAGATATAAAATATATACATACCATCATGACGCAACATTGATAATTAGTAAGACGTTTCTCTTATAGTGTTTGGATGAACGTTGCTCGCCTTAGTATCCTCTACATTCGTATAGTTTTACAATGCAATATAAACATAAATAAGAAGACATGTTTAATCAAGAATCAAGAACATTGAAACAAAATGTTATCCAAGAAGATGGCTAATTAAAAATTATGTTAGAATTTGAAAAAATGAGTAAAATAAGACATCTATGTTTTTTTAGAAAATTTGTCATTCTTCTTTATTAAGCATTTTATTTACCATAAATATTTTAACAATATGCATAAATTTTGAAAACTAAATAATGCAAGTTTCGAAAATTAAGAAAGATGGACTTTGAAAATTAAGGAAGGTAATTAATCTTTAATATTTACCATAAATACTTGCCTACTTTAAGTATTTTTACAATTAAAAAAATTAAAATTCTAGGAATTCACCATTTGGTCAAAATTCAAGAATTGGGGTCAAAGGACTTCCTTCAAATATATATATTAATAGATAATAGATAATCGATAGGACTTAAATATTTGTTGTTCATCAAAGATATTGTTGCATTTAATCGAGAAATGAAAGTTTCATTGCAAAAACTTAAACTTACATTCAAAAATTTAAATTTTACATTACAAATTTTCAAAAATTACAATGCATATTGAATATTTTGTGAGTTTGCAATGCATTTTGTAGGTTACTTGTAATATAATTAATTACAAAGTAATGGGTTTTCTTATCAATATTAATAGATAAAGTGAGTAGAAAATAAAATAAATATAATAAATATATAGGGCTTAAATATTTGTTCATAGTCAAAGGTACTTTTGCATTTAATCGAGATATTAAAGTTGATTGAAAAACCTAAATTTAATTTCAAAATTTTAAATTTTATATTACAAATTCTCAAATATTAAAATGCAGATTGAATTTTTGTGAGGTTGCAATGCATTTTGTGTTTTACTTGTAATATAATTAATTACTAAGTTATGAGTTGTCTTATAAATATTAATAGATAAAATGAGTAAAAAATAATAAATTAATAAAATATTATTATCAAGCATAATACTACAATATCAAAAAAATAAAAGTTAAACGCTTCAAAAGATAAAATATATTGATTAAAAATCTTTCAATTTTTTTTTAATATATATATATATTGTATTATCATTTTTATGTAATGGCCATTTTCTCTTATCATAACTCAGGTAACAAAACGAATTTTACCCATTTAATAATTAATAGAGTAGCGGTCTTTAAGTTTTTAACCCTAAGTGACAATGGGTATTAAAATGAAATCCGATAACAAAAAACTGAGAAAGAACAAAAAAAAACAAAAAGGCACCAATTTGAATGAAATTGAAAAACTTACTTTATCAATGTTAGTATAAAGTAATAAAAAAATATCTAACAAATATATTAATGTAAGATCTCAATTTAAAAACAAGGATTTTAGCTTGTTAAATTAAAAATTTATTGCATATAGTAAGAGACTTATATAAGTTTGGTGCATGATTGAAAAGTATGTGATTAAAATGATAATAAATAATTGCCGATAAGATACAAAATAAATTTTGGATGAAAATAAATATATAGGATTGGATGAGCATCCTAATGGTGAAGGTGGAATCTAGTACAGATAAACACTAATCTTAAATATAGAAATTTTTTTACTTAAATACAAATTTAATTTAAATTTAAAATAGATGAGATCTTCTAACCAATAAGATATTTTCTTGACAATTAAAAAATTCAAAATTACCAAAAATTAATATTTGATCAAAATTAACTTAATTGTAGTCAATCATCGTTTTGATATATATATAGATGTAATAACGTTAATGATTAAAGAAAAAAAAGGTTCTTTCTTTAGACTGATTATTACATTTATGAATTTTCACCATAGAGAAAATAGGATATGTAAATATTTCCAAATAAAATATAAAAGAACGCTTATTAATTCAAGAGTAAATATTGGGACGAAACTGTCAGGAAATTTCCACATTAATTTCAATAATTCGGACTTGGCAATAGAAAATGGTTTTTGACTATATGAACAAGTAAATCATTACCGTGCCAACAAATATTAAAAAGACCAGCTCGCAATAAGAAATTTATCGTGCCAGTGTGAAAAATGAGATAAGAAAAAAACGAAAGTCAGAAGAGGACTAATAAAATATCCAATTTCGTGTCAATCGCGCCACCAGAAAAAAAAACAATATCAAAACCACGTTTTCCAGCTATCTAGAATATGTCGCACCTCAAAATTAATCTCAAAATTAATAGATTGTGAGTTCGAGTCATATAAATATGAATTTATTTTATTTTTAAAATAATTTGGTGTTTCTTTTTTTTTTTTTATATATATATATAGGGTATTTATTAGTTTGAACTAGCTGTTGTGGCACGCCGTCCCTGCGTGCATATAATAAATATTTCCCTGCGCTTTAAAATATATTATTATAAATAAGAGCAAAATATAAACCATTACATTACATTAAAAAATAAAAGAAAGAAAAAAAACTAATTTATCAATTAGTGAATTTTTGGAAGTTAAATAAGTTGGTTATATTATCGGTTGAAGGGCATTTTTGACCTCACAAAAAATGGTGCAGCGGTGTAATTAACCGCTATTTGTGAGTGTGGAGGGGGTTTTCTTTATATAATAGTATAGATTATTAAAGTATTGGATCGGTGTT
Organism: Sesamum alatum; assembly: GCA_034509735.1. Lineage (NCBI taxonomy): Eukaryota > Viridiplantae > Streptophyta > Magnoliopsida > Lamiales > Pedaliaceae > Sesamum > Sesamum alatum. Next base: position 7,793,478 of record JACGWO010000008.1, on the reverse strand, counting down.
TAAATGTTAATATATGTATTGAATGATCACTAGAAAAAAAATTAATATCAGTTATATTTTTAATGGTCATGGCTAAAAATCATAGTAAATAACTATTATTAATCACGGTTAAATAAAAATCGATGTAAAAACTAGCTTTTTTACCATGAAAAATTTATTTGCCACCGCTTTTAGTCGTGGTAAAAACGTTCGCCATGACTTTTAGCCATAGAAAATGTTTTAGCTACCCTCATAAAAATCACGGCTGACAATCGTTGCGTGGCCGTGGTCAATTACTATTTGCTACGATTATTGAGTATTAACCATAACAAAATTAGCCATGATTAAATGTCATATTTTTTTATAGTGGATGTAACAAATTGCATATTATAAAAAAAAAAAAAAAAAAAAAAAGAATATGTCAGTTTTTGATGTAATTTACCCAAACAATCCAATTGCGCGTTTTGCGTTGTTAATCTCTTGTTGGGTCGGGACTCACAACACGTAGATCGACTTCAGTTCATCATTGCTTATAATTAATATTATTTGAAACTTATATTATTTTTAACTTATTTTAAGGATAAAAAAAATTGTTGGTAGTCTACTAGAACTTAATTAATATTGATCTGTACTTTACTAATTCAACCTTAATTATAATTAAGACTAGGTTCATATGAAAGCTCTCTTTTGTCTGCCAAATATACAGAAACAGACGTTTGAAATAATTTGAATTAATTAAGGATCTTAAGTACGAAGTAATTAGAAGAAAAGGTTATTTACTGAAACGCGACAAACCCAAGAAAGATTATGGTTTGTGTACTGCAAGATTATGCATTTAATGTTGGTTCTTGCTCCATGTGTTGCTTTATAATTATTAATTAGTACTGAAAGAGGTTTAGTTTAGTTGGTGAAATTGAGATTCCATGATCAAAGTTCATGAGTTCGAGTTTCATTAACATGTGAATATTAGTCTATTTTAATAATAGTCATTGGTCTATTATAATAATAGTTATGGATAATTACAGTCCCCTCTCCTGAGATTTGGTGTAATTACACGTAAACTTTCTGTGATTTGGAAAATTATACTTAATATCCCTGATTATAAAAGATGTTAAGACCCCCTAACAAAAATATTAAATTTACCTTTGTACCCATAATAAATGGCTAAAAAACACTAAAAAGAAACATGAAAAATTGAAAAACTAAAAATACAAAATTGCCCAATATATATAGAAATTAATTGAAATGAACAAACGCCTTAGACTAAAAAGACAAAATTATAGAAAATATTTTTTGCTATTATTAAAATTCACAAGGGATGTAAATATTGTATTTATTTTTCTCACGGTGATATTGAGTTATCATAATATGTCTTCTAGAATATTTAGTTAAATTACATAATATAGTATATATATAGTTTTATGGTGTGTATATATATGTTAAGAGCTAAATTTATTTTTACCTATCTAATTTATTTATTAATTAATAATTATGATATAATAATACTTTAACGGTAAAAGTAACAATTTATTGAATATATTCAATTATTTACTCTTATATTTTAATTTAATTATATATGAGTATAAACTCAGGTGCATAAGTGTGAGAAATATATAAAGATAATAAAAAAAATATTTATTTGACCTACAATAAGTCAATCAAGGGCAAAAATATATTTTCATTCAATTTTTTTGCTGATGTCATCAAATTTTGTCAATTTTATTAATTGAAAGATCTATTTGTTGGATGAAAATAAAAGTAAGGATACTAGGTGTAATTTCCCTAACCACAGAAGGTCTATGTGTAATTATATCAAACCTCGAGGAAACGGAGTGTAATTATCCCTAATAGTTATTAATTAATTATACATATTTAGTATTGATATTGACATACATTATATTGATTGTTGGTAATTAAATTTATAATTTAATTGTAACTAATTTATAAATATCAATTTGTCTCTCTCTCTCTTGCTTGATTAGTATTTAATAGTTATTTATCTAACTTGAAAAAAATCGGCAGTTGAGGAGAAAATAATTAGCTACAGCAATTAATGTCAGAATGATTGAAGAAAAGAATAAAAAAGTCTGCGATCAAACTAATTTATTATGTGATGACAAATGACAATAAAATATTGTTGGGCCCCACATAAAACCAAGCAAAATATTAAGAAATGCCTTCATCATCAAGTGTTGATAAGGTTAAGGAGGGATGGTAGGATATAAATCTCAATATAAAACTAGGAGGAATGACATTATGTGTAACTCGCAATTCATGGTTCGAATCTCTTGTGTGAGATGATTTATTTTATTTCAATTAATGAAAATTCATCGCTTTCAACTAAAAAACAAAAACCTCATATATAATTAATCACGATATTATTAGAGTAATTACAGCACACAAATGAATAATTAATTAATTAGCGCCCTTCTCACATTTGTAATAAAATACATTAATTCAACCCCAACATTTGCTTGCACGTCCTCAATAAACTCTACTATTACACATCTGTCAGTATTCGGACACATACTAATTAATTAAACTCCTCCCCCGATCCTTTCCTCCATTTCTCTTGTTCTCATCAACCCCTCTCTCACTCTCTCACAAGACACACACAAAACACAGAGAGATCAGAGTAATTAATAGTGTACAAATTAAGGCATACATGGGCATGAAGAGGAGAACATTAAACAGCAACCATTTCGTTATAAGCCAATTACTACAAGACTCTGATACTTTGCCTCATGACCACAATTACACAGATTCTCCACCTTCCAAATATACCAAGATTGCCTCTTCCAAGAGAAGGTAATTAGTAATTAGTAATAGCTAGCTTTGAGTTTTTTGCTGTGGGTTTTCTCTAATTTAGGGCTAGATTATTGGAGGGTTTTATTAATCAATTTGCATGCAATGGTTGCTGGAATTATTACCGTACTAAGAAAGTTAAAAATGGGCTGTTCTATTACACAGTCGGCGGGTTATAGAGAAGAGGGTGGTGACGGTGCCGATCAACGACGTCGGAAGTTTAAGGATGAAAGGTGATCAGATCAGTAGTGCTCCGCCTTCCGATTCATGGGCATGGAGAAAATACGGCCAAAAGCCCATCAAAGGTTCCCCCTATCCCAGGTAGTTATAATTCTACATCTCAAATTCTTGTCTAGATGGTTCTTGGATATATATGTATGGTGAATTAATTGATTAGTATAATCTTGCAGAGGTTATTACAGGTGCAGTAGTTCCAAGGGATGCCCTGCGAGAAAGCAAGTGGAGAGGAGTAGATTGGACCCTAACATGCTACTCGTCACATATTCTTGTGAACACAACCACCCCTGGCCGGCCGCCGCTTCTAGGAATAATCTCCACAATCACGACCACCGTGCCGCGGTGGTCGCCGCCGCTCCTACGAACACCACGACTTCAGTCTCAGAAGAAGAAGATGAAGTAGAAGAAGAAGAGGAGGAGGAGGAGGAGAAAAAACCCATGACCAGTTTGATTTCCAGTCATCAATCTCATCATGAACTGATTTCAGAAGATAAATTTAGCAATATTGAGGAAGCGGCGCCGCCGCTAATTAATAATATTGCCGGTGAATTTGGATGGTTTACTGATTTTGAGTCCACATCTTGCACCATGCTAGAGAGTCCAATTTCAGCGGAGGAGAGAATTACTACAGACAATGAAATGGCTATGATTTTCACGACGAGAGAAGAAGACGAATCTCTTTTTGCCGATCTTGGTGAGTTGCCGGAGTGTTCCAGGGTATTCCGCCGTGGGATAGGTGGAGCAACGGCGGCTTAGCTTCGCCACCGCCGGTTGAGACCATGGGCCGGCCTGCCCCACCTTTGTCTTCTACCTCTTAATTATGATACATCGATTATATATTAATTAATTCTGGTCTTGTGAGGAAATGAAGAGTAATATTTTTCTGGCAAAATTATATTTTTAATTTTATAACTTTAGAACGTTAACACTTTTGATCCTATAACTTACTTCATTTGTACATTTAGTCATTTTTTTTTGATAAATTTAGTCTAACGCATATCATATTCGGTCCTTTTTGACAAATTTAATCATGTGTTGACAAATTGGGTCCTGATGACATATAATTATAGGACTGAAAATGAGATCTACTCGAATAAAAATGGGACCAAAATTGTCAACATAGGATTAAATTTGTCAAAAAAGGACTAAATATGAGATGTTAAGGATTAAATTCGTTAAAAAAAGAACTAAATGTGTAAATAAAATAAATTATAGTACCAAAAGTACTAATGACCTATAGTTACATTACAAAATATGTAATTTTGCCTATTTTTTCTCTACAAGATAACCTAGTTTAGAAAATGAGTAGTAATTTCACATGTTTATGTAATTTAATTAATTGTTTTGAAAATTTAAGGGTAGTGGTTGGTTAGAGAACAAAAGATACGTACATTCAATTGGTTGGTTGATGTCATAATCTCAATGTAATTATTATCATCAAGGCCGTCCCTTTCTAACGGCTATATGATATAATTACTCTAATAATCTGAGGAATCAGATCCCTAAGTTGGTAAATTAGATCACGTATTTAATTAATTATTTGCATTAATTTCTAAGTTAGTTTAGTCCTTAATTATGTCTTAAGGATCAAAAGCAACATATATAGGAAAAAATCATTATTAATTAATAGATATTGTTAAAAATAACAAAGGGAAAATAAAGGCAGCAAAAAAAATAAAGAAATGAGAAATAGTATGTGCATGAGACAGGATGGAATCTTGGTGAGAAATATACTCAGCGGAAAGTCAAATGTAACAACATTAATGCTGACTTGTTTTTGGCAAATTAACAGTTGGATTGGATGGATCCCACGTTCTCACAACGTGAACGGTCACTTTTACTCGTTCGGTAAATTACATTGACACCCTATGAGATTAGATTTAATTACATAAACACTTTTTTTTTTTTTGTGAAATTATTGCTACTACTCTTGAGGGGTGTTAGTGTAATGTTTTTTTAAGGAGTTTTGATATAAGTTTTGTCTTTTAATAAAAATTATAGTTGTAATTTTGCAAAAAACAAGGAATATTTGTGTAAGTGGGCCTAATCTCAGAGAGTGTTACTGTAATTTACCCTTTAATTAATTATTGCCCATGTTTTTCATTCACGTAATTAAGTTCATTGATCCCTTCTTATTCAGTTTGTAATGGGAACCCTAACTATCAACATTAATCAAGAACTACCTACAACATCTGCTTATTAGAATGACGTAGGTTTGTTAATGGGCGAGCATTACTTTACTTGGACTCGGACTCAATAAATACCCATTATTATTATTTACAGACGTTACTCATACTCAAAAGACGTATTTTAATGATATGGGTTTGGGTCTAATATAAAATTATCGAGTCTGAATCTGAATATTAAATATTGTTGTGGGTACAAGTTTAGGTATTACCCACTCATTAACAGATCTAGAATGATGGAGAAAGACCCTAATGAAGACAAAAATACAACACATAAACAAATTTAAGTTGTTTACATCACTTGTGCTTTAGAAATTTTTTGACTGATCAGCCTATTAAACCCCTCATCTCGACACAAATTGAAATGGTGTTCCCAATTTTTTTTTAAAAGAAAAATAAAATCAAACAAGAACTAGAAATGACAAGCAGATCTAAAAGTTTTATAGATTGTAACGAAGCCAAAATTAGAAATAAGTGAGGGGTACAGACCAGTGTTTTAAAACCCAGCCTAAATTTGTTGGTCGGATTGGTAAAACTGTGACTCGGTTCTTAAAACGATTTGGTTCAACTCATACAACCAGACTAGCCTTAAAATCGTTCTATTTTTTAAAAACATCTCGAACCGCCGGTTGAACCGGTGATTCGGTCCCGGGTCAAGTGAACCAGTTGGTTCATGAATTTTCTAAAATTTTCAAAAAATTGATACAATTTAAAATTGAATCATGATATTACATATGAAAATTGAGAAAAAATCAAGAAATCAACATCGACATTTTAATAATTACTTCAATTATATATTTATAAATGAACAAATTCATTAAGTCCGTAATCTAAATAAATTATTATCTCTTATAATTACTTAAGTTTTTAATTAAATACTTAATAGAATAAGATTTATATATTATTTGTAGGGGGGGTTGCTAACTATATATTAACAATAAAATTTAGTTATAACTTAATTATAATGGTAAATAATTCGTTAGTTTTGTTATTTATGCATTTTTTCTATTTTTATTCTTGGCCTAAATCTTTAATATACTTATTTTATTATTAAGTTTTGAAATACTTTTAATTCTTATATAAACTTCAACAAAAACTTATTTATATTTTTGTATTTTTTATTATTTTAATATAATTTTATATATTAATTTCTATAATGACATAATTATAACATTACTGGTTCGATCACAGTTCACCCGATGGTTGAACCAGACCCTTGACCCACTCAATTTTTGGTTGAATCAACGGTTCGAGTTTTAAAACATTGGTACAAACAGCATACAGAAGATGAACAGTTTAAGTTGCCGCACGGGGGCTCGATATATATATTGAGGATTAACGAACATTAAATAGAAATGATAGTTCAGTACCACAAAGATATTTAATAAAGGTGCAGTAGGTATTTGATGCTGATGAGGGTGTATTGTCCCCAACCCAACTGCCTCACTAATTAGTGTTTTAAAATTCATTCTCGATCGATCAGTCGGTCGGATCAGTAAAATCGTGATTTAATTTTTAGAATGGTCGATTCAACCCATAAATTCGGACTAGTCTCAAAATCATTCTATTTTTTGAAAATCGCTCGATTCAAACCCTATTGGTTCATGAACCCTATCAACTAGTCTCAAAACCATTCTAATTTAAAATTTTTCAAAAATTGATACAATTTAAAATTGAACCATGACATTACAAATGAAAATTGAGAAAAAAATCAAGAAATCAACACCGATATTTTAATAATTACTTTAATTATATATTTATAAATGAACAAATTCATAAGTTCATAATCTAATCAAATTATTCTCTCTTATGATTACTTAAGTTTCTAATTAAATAATTAATAGAATACGATTTATATATTATTTTTAAAATAGGGGAAGCAACACAAACATTAATACTAATCATAAATATTTAATATTTATAATATAAGCAATAATTATGATTTTTATTAATTTGCTACTTTAATATTTTTCAAAAGCTCAATTGTACCAATAATTTTCTCTAAAAAAAAATAAAAATTGTACCAATAATTTACCGAAGAACAACACCAAATTATTATGAGGGTTAAATACACTTAGCCCCTTAAACTATTATTAATGTAATATTTATCCCATGAACTAACAAATGTTACTCCTTAATTGGACAAAATTGTCACTCAATTCTCAATATATTTTAGCATTTTGCACATTAAAATCATCACCCAACTTTTTTCTAACTAAAATATTTTTTTAATAAGTGAAGAATTTAAATTAAAAATATAGTAATAAGTCAATATGTATAATAGATATATAACAAAAGTAATATCCCAACCACTCATATATACATTTGAAAAGAAATTGACAGTATATATACTTGATTAAAAGTTGAAGACTTTTAGGAAAAAGATTAATAGATATATTTTGCCATATTTTTTTAAAGAAAATATATTTAAATATATATATATATAATTACTCATTTTTATCTAAAATTAAAATATTTAATCTATCTTAATTTTGTTACCAAATTAATAAAATCTTTTACATGAAATCTCTTTTTGTAGTATATATGAGTTATTGTGATATTATATTTGTTGTGTATCTATTATATATATATAAAGATATTAACTTATTACTCCATTTTTAATTTAAATTCTTCACTTATTAATTTTTCTTTTAGTTAGAAAATAATTTAGTGATGATTTAACATGCAAAATGTTAAAATATATTGGGAATAATATAATTATTAAAGGCATAAATGCAATTTTTTTCCAATAAAGGGGGTAAGTGTTACATTTATTAGTTCAGAATGGTAAATGTTACATCAACAATAGTTCAGGGAAACAAAGTGTATTTTATCATTAGGATAAATTTCAAGTATCCGTTCTGAGGTTTGACGTAACAACAAATATTCCATCGTTGTTTGAAAAATTATAAATACCCCCCTCAAAAGAAAAATAATTATATATCAGATGGTGATGAAAAAAGTACTAGTTTACTCTTGTTGAATGTTTTATTTTTTTTCAAAAAAAATGTTTGGAAAATGTAAAAAAATCCAAGGCATGAGTAAAATAAATAATTTATAAAAAAATATTAGTTTATAAAAATATTTTCAAAAATTCTAAAAGATAAACAAAATTGTAACTTATAATCCAAAAAAGCTTGTTAGACAATTCATCACAAAAATTGAATGAAAAATTCATCAGAATCTAACAAAATAAACTCGTTGTTAAGACAAATGTTAAACTCAAGAGGGTATTTGTTTCCAAAATAATAATAATAAAAAATATATATAATTATATCAAATATCATGAAAGTTGATTGTCATTTACCCTATTATATATTGTCATATAACATCTTCAATAAATAAATAAGCGAATGCTGTTGGTGTCTGATTCAGAACTACATTACTTGTGAATTTGTATTGCATCTACAAACTATTTCAAACAAGATGAAAACAATACAGGTAAAAGAATGTCAGAAATGGAGTTCTCTATGCCTCCCAGATTGTATCTCCAGAGGCAAAAATTTTACACCACACAATGCTCGAATATATGAATGTGGATGAACCACGCACTTCAACAGCCTACGACGAGCAGCACCCGACTCTCTTCATGGCCGATACATCTTTACCAACATCGATTTTCTCGCCCTTAGTCGGAACATTTGATGCCGCTCCATCTTCACCCGTCTCCATGCTCTTCTTGCTCACGTTACGATATATCTGAGTAAGAACCTCTGAGAATGCACTGTCCACATTAATAGATTCAAGAGCCGAAGTTTCCATGAAGTATAGCGACTCCCTCTCAGCAAACGATGTTCCGTCCTCGGTTGAGACGGCCACCAGATGCCGAAGGTCAGACTTGTTGCCGATGAGCATGACTACAATGTTGGGATCAGTGTGATCCCTCAACTCACGCAACCACCTCTCGACGTTTTCAAATGTGGAATGCCTAGTGACATCGTAAACGAGCAAGGCACCAACAGCACCACGGTAGTAGGCGCTGGTTATGGCACGGTACCTAGAGACCAAGATGATGACATAAATGTAAGATTTCAGCTGTAAGGCAAAATGCATACATATAAAGGAAAAATAACATTAAGAGAACAGTGGTAAAGACGGATTCAGATTCCACAGAATATACTCAATTATGACAAAATTTGACCATACAATAAACTTTATAACAAATGAATCAATCAAACAGCATAAGCAAAGTTCTGTGCTTTACGCCAGTCTGGTAATTGTTACGGTGAAGGTCAATTATGGAAAATCAAAATACAGGTAACAGCGTATTCGTCCAATCACTTTCACTCATCACCTTCATACATCTCTGTCCTAATTTCAGCACCAATTTATGATGTGTGGAATGTACAAGATGTAGTTTGACAATCAACAACCGTGCATTCTGTCTAAACGATACTGCAGAATTCTTTGATTCTGCTGCCTCCATTTCTCTATTTTACGCATTAGATAAGTCTTAGATTAGACAAGGCTACACTAATCACGACTACAATTCTGTTCACATTGACGATTTACCTGAAACAGAATAATAAATTTGGCAAATTCCACATGTAATCATTTTATCTTGCAATAACGATACAATCATCCTAAAAAATGGAAACCTGGAATATTCGTACATCGACCACAACACCTTCTATCCTATTGTCAATATTAGATCTTGAATCACAACGGCAACATCTTAAAATTTGACTCTTAGAGAACTTCACAAAAGACCGCTTGGTCTCATGGAAACACCAAACCAGCCAAGAAAAATGTCTCATGAACGTAGTCAGTACTTATTTCTATGAAATAACTGCTCAAGGCATTGCAAAGAAAAGATCCAATCTTTACAATATCATATGAAAATCACACACTATTATCCAAACAATTTCAGCATTCCCTTATCTTCATTGAGTACTACCTACCTCTAGACAGGGCAACGGAGAAACTCTCGAAATTCTGCCGGTATCAAAACTCAAGATGGCAATGCTAATTGCAGCATTTTCATTGATCTCCACAATGAAAAACGGACTCAATCGGCCCATAAGACAAATTCGGTGTTTCTTTAATCTGCCTCTGAAACACATCATAAGAAGGCAATGAAACAAATTGCATTCCCTCTACAACTTTAAACAGTTGATCCGATCTAATCTATATGCCAGAGGGCAAGCACATTTAGATCAAAGCTGAACACCTCATTGTTACATCACATAATCTCCAGATCTCTCCTAATGAACCCTCAATCCTCTACAACTCAAAACGAAACAGATCATTTCTACAGAACACATCAAATTCCTATCCTAGATAAAAACTTCACAACTTACACAGGACAAATGACAAAACCAACACCAAAAAATGCAACTCTTTGGAACAGACAAAGCATCAAACAGAACATAAGCAATCATAAAGCCCAGAACCCAGATCAGAAGACTTGAAAAAGACGAAGATGGATGAGAAAAAAGTCACCTTTCTTGGCCAGCAGTGTCCCAAATCTGAGCCTTGATGACTTTACCATCAACGGGCAAGCTTCTGGTGGCAAACTCAACGCCAATTGTGGACTTGGACTCAAGGCTGAACTCATTCCGGGTGAATCTTGAAAGCAAGTTAGACTTGCCCACACCTGAGTCCCCTATCAATACCAACTTGAAGAGGTAATCATAGTCATCTTCTGGTCTATACCCCGCCATCACTTTTCCCTAAAAATCTTTACACCGCTACTCAAATCTACTCTCAGAAAGAATGAGGATCCAGTTAATGAATGAACCCTCTTTCTTTTTAATAATAAAATAAAGAAAAAGGTAGTGGGACTTGGAGAAGCGTAATAAGGATGTTCAACAACAAGAAGGAAACTTGTAAAGATAATTAGCGTTCTACTTTTACCGCTGTGAGTGTAAAAGGTTTTCGGGTTCTGTATTTTTTCTTGAGCTTTTCGTATGTGAAATTGTTTTCTTTTTTGACCCTTTTGGTTGAGTGGGTGGAAAACGGGGGGACTATTGCTTGCCAGGCGGATTTGCGGGGACAACGAGGTCGAGGAGAAAGAGAAAATGGTGGTCTGGTTTGAAACTTAAGAGCCGGGAAACAGGAGAAACTGAAATTAGACCTGTTCAGTTCATTAGTTGTGTCAGCCATACGAATTTGGCCCAACTTTGGCCTATTAAGAAACTTTTGGAATGATTAGGATAAAGATATCATGTTAGGTCTCAGACTCTCCGGGTTCGTTTATTTTTTTGGATGGAAAGAGTGGTGGATTGATTACCTATTAAGATAAGATATTGATTTCGATGGATGATTTTTAAATTTTTTTTATGGGGTGTGTTTTATATTGTAAGGTAATTTATTAGTATTACATGTTGATTTTTGAAAATACTCTTATGATCATATACTGAAGATTTGTACAACTCATTGATTAGCTTGTAATTAAATCTAAAATATTACATCTATTATAAAATGATCGAATAGAAATAGCAAATATCGAATATCATAAACTTTTACTGTATTATTCATTTTTTTTAGGAACACCGTATATCTACTATTTATATAATTACTAACTAGCATTGTATTAATAACACCATTAATACTTTTACATTAATTGAAATGAAACATAATGGTCATTCATTATCCTATGTTTATAAAACTCCCCCTTGAATGACCATTTATGAAGAATGTGCCTCATTAAAACCTTATCAAGGAAAAACCCAACGGGATAAAAACCTTTGACTAAGGAAAAGAGTACAACATTCTCTAGAATACTTCGGGATTCAAAATGTTACTTCATAAGGATACTTCTGCATCCATATTTGAATACTTCGGGATTCAAATATATCAAATTGCCTCGTTAAAACCCTCGAAGGAAAAACCCAATAGAAAAAAACCTAAGCGAGGGAAAAAGAGTACAATATATATATGTGTCTCCCCTTCAAAAGTATAAGTATTCTCACTGGATGTCCTTTTGATGACATATTCCGATGTTATGGATGATTTTCTTAAATGTTGTTGCAGGTAAGGATTTGGTAAATAAATCTGCCAAATTTTCACTTAAACCTTATTTGCTTGACATCGATTTCACTTTTCTTTTGGAGCTCGTGTGTATAAAAGAATTTTGCCGAAATGTGCTTCGTCCTATCTCCTTTAATATAACCTCCTTGTATTTGAGTGATGCACGCAGCATTATCTTCATAGATTACTGTTGGATCATCTTCAATTAGTAATCCACATTTTTCTTTGATATGCTTGATAACTGATCTCAACCAAACACATTCTCTACTTGCTTCATGAAGTGCAATTATTTCTGAATGATTTGAAGATGTAGCCACCAATGTCTGTTTAACTGATCTCCATGAGATAGCAGTACCTCCATATGTAAACAGATAACCAGTTTGTGATCTCCCTTTATGTGGATCAGAGAGATAGCCTGCGTCTGCATACCCAATTAATTAAGAACTTGATCCATATGGGTAGAACAATCCCATATCAATTGTTCCACGGAGATAACGAAGAATATGTTTGATTTCGTTCCAATGTCTTCTAGTAGGATTAGAGCTATACATTGCTAGTAAGTTAACTGCAAAAGATATATCAGTACTTGTACAATTTGCAAGATACATAAGTGCCTCTATGGCGCTTAGATATGGTACTTCCGGACCAAGAATGTTTTCATCTTCTTCAGGAGGACGAAATGGATCATTTTTCACATCAAGTGATCGAACAACCATAGGAGTACTCAAGGGGTGAGCATAATCCATGTGAAAGTGGCTTCAGGACTTTCGGCATATAAGTGGATTTGGTGAACAAAAATACCTTGTGGCATGTGTTCAATTGCAATCCAAGGCAAAAACTTAGTTTTTCCAAGGTCTTTCATTTTCAAATTGTTCTTTAAGGGCAGTTGCAGTTTTGGTGAGCTCAGCTGGAGTCCTAATAAGATTCAAATCATCAACATATACTGCAACTATAGCAAATCCGGTTGGTAATTTTTTAATAAAAGTGCATGGGCAAACTACATGCGACTAGATTGCTTTAGTCCATATAAAGACCTTTGTAACTTAATAGAATAAACACTTCAGGGTATATTGTTATATGCTTCCGGCATCTTGAGTCATTCAGGGACTTTCATATAAATAGCTTTGTCTAGTGACCCATACAAAATATGCAGTAACAACATCCAATCAACTGCATTTTCAATCTTTTGTACAACCACTAAAATGATCAAGAATCTAAAAGTAATTGTATCCATAACGGGAGCATATGTCTCATCGCAATCAATTCCAGGTTTCTGCGAGAAACCTTGTGCAACTAATCATGCTTTGTATCTCACGATTTCATTTTTCTCATTTCTTTTTCTGATAAATACCCACTTATATCCAACAGGCATAACACCTTTAGGTGTTTGGACTACAGGTCCAAATACTTCCCGTTTTGCAAGCGAGTCCAGCTCTGCTTGAATTGCTTCTTTCCACATTGGCCAATCATTTCTCCGCCGGCATTCATCGACAGTTTGTGGTTCAATTTCATTATCATTGTTGGTGATATCAAAAGCAAATTTTGAAATGCAAATACGTTATCGATTACGATTTTATTTCTGTCCAATATTTCTCCTGATTGTAAATAGTGTATTGAGATCTCATTATTTCCAGGTACCTGGTTCTCTTCAGGAGAAGAAAGTTCCTCCTCATGAGGATCATGTTCCTCTTCAAGAGGATTACTATCAGGAGTAGATTTGGACATTAATTTCATTGCCTGTTTTGTGGGTATCGGCTCTTCAGGAGCTTTATCTGGTTCTTCATTAACTTTAATTTGCATTTTTTTTCTTACGAGGAGTTTTATCTTTTGCACCGACTGGCCTTCCACGCTTTAGGTGTGGTAAGGACTCATTAGCTGCTAGATCAGCTTTTGATCCTTCAGGGATTTCAATCCTTGCAGGTGCATTAACAGCTGGTATATGAGATTTTGTAATATTTTGATTGTCGGTGAAAGCATCCGGTAGCTGATTTGCAATATTTTGAAAATGAATGATCTTCTGAATTTTTTCAAGTTCGCATTCTTTAGTGCGATGGTCAAAAGAGATAACTTTATCTCATGCCATGTAATTTCTTGTTGTGCTTCAGGCACAGACTTTTCTCTCCAATGGAGGAAAAAACAGACTCATCAAATCGACAATCTTCAAACGTGCTTGAAAAGGCCACCTGTCATTGGTTCAACATATCTAATAATGGATGGAGAGTCAAGTCCAACATAAATACCTAACCTACGTTGTGGATCCATTTTTGTTCGTTTTGGAGGCGCAATTGGTACATAAACTGCGCAACCAAATGTTCTAAGATGAAAAATATTTGGGGGTTAACCAAGAACAAGTTGTAATGGGAATATTTCTGATAAGCTGTTGGTCTAATTTTAGCTAAATATGCAGCATGTAATATGGCATGTCCCCAAGCAGATGCAGGTAAATTTGATCTCATAAGTAAAGGTCTGACAATCCATTGTAATCTTTTAATAAAAGATTCAGCTAGACCATTTTGAGTGTGTACATGTGCTACTGGATGTTCAATATCAATTCCCATTGACAAACAATAGTTATCAAATGTTTTTGAAGTGAATTCACTAGCATTGTCCAAACGAATTTTTCGAATTGGGTAATCTGGAAATTGTGCCTTTAATCTAATTATTTGAGCAAGTAGTCTAGCAAATGCAAGATTACGAGTAGATAAAAGATATACATGAGACCATTTAGTAGATGCATCTATTAATATCATAAAATATCTAAATGGAACACATGGTGGATGTATAGGTCCACATATATCACCTTTAATTCTTTCAAGAAAAGAGGGTGACTCAATAATAACTTTTGAATATGATGGTCTGACAATTAATTTACCCTGTGAACAAGCACTGTTTTTATTTGGATCTTCAGGATCATGAGTTTGGAGAAGATTTGTCTCTATCTCTTTTCCCTTTTGTTTGATAGATGCTTGATACAAATTTACCAAATGCCTGCCGTACGACATATACGCGACCAGTCACCTTGAGCACCACATCTGAAACATTTGTCTTCATATTGCTTATAAGGCTTATATTGTGGATCCTTCTCTTTATTCTGTATTAGTCCATTTGGTTTCCACTTCTGGTGGTACGGAATATCCTTTGGAAGCATTTTGATTTTTTCTTTTCCACTGAAATTTATTCTTACCACGTCTAGAACCACCGTTGTTTCCATTATTATTGATTCTTATGCCATTCGCTTCAGGGAGTGGCTTAGAACCACTTGGATGTGCTTGGTGGTTTTTCATCAGGAGCCCATTATTTTGTTTTGCCACCAGAAGACATGAGATCAATTCAAAATATTTTGTGAATCTTCTTTCTCGATATTGTTGTTGCAAAACTATATTAGAGGCATGGAATGTAGAGAATGTTTTCTCTAGCATATCAACATCCGTGACGGTTTCACCACACAATTTCAACCGTGAGGTGATTTTGAATATTGCAGAATTATAATCAGCCACGGATTTGAAATCTTGCAACCTCAGGTGCATCCATTCATAACGAGCTCTAGGGAGAATTACGGACTTCTGATGTGCATATCTCTCCTTTAAATTATTCCAAAGGACAAGAGGATCCTTTACAGTTAAATATTCAGTTTTTAATTCTTCATGAATGTGGTGTCGAAGGAAAATCATTGCTTTTGCGCGATCCTGCTGGGATGCCTGATTTTCTTGTTTAATCGTGTCACCAAGATTCACAGCTTCTAGGTGAATCTCGGCATCGAGGATCCATGATAAATAATTATTACCAGTAATGTCCAAAACAACAAATTCAAGTGTTGTCAGATTGTTTGACATGGTATTTTTGAATAATAAACAAAAAAAATATATAATAAAAGCGTACCTTATAAAAGAGTAGAAGCTACTCGTGCTGATAACGTATTATAAAATGATCGAATAGAAATAGCAAATATCGAATATCATAAACTTTCACTGTATTATTCTTTTTTTTAGGAACACGGTACATCTACTATTTATATAATTACTAACTAGCATTGTATTAATAGCACCATTAATACTTTTACATTAATTGAAATGAAACATAATGGTCATTCATTATCCTATGTTTTATAAACAACATCAAAATTATTGAATGTTGTTGTATTAAGTTTTTGTACATAGGGAAGTTAAAATAATTGGCATCAATTTAAATTACTTTTTAAAAAAATGTTGTTAATATATTATTAATTGGAATCAACATTAAATAATTCCCAAAATACAACAAAATTAAAACTTAAAAATTGATTTCAATTCCCAGAATAGTTTTGCAGAGTTAAATAATTATTTTAAAAATTATTGATTCTAGTTAAAATTATTTTAGGTATACTTTGCCTGTAAAAAAATATTAATTGTGTTGAAACTTATTTTCTATGTACAAAAAAATTAAATTATCGTGTAAAAAAAATTCAAATAAGTTAAAATTAATTCTAACACAATCATTAAAATCCAGTTAAAACTAGAAAGTAAAAAAAATATAAATATGTTGATTAATTCTTAAAAAAATTTAGAAATAAGTTCGTATTAATTTATATATATATAATCTTGTCAAAGTCAGGGACAAAAATATAAAAAAAACAAAGGAGCCAAAAAGGAGGTAGCAGGATAAGTGAATCTTGCCCCCAGCCATAATCATCTAATTGAGTTTATCTCGGAGCTGTTGCGGAGCAAACAAATTTGAGACAAATCGCCAATCATGTAAAATATACGAACAATAAAGCTGGATTGACCTAAATATTCAGTATATATGAGCCAATCCAGAAAAGCACACTCCATTATCGTTTACATTACTTGTAATGATTAGGATCCACACGTATATTTGGATACAATACAACTAACTCATAATTGAGGAAAAAGTTATTATTACCTAACTAATCCTTATTGTTTATATATGTTTAATTAATTGAATATTTCAAATGATTGTCGCTCATTTGGAGCGAGCCCACTTTAAATTATGGAGGTAAATATTAGGGTAAATTACAGCTACATCTCTTGAAATTTGGTATAATTACAAATATTTTTTTGTTGTTTGAAAAATTATAAATACCCTGGAGGTTTGTAACTGTCTAACAAATAACCCATTTCCGTTCATTTTTACAGGTGAACTGACCAAAATATTATGCACTAAATTATTTTTTATTTAATTCTTAAAAAAAATTTGGACTACATGCGCAGGGAGAGGTTTCTTAAGTTTTTTACAATGATGAGAAATAATAAAATTTGCCTTGGCTGATTTTTCTACAATTTTAATAAAAAAAAATTAAGTGCAAAATGGTCAATTTCAGGTATTTGGTTAGAAATTATATACCTCAGATGGGCACTTATAATTTTTCAAACAACGATGGGGTATTTATAATTATGTCAAACCTTCAAGAGACGTGACTACAATTTACCCTAAATGTTATATTATCGTAGAAATGACAGAAACGTAAGTTCAAATTCTTGATTCTTTAGAAGGTATATATTTTCCTAAATTTTATTTGAAAAACATTTATAAACCCAAGAAATTTTTTATTATAAAGTATTTGAAAAGTAATACATATATCATATATATATATATATATAAATCGTCATGAATTTATTCTTTTTGTCATGACTACTCATGATAGATAGGTTACTACATGTTATAGAGGTGTAACATTCAACATCTCAAATATTTGGGGAGTGTGCCCATCAGAAAGGGCCGGTCCCAATTCTAGTTAAAAAAAAAGACAAAAACCGAAGTAGGATGAAAATAACCTATAATGCACACTTTGAAAAATTACTTAGATTTAGTGTCGATACGGATACAGCTCGGACATGTCTTGAATATAATATAAATGTGTCCGAAAATATAAAATAAAAAAGAAAAAAAAGGGACATGGTATTCGCCTATTAGCGTGTACAACACATTTTAGAGGAGTGTCCGACACGTTTAGGATTTTTTTTTCATAATTTAAAAAAAATTTGGATTGCCTTTTAAAAAAAAGAGTTTGGGGCTAAATAAAAAATAATTAATTTACTTCTTTCAAACTAAAAATTTTGGGATAAAATTACTAGAAAAATATGAGAAATGGTCATAGTAATTTAACTAATTCGGCTGATTAGCATTTTTTTCATTGCGGACTCTTCATATAAACTATTATGTATACTTTTGAAGTCAAGTATTTTGGTTAAAAATTTAGATATAAGATATGCTTATTTTATGTATTATCTTAATATTTTTTATATTGTATAAATTTTACGAAAAAAATTAAAATATATATAAAAAAACACTTATTATATATAGTCGTGTTAGTATTGTATCGTGTCCTAATTTTTGAAATTTTTCGTGTCATCATATCCGTATCGTATACGTGTTGCCATATCTATAACACATCTCCTACCCAGCTCATCAACACATGAAAGAAACCCCCCAGATCTTGGCTTCTAATCATGCTAGCCACGTTCACTCCATCATTCACATATATACATCTACACATACATATGTCTGTCTCTGTTGTCTCCTTCTCAAATACTTACTATTAATTTATTTGAGGTTTAATAATTATCAAACTCGACCACTGATTCAAGATATGTCCACCACCTCCGAAACGAATTCATCCTCATCACCTGATCATCATCATCATCATCATCATCATCATCATCATTATCAACTCTCTTCACCAAGAATTCAAATGGTGTCAAAATCTGTGTCCCAGAGGCTGCTCGCCAAGTTCTACGACGCCTCACAATTCGACTTCGACTACTCACAGAGTGGGCTCTGGTCTCCTCCGCTCCAAAGAAGCGTGTTTCTGACCTCTCCCGGAAAGATTTCCTCCGAACACGACATGGCCGCCAAGCTAAGAGAAGCGCTCCAAACGCATACGGCCAGAAGAAGATCCTGCTTCTCCTTCAACGTACGTATAATACTTCTTTGATTTTCTACGTATAAAATGTATACTTGATGTACGTTTATGGGCCTTATCAAATTTTCTTGAATATCCTCTTCTTTGGTTCAAGTTCAGATTTTTATTTTTTATTTTTTATTTTTTCCTCACTGTGCATTTAAAGCAGGTAAGTTGGAGGAAGAAGGAATAAGTGCAGTAAATTTAAGGATCCTAGATTGTCAGAGGGACATAATTAAGTGGCCATGTGAGCTGCCGCTCTTACTCCATCTCATCGCATGTGCATGAAGAACACGTACGCGACGTAAATATGTACCTCGATCCATGGCACTCGATTGTAATAGGTAGTTTAAACATGTATAAATTAACTCATTTTCTTCCGCATCTAGAGGTTATTTTCAGTCATTTATATGGAAATGATAGTCTTGCTCGATCATTAAGATTGTGAGTTCGAGTCCCATAAAAACAAGTGTAAATTTACTTGGTTGGTTTGAATTGTTGACATATTGAATCAGTTTTTCAGTTTGAATGTATGTAGTGAATTATGTAATGAATTTCATACTATATATATATATAAGGAATAATTAATTACACTCTATTTCCTTGAAGTTTGGTGTAATTATATGTAAACCCCTTGTGGTTTGAAAATTATATTTAGTATCCCTAAAATTTGCTTCTATCTAACTAATAGGCCCATTTCGTTATTCCAAATTCACCGAATTTGTTGATATGAACAAAAAAAATAAAAGAAAAGCATTTTTTTACCATCGATTGACTTATTACTGAATTATTGTAAGTCAAAAAAATCTTTTTTTTTTTTTATCAAACTAGACTTATACATCTTCACACGTTAATTCATGTGAGGAGATATTTATTCATTGTTATAAGGGTAGTTTAATCAGAAAAAAATTATTTGACCTACAATAAGCAGGTAATAAATCAATTGAGAGTAAATATCAATTTTCATCTAATTTTTTGGTTAATATCATCAAATTCGGTAAGTTTTAACTAACAGAAAGACCTATTTGTTAGACGAAAATAAATCTCACGAGTGTTAGATGTAATTTTTCAAATCATATGAAGTATACGTATAATTATACTAAATATCACGGAATAAAGAGTGTAATTATCCCTAAAAACAATTGCATAGGTTAAGACATATAGGAGAATCTATAATCTATAAAATGCACTGCAGAAACAGAAACAGAAACAGCAGGAAAAGGAATAATATAAGCTGACATTGTCTTCTGAATTAGGCAGTGGATTTATCAGCAATATGATAGTCTGCCGCCTCTATGTTCAAATTTGAATCACTGTCAATTCCTTGCTTGGAGCTGACCTGCAAACTTTACACTGTCTTTTGTTTTAACGTCTTTGGATTTTTTTTTTGAATGGCAAAATTACATTTTTAATTAGGGCAAAATGTAATTTACCCTCCTGTGTTATGTGAAAATGGCAATTTACTCTCTTGTGAAAATTAAATTCTCAATTACCCCCTTGTATTTTGAAAAAATAGGCAAAATACCCTCCTCACGCGAGTTGTGTGATACACGCGCTCAATCTCTTTTTTTAAATTTTTTTTTTGTTTGTACTTTTATTTACAATCGTTGGATTTTATCTGAGGCAATCAACGGTCCAGATTTCATTATATATATATAATTTATTTAACAAAATTCAAAATATATTTTTAAAAATATATGTATATATACGATATATAATATATATATATATTTATTTATGATAAATATATATAATATATGTATCTATATCTTTCTTCTCCAACCGGCCGCCACCTGCACCCCTCCCCCTCCCCACTGTCGTCGGCCCCTTCCCCTTCCCTCTCCAACCGGCGTCGCTCTCTCCCTCTTTGCAGCCGCACCTATCGCCGCCCTCCCTCTTCTCAGTCGCGCCCATCGCCGCCCTCCCTCTTCGCAGTCGTGCCCGTCGCGGCCTCTCGTAGTCGCGCCCGTCGCGGCCCTCCCTCTTCACAGGCCCGCCCCTTCCCGGACGACGGCGGCGGTCCCCTCCCCCCTCCCACGTTTTTTTTTTAATTTTTTATTTTTATTAATATTATATGTATATTTCATATATATATATTAGAAAATAATTTTTATATTTTTTAAATTTATTTTACAATTTGTATAAATTTGAGCCATCGATTTAATTCAAATTGATATAAGCCATTGATTGGATACATCAATATGAACCATTGATCTAAGTAAGGGAAAATCTTGACCATTGATTTATTTGTTAAATCTCAGTCGTTGATATATATATATAATATAAAATCTAGAGGTTTGATTATTAGAGACATAAAAGTCATTTTATATAAAATTGAAGCAAAATCGCACACCAGCGCGTAAAATGAAACCCCTTAATATAAGGGGGTATTTTGCTTCTTTTTTAAAAATACAAGGGGGTAAATTGAGAATTTTTTTAACACAAGGGGGTAAATTGCCATTTTCGCATAACACAGGGGGGTTGGATGCATTTTGCCCTTTTTAATTATGTAACTTTAGGTCGTTAGTATTTTTGATATCGTAACTTACTCCATCTACATATTTTGTTCTTTTTTTTTTTTTTACGAATTTAGTCCAACAAATCTCAAATTTGGTCTTTTTTGGGAAAATTTAGTCCTGTGTTGACAAATTTGGTCCTGATGGCATATAGTTATGGGACAAAAAATGAGATCTACTCTTGTGTGAATGAGACCGAAATTGTCAACACAAAACTAAAATTTGCAAAAGAAGGACAAAAATGTGATGTGTTCAAAAACTAAACTTGTCAAAACGACTAAATGTGCAAATTGAAATAAGTTACAGGACCAAAAATACTTACAACCTATAGTTACAGGACTAAAAATGCTAACAATTTATAATTACAAGATCAAAAATATAATTTTACTTTTTAAAATTAATTTCCGCCCTAATTCTGTTTTCCAGCATCATGAAAATGCTAAAACACCCTAGTTCAAAAAAAATAAATGAGAATTATTATTCAAAATGCATAAAACCGTATAAATTACAAAAGAAAAATGATACAAAATATTCAAATTTTAGAACCAAGTTCAACGGTTTAAACAGTATAATTTTTTCACACCATGTTCAATATTTAAATTATTTTTTAATATCATATTGTTTTATTATCTCTACAAATAAAACCAAACGACCGATTTCCAGAATTGGGCTTTGTATCCAGCCCAATTAATATAATTGCCTCCTTAAATTAGGAACACATGTGTTTCCAGCCCAATCACAATCCGCCTCATGGGCTCTACACCCAAAACTTGGCCCATTATAAACAGGCCCAAGTAGTCAAAAGACCAAAGACACCTAAAGGCCCAGAACTTTTTCACACATATTTTCAACATTGATGTGTCTCATTCATTGTACAACAAATCTTCATGGCATGGAAAGCTGCCTCACCACTTACCTCCCAAGGTTGCCAAGTTCGAAATGTATTCTGGTACTTGTTGATTTTTATAGCTGGATAGAAATGCAACAAAGTATACGGAACAACACCCTCGGCTCAATGAGTGATCTTCTTGGTGACGGAATACGTCCGTCGTGCGGGCAAGGTGGGTTTGTTGCAAGCAGTAGACTGGCGCGGACGGTGTAGTCGTTGTGGTAGCTTCATATTTGTGTTTGGTGGGTGCGGCAGCCCCTGCCATGGTGTCACTGGCCACTTAGCCAAGAGTGTCGGCAGTAACTCGAGGAGGACGTGCGGACGGCAAGGAGTGCGTGCATGCTTAGCCAGGATTGGGGGATTGCAATATTGTTCGTATTGAAACTTTCTTGATGTTATTTGCTAAGTATGAAGCATTCCATGAACGTTTAGGCACGGTGATATCAGGGCGACGGTCGGGCTCCATCCTACGCGCGAGCAGGAGATTCATGAGTGAAGCAGAGTGCTTAATCGTTGGAGTTTATTAAAATTGTTTCCATGGGAGTTCCGTGAGGGTTGGAACATCTCCACATGTTTCGGAGTTAAAACGATTTCGATTGAGTAAGAACAAAGGTGATGTTCGGAGTCTATCAGTGCTGTGGAGTAGCAGCAATTTTAGAATATTGCGAGGGCAATTCTCTGAAGATGGATGATCGAATGGGGCTGAAACTCTACAGTTGTAATGTAGAAGCCATAAGCTACGCAACTATTCAAACGACATGTGATTGAATGTCGGATGAGGAATACAAAAAAGTGCGCTCCGGACCATTTCAAATGTCTACTGGTAGACAAGAACAAATATTTTAAGCATAGTATAAGGGGGGCATTGCAGTGTGAGCTCCAGTGAGCCTCCCAATAAAGCAAGATATTAAATGAGCAATCTCTTAGAGGTATGTGAGGGCCGGCTCTAGGCAACTTGAAAGGAATGCTAGATTTCCCAAACGGGAAGGGAACCAGATAAGCGGCACGAGAGAGGTTCCATGTCATCGCAAGGTTGCCCCACAAGCTGTCGAAATCAGGGCCAACATCTTTAGGCTGGATGAGCAATCGAGGCGAGCACTCCAATGCTTTTGTGAGCTAACTCATGACATGCACTATTGAGTTTAAGCCATGCATGAGGCTCAGTTGGCTAAGATACGCAGTCGTGGAATGACGCCGCACTGTGGGCAAGTTCAGAGGCTACTTTGAAAGGAAAGAAGACATGTTGGTCATACCGTATGGGACTAATGTGAGATGTTGACATATCGACTGGCCCTTGAATTTGTGGTGTGGCTCTACTGGGGCGAGGCATAGAAGACGGGCATATCGAAGACATGCGTCGATGGTGCACCGAGTGAGTGTTGGGCATGAGATGGACGTCGGCCCCACGTGATTAGCCCGTAATGCCGAAACGGAGCGAGGATGCTCTTAGCCATTGCGAGATGTATCAAAAGGATCCTACATTGTGTGCAAGATGAATGGCGACAAACTAGCTAGTTGGGGCCGAACACGAAAACACGCAAATGCGTGTGAACTGCGCCCCTCAGCAAACACGGTCATTTTGGAAGGGGTCCGAACACGAAAACACGCAAAGGCGTGCGAACCGCGCCCCTCAGCAAACACGGTTATTTTGGAAGGGGAATGCACAGGCACGAGGTGCCGAACAAGGATGCGTTCAGATGTCGCGCTAATGAGCTTCAGTTGTCGAAGACATATGACATGCAGTCGTTAAGACTCGAGATGGACGAAGTCTGGTTGACGGTTGGGTGTAACCTAAGACGCCGCACGAGCGAAAAATATATTCTACTGCGAGACAAAAGAGTTCGCCTATGACACGCATGTTGTTAAGTAGTCCCCCAAAATGAGGGATGTTGTAAACTAAACACAAACAACTCTTGTCTTGGCAATCCGGACATGGGCAATGCAAGTGGAGTCATTAGAGGGGCTGATGGTCAGATCTAGATGGCATTCTATGAGGCATTTGGTGAACATACAAATGCATTGGTTGAGCTCATATATGGTACTTCGAGTTGAATATGCAACTGCATGAGGGATATCTTGATTGTGGGTTGAGCTAGATGAACAAACAGTGTTGCACATCATCTCAACTTATCACAAGGGTGGGAATGGTGCGCGCAACACTTGTTTGGTCGTCTCCACTCTGCGCACAAGATCCTGACGTTACAGTTCACACACATCTATTATAAAGGTAATCATTTAGCTGACTAGGTTTGCATCTGAGCAAGGCTCAAAAGAATGGCAGATACATGGAATACTGACGGGAATAGCTAGGCTAGATAAATTAGGCCTTCCTAACTTTAGAATTTAATGTAAAAGGGCTAGTAATCCCCATTTATGCTTTCAAATATCGTAAGAGAGTTAGTACTCCTTATTTATTGTCGTTGCTTTGGAATTTTAATAAATAGGTAGGAGTCAATACCGAACCCTCCACCTAGGCACAATCGGCTTTACAAAAAAAAACAAAAAAAAACTCCTATTAAAATGAAACTATATTAATTATTATAAAAATAAAATAAAAATCCACACATTGTTAGAATTTAGACTCATAATTTTATAATTATGAAATTTCAACTTCAGCAAACAAACTAGATTTTGTTAGCAAACAATAACAAACATCTGAATTCGAGCTATTTGAATTCCATCAATACAGTCGTTTTCGGAATTAAAATATAATCAGGTATTCTCAATCCAAATCTTATTTTATCGCACATCATTTCCTTATGTACATAATTGAGAGAGGAGAGAGAGAATTGCAGAAATACACATTATTTTTTATGCAAACAGAAGTCGTATATACTCCCAGAAACAGTAGTAATGCAGGTAGATAAGATGTAACGTCAAATACAATCCATGGACAGTATAAACACTTTCGGCAACCGCAAAGGAAATGTTGTCGGAGGGAAGACACCCAATCCTTGAACATGGTGGGTGGTCTATGGCCCAACTCTGCATACTCTCCCCGGCAACATCACCTCTCTAACCCCCTTCCACGCCGACATTTCAGCCCTTTTTTAGATCAAATATTTGAACACTCAGCTAGCTACTATTCTTCTTCATTTATACTTAAATATATATTTCATCACTACTTATGTACACACACAATTACACCTATGTTTCATATATCAATGTATAATAATAAGGTCAATTAATGTCATCATAAGTGGACTTATTCAATGAAATGGAAAATTAAAGAGAAAAACAAATAATTCTTGATAAAATATTCAAATTAGAGAAAGATATCATGAGAAATAATTATATGTATTTGAGTTCATTGAGCTTCCAGCACATCATGTTTCCAAAATTCAGCAATGGATCTCGGCACTTTTTCTTTTTTTTTTAATTGAAAGCGATGGATTTTATTAGCGAAAGTCTAGTGAGTACATTCAGTCATGTCGACTGTCAATATCGAACAAAGACAATTACAGACAATCAAATCAATAATATCACATAAACTAACACTTAGCCATTACAACAACAAATCATACCTACTATATAGTAGAAATAACATCAACCCACGCAGGGACTCGAACCCATGAATTTTAGGATCATGGGGTCTCTCAACTTCACCCACTAAGCTAGGCCTCCTCGGTGGATCTCGGCCCTTTTAATAATACTTAAAGTTCAAAACTATACCCTAAAGTTCAATAGGTTGAATTTTTTATTCTAAATCTTATTGCATTCCGCTTCTGTTTTATGTAACATATACATGTCATGTATTAAAAAAATAATATCATTTATCGTATTTTAGCAAGAAAATTATTCACATAGCGTATAATTTTATGTTGAGATCAAGTCGTCCCACAGTTTTTAGAGTACGTAATAACATAATTAGTATGGAATTCTGAATTTTTAGAAACGCTAAACCATGAAAAATGAAATCATAATTTTGATACAAAATGCCAAGTCGTTAAAAACATTTGCTTTGATGCTATGTACGTCGTATTCGATAAAGCTAGGATCGTTGACTTTATTTAATTTTCGAATTATTAAAAATAAATAAAATAATAGCACATGAAATTGGAATGGTAGCATGTCATGATGGGATGCATGTCCCTTAACTAGAGATATGGTAGTTTGTGCCTGTCCACAAATTTCATGCGCCACTTTACTTATTCCTCGACTTCATAAGCAAGCAAGACAAAACCAACCCTTCCCAATTATTATATATATTATATGATGTAATAAAATAAAAAATAAAAATTGATTATGGAGGGCATGAGTTTTAAATTATTTGAACAGAAACATGCTTAACATTAATCTTATGTTATTCGCAATCCGCCTGCTAATGAAAACATTAATCTTATGTTTTATTAGTAATTAGGAACGTCAAGTTGAAGTTAATTAGGTGCTTAATGACCCCATAATCAACTTGCCACGAGTTTTCCTCAATACAAAAAGTGATTATTTAATCACAATCCTGTTAAGCATGAGATTTAGAAAACAAATTCATGCTTATTGACCTTTTATTTTTATATTCTTTTCGTTATCTAACACATCATGCGCCTATCTTTATTGATTAGGCCATGAATTTAATTAATTTGTAAATGTTTTGAAGAGGTACTGTTAAAAGAATGGGCACATTACAAGGTCAACTCATTACGAAAATTATCAGTACACTATAAAAACAAAAGTCGATTATTCCCTATATTATAATTTTAAATCATTGTGCATAGCTTGAAAATCATGATCAATACTATCTACCATGAACAAATAAAATTGACGTGAAAATTTAATTTTTGACACAGATAATTAATACGCTTCATGATTTTTGACCTCACTCGTCACTATATGGAAGAAAATTCATTATGGCTATAAATTTATTGGCTACGACTAAAACCATGGTTAAATAATTATTATTATCATGGTTTAAACAGAAAACCGTTGCAAAGACTTAAATTATCCATCATGAAAATTCTTTTTGCCATGACTTTTAGCCCTGACAATTGTTTTTATCACTCTCTGAAGTTGTGTTCAACCCTCGCGCCTGTCCAGTTCTGGGTGCCTCGTTAGGCCACAATTGTTCTCCCTTGAACGTATAGCCTCTTAACCATTGGATTTTTCTTTTCCTATAGAACTTACCTAAAAAAGATAGTCACCGTCTCGTAGCTTTTACTTCCCTTTATGACAGGGCAGATTTCCCTGTATCTTTAGCATTATTCCTGTATACAATTGTAAATACCACAGTCAATAACCGTTATATGATCGTGGTGAATGACTATTTACTACGACTATTTATTTTTAATCATATAGAAATTAACCATGATTAAATATTAATTTTTTTTAATGCGTAAATTTTTATTGAATGATCACTCTGGAAGATATAGTTTTTCTTCACGACAAATTCGTAAAATCTACTAAAATGCACATCATAAATTGAACTCAACATGAACACGTAATTTATGCATAAATAGATTAATGACGTTTGCATGAATCAGTCTGACGACTGTCTTGAAATAGTAATCAAATCATAAGTAGCATCAAAAGCAAACATATATACAAGAATGTGGAATCAACTCAATCGGCAATTTTCCAACAAACACTAATTATTAATTAATTTTAATTATAGGCATGAATATGAATTATTATTTGTTTGGATGGTAGTGATAATGTGGGAATGGGCAATGGCTAGGGCAGCCATTTGGAGATGTGAAAGCCAACAACCAGCGAACAGGCGAAGGATGGCTTTCATCACTTTAATTTTATTTAACTTTTTCAGATTCAATTCTTTGAACGGGACAGGGGACAACAAAAGTTTCTTCCATCACTTTTTTTCCTGTAGCGGCCGATAAGGTTAAATACCACCAACAAAAAGTTTGCAGCCTCTTTGTTTACGTTTTCATATTTAATTTTCAGTTTTTCAAACAGTAATTAAAGTGTAAATATATTTATTTAAGAATAATAGTATCTTTTTTTTTTAAATTTTGATGTAATTATACGTATATTTTCTGTAATTTGAAAAATTATATCTAAGAGTTTGTTTTTGTCTAACAAATAGGTTCTCTATTTATCAAATCGAATTTGTTGGTATTAACAAAAAAATTGACTTAATAATGACTTACTGTAGGCAAATAAATTTTTTATGACTAAACTATCCTATAATAGTGAAGATTACTTCCCACATGCATAAACGTGTAGAGATGTATAAGGGTAGTTTGGTCATAAAAGATTTGTTTGACCTATAATAAGTTAGTAATAAGTCAATTGATGGTAAATATCGACTTTAATTTAGTTTTTTGCTGCTATGTATAAATTCAATGAATTTTGACTAAAGAATGGACCTATTCGTCATACAGAAACAAACCTCAGGATATTTAGGTGTAACTTTTCAAACCACAGAGGTTATACGCATAATCACACCAAATTTCAGGGGAGGGGAGTGTAATTATCCCTTATTTATATGTAATTTTATTTAAATTATATTGATTTGACACTACAGTCCAATCTAAAATAAAATTTTAGTAATTGATCCAAATATATTCTTATTTCTACCAGAAAACCCTATGTCAATTTAGACAAACAAGATGTCTTAATATTTACATTTTTTTGGATTGTGTCAATTAAGCCTTCACAATGAAGGTTAGTATGTAAGAAGTTGCAACGATTCTTTGTAATAAAATTCAACATTCATGAGAGACGATAAGCAATTATAATGAAACAAAATCATTAATAATTATATGTTATGTTGATAGAAAATTCTTGTTTATTCCAAGTAGAAGTTGAGAGTAGTATCCGGGGCCGGTCCCATAAAAAATCATGAAATCAAGAATAGATTAAAAACCCTAATAATCTATACTATATTATTATTAGAAAGGGTTTCTTTGGTGTCCAAATTAATTTGGTCTATCATTTTTTTTTTAAACGTAATTATTTTTTTCAAACTTCCCCATCATCTTTCATAAACTACCTTTGGTAGTTTTTTTTTCCTCATGCATTTTATCTTATATTAAGTAATTTATGAAAATATTTTTTAAAAATTATGCACATACATAGAATGTGGCGCACTTACTAGTCTATACTATTGTCAAAAAAATCTTTTGGCGTACCAATTTTGAATATCCAAATTTAGTCTTCAATTCATTTATGTCCTTAAAATATTATTAGTCAGAAAAGTAATTTTATTAGTTTTTCCTCTCAACCCACGACTCCACGATTCTCCCACCCACTCCATATTGTTTCTTTCTTCTTTTTTTTCAATTGGAAGCAGTGAATTTTATCAATCGAAAGTAAAGTGATTATATTCAGTCATATTGACTATCAATATCGAATAGAGACAATTACAAACAATCATATCAATAATATCACATAAACTAACATCTAACTATTACAGCAGCAAACAATACCTATTATACAGTAGAAACAACATCAACCCTCGCAGAGGTTCGAACTCATGACCTCTAGGATCATGAGACCTCAACTTCGTCAACTAAGCTATGTCTCATCAGCTCTATGTTTCTTTCTTCTTAGTAATTCTTTTTTTCTCATTTCTTCACAAATTTTTTTTTTCTTTTTATCTCACATCATAATTTTTTTATATGCTCGTGAGCACCGAGTGCCGTGAAGAGATAATACACAAAAGTGTAGAGGCTTGGGGCGAATGAGTAGTTGAGAAAGCAAGCTACAGTAGTGGAGTGGACAGATGCATGTGACTGTGAAACCTCGAAAATGTTATATAATACTTGTGCAAATATTTTACGGATCCTAAAAGAGAGAAAACGAATACTTTTGTTGGCGCCATTTGGTGGGACCGGTTGGTTTGACTTTACGATCAAAACAGTTCCCGAGCTCTCGCACAGGTCGCGCTCTCCCCACCTCATCAACGCCCAATTTTCATTTGTGTTGTCACAATTTGTTAATAAAATAGGTTTTATTCTTACCAGATGATTTGCACCGCCGATACTCAATTTCTTTTTTAATGTGATGTTGTATGAAAAAATGGGACAATTTTTTTTTCTTTTTTTTTCTTGGTGATGCTTACTTTGTGATATATTATATTTATGTGATAAAATAAATTGCTACTAAATTAATGTTAAAAAAGTTGATATTAATTATAGGGAGTTTACTTAGAATTATATAATTAAATTTCATGTTTATTTATATGTGATAAAATAAATTTTATATAATTGTACAATTTTACGTGAATTACAAACACTAAAATAACCCAATAATCCCAGTGGTCCATATATATTAGGGTTTATTAACTTTCAAGGCCGGAGTGTATAGATCTTGAAGTAATAACATAAACCCAAAACTTGTATGAAGATCATAGGTATTTTACAGGAAGAATGTAAGAAAACCTTCATGAGATATCTCCATAGCAATAATCATATATATTATCAATATTAATAGTTATAACAATTATTTTATCTATAATAGACATAAAATATTTACAACTAAATAAGGATTATTACAAAAGTACATCAATTTGATGAAACTCGAACTTATAATTTAGAGTTTCGAGTTTCCGAATCAAACTAAAACCCCGTTGGCTAGCTGCAGACGGCTGATTTTTTTCCATTTCACTGAAATTGAGGTAGTTTTTGGTACGTTAAAATAAAAAAAAATTGAAAGTGGAGTGATGTATTCCGCGAGTCCTGATGGTATGCCGATGAATTAGCAGAAATGTATAGGGTCCACCGGGCACAGTCAGCCTCAAGTCCCATATTCCAAATCTGAGTCTTAATTGTTGACGGTGGGTTCATGCTTTGAAATTTCAGGCCGGCGGCTTACCTCACTTGCCCACCTAATTCAGCCTCCACGCGGCCTTTATTTACCACAATTTGTACCACCTTCCCCACCACCTTCATCGCATACAACAAATCAACTTTAATTTCTACTCTGCTGTAGACTCCTTTTCCAATCCAAGCATATACATCTAAAAGGCCATCACAGCAGCAATTCTAAGAAAAAATTTTAGTTCAGACCTGACTCGGTTAAACTTAAATTAATTATATGGCAAGTGCAATATATTTGTCGTGTGATTGATGTACAGTTTAGGAAAAGTGACCAATCACGTGACAAGTATATCATATTTGCTTTATGATTGGTTTGGTTCGGCCAAACCTGGTTCACATAAGAATTTTCCCAATCCTAGAAACGGCGTTGTAGTTTAGCTGAGTTGATTGTTGTGATTTCCACCAAATTTTACTTATCAACTCACGTAAAGAACAGGAGTCTCACCACTGTGTGAGTATTGGTTTACTTTAATAATAATTATTGGTCTACTGCAGTAATAATTATTTATTAGTATTTATATATATTTGACATTAGTAATTGATATATGCTTAATTTTGAACAAGTGTCTTTCTAGCCGTCCCACAGCAACAATTTTCCCAATCGGGAAATTCTAGTTCGGACTTGACTCATTCAAACCTGAACCAATCATATGGTAAGTGTAATACACTTACTGTGTGTTTTAGTATACTGTTTAGGGAAAGTGACCAATCACATGGCAAGTGCACCACACTTACTCTATGATTGATTTGATTTGATCAAAATTTAATCCGGACAAAAAAAAATTCGAAATCCCAAGAAAGAGCACTATAGTTTAGCTTAGTTGATTGGCTGTGATTTCCACGAAATTTTACTTAACGAGTCACCTATAGAATTCAAGAAAAAAAAAAAAAGTCAGATATAGAAGAAAACTAACTAAAAAATTTGACTCGGCCCAACTAACTTGAGCCTCAAGGTCCTCTCTCAAGTCGTCACGCGTTCCTATTCAAATTCAACTCCTCCAATATTTGTTGCTCCCAAACTAAACACCTCTGTATAAATTAGACATCCAACCCTCCATTCTCACTCCCCATCAATTCCTTTTCTCCTCTCTTTCTCTCTCTCCCTCTCTCTAAAAACAACCATCTCTCAAATTTCTTCTTGCATAATCTTCTCTTATTGTTGCTGGAAATTTCCTACACAGATGTCTCGGAACACTCTAGTATTCATGGCCGCCCTCTTCTTGATCACGTTGTTCGTACCCTCCTTCGCACATGGACGGAAGTTGTTGATGAACGTGCAAGAAAATAAGGTTGTTCCATCTCTCGACGCCAGATTGTACCTAATGGCGCTGCCCAAGGGCACCGTCCCCTCCTCCGCCCCCAGCAAGAAAGGCCACTCCGTCACCATTGATGAAAAGCTCGTCGCCCGCCACCTCTCCGCCATCGACCGGATTCTCCGCTCTGTTCCTAGCCCCGGCGCTGGCCACTAGCCTACACTACTCCTCAGCTTTTTCTTTCTTTTTCTTTTTCATATATATATATATATATATATATATATATTCAGATTTTTTTATTTTTTTTTTATATCTTCCTTCACAATTTTGGATTATTCTTTTGTTGATTAGAGAGGCACGATGAAATGAGTATAGGTAGGTTAATTAGAAATATTTGTACACATGAAAGTGTATAGCTGATGTATACAATACTCTTTTTGTTTTTCTGATTAATTAATGTTGTAAACTTCTAGTTTCATTCTTTAATTACAGTTCTAATTTTAATTAATTCCATAAAATGTTCTGAGTTGAGAGGAGGGCCGATGTCAAAAGTGGGAATTCTATTTTTATTTGTTCTGGAATTCGGATCAACGCATGTATATATGGAATGGAATTTGTTTATGCTTTTCTGAAAATAGCATAAAAAGAAAAAGAAAAACGCGTTTGAGACTTTTTCCCATCTCCATGCTGTCGGTAGTTTTTGTAAAGTGCGATTTAGTTCGAACTTTGAAGTATTCAGTGCCACTCCACCAATGGGATGGATTGCACTACACCTGCTTTGCTCCTGGAAGATGCTTTCAGAATCGCACTCCAGTTTTTCTGGATTCAATTTTCTGTAATTAATTTCCTCCGCCTTTAATTAAATAATATTTAGTTTAAATTTGTGAGGAGGATCTTATGCCTTACTTTAAACTCAACTAGTTTAGTCAATAATGAAGTCTAGTTTGAGCGGTGAAATATAAACTCGATAATTACGAGGTAATGAAAATATAATAAACATGTAAATATGACCTCGATAATTATGAGGTAATAAAAATATAATAAACATCTAAATATGTTAATATGTTCACATGATTCTATACATTCAAATTCAGATACAGTTTCATACATTAATTAAATTAACAATACGAACTACTCTAAAAGTTGACTTACACCTAACAACGAACTACTATAAGTAAAATCGTATACAATGCAATGGACATACCGAAAAAGAAAGAAAATCTAGTTCATTTATTTAATTAATTAAACATTTAATGTAAGGGTATGAATTCTTGACTAGGTCCCAATTAACCAAAATAGATTCATATTCTCTTAACCTTTTTGATTAGGGTTGTTCATAACTGATCGGCCAATATTTGATGATAATAAATTAATAATATATATTTGATGGAAACGAGCGGACGACAGATTAAAAAAAAAAGAAAAAAAAAGAAAAGAACGGACAACAATGGACTAAAACTAGAGAAAGATGCACAAGGGATTGATTCTATATTTGACGTGAAAATAGAATGGTAATTAAACATACAAATCACTCGTTTATTACCTATTAATTTAGGATCCGTTTACTTTGAAAATCGTACTAAATAAATGATAGAATTATCTTAAATTAAATTAATGATTAAAAAGCCCTGTATAAATTGTAAGGTATTTACTTAACCAAGAATGATAGTATTATTTTTAAAATAAATTATACCACCTCCTTTGATGGTATTATTTATGCAATCGAAATAATAAATAATACAAAATTTTAATTTTATATCGGGTCCTCATACAATAAAATAAACACTGTATTAATCTATATTAATTTTTTTATTCAAACTAATACACCAAAATAAATTGAGGCCTTAGAGATTAGATGAGGAATGAGAGTCAAATCACAAATAGAACAAGTATGAAGGAATTAATTAAATGTCAGTGATTAAATATTTGTCAAATCATAAATAGAACAAGTATGAAGGAATTAATTAAATGTCAGTGATTAAATATTTGTCAGAGTAGCCAAAATCAGTTAACCTTCAACGTCGCTAACGGTGATAAATTGTATATAATTTTGTTATTGTTAATTTTTTTTTAAAAACACAATGTGGTGTCAGGACGAATTTATTTCCATTTAATATAACAATTTTGTTATTGTCATTTGCAATAATGTTACTAAATTCATTCATTTTCCATCCAAAATTAATGATATTTGAAAATTCGCACAGTATTTTTTGCTTAAAGATATTGATTGAAAGTTATTTCATCACATCGTTACTTCAATGATGTTCTTGAAAAATGAGAAGTACGTACTTAAATTAGGTGGACATGTATCACAAGTGGACATTAATTGCCACCTCATTCAACAATTGAAATCAATCATATTAATCTGATATGACTTGTGATTAGATCAATACTTTATTGTATAGTATATTATTCATGTTAATTTTGTATGAACCTAATAATTTTATTCAGGATAAATGTAATTTACTTCCATTTGATATAAGAAATAAGTAAAAATTCCCTGTAAAAAAATAATTAGTAAATTATCCCCTGTTATCTTAAAATAAAGTAAATTATCCCTTGTATTTTTCCTTGATAGGGGGGTAATTTGCTTCATTTCTCAAAACACATGGAGGTAATTTGTTAATTATTCTTTCACATGGAGGTTTTTTCTCATTTCTTATATTACAAGGGAGTAAATTGCACTTATCCCTATTTTATTCTATTAAGACGTCTTGTTAGGAAAATGAGGTATTGGAGCTTATAAAATGCTCAAGCTTCTCGTCTGTGAGATGCTTGTCCACATTATTAGCTTTCCAAATTAGGAGTTTGGGATAGACACATGACCTCGTTCCGACAGACGACACCAAATAATATGACTTATGACTCAATACTATGTCCCATTGTTGGCTTCATATGAACATCTCGATTTTATCCTATTAAGACGCGATATGAGGTTTTGAGGCTTATAAACTACCCAAATTTATCGTTTGTAATTGATGTGTAACGCTTGCCCACATCACACTCATTTAATGGTGCATGTAAAAAATGCTTAATATTCAATTCTGAAATTTTCTGACTGATTAAGTACCTCCTTGATGTGATTATTACTAAATAAAGAATTAATCTAAACATCAATACGAAACAAGAAAGGAAATTAAGATATTAATTACATGACCAATCCATTGCCGGTTTGAGGCAATATTTTCACCTGTGTGGTTGTTAAGAATGTCGGCCCTTTGAGTGAAACGTTGTAGTAGTTGTATGTGAAAGCATTAGGCAGTCTGCAAGAATTCTGGGTCTGCCAAGTGCATTTTTTTCAACAACTCAAAACGTGAAGTTGGACCGCACGTGCTTGCGTATCTTACATTACATCCAGGAAATATCATTCAAGTGCCTGCGCTACTAAATCCCTCCCAATTTGTTGAATTATGAGCCTTTTTTCTTTGACTTTGTTAACTAGATCTATGCGTACGATAAAGAAGATATAGTCAGATTTGCCATTGGAAAATACACAAACAGACAACCTTAACGAATGTTTAGTTTTAATCTTTCTTGCAATTCCGTGTTATGTAAAACATTTTATTAAATATACATCATAATATAGACATAGTTTGACAATCTAAATTCAACAATAGTATCATATAATCCAGTTATTATTTTGGGCAATATGCTAAACAATGTGTAAATCGTTTTTTCTTGCCAAAAAAAGAAAAAGAATTGCCAGTTCTCGATATTATGCTTAATTTCTATTTGCATATAAAACCAAATAAAAATGGTCCACAAATTCATTCAAGAAGTACTACTTACATTCTACCACTAAGCCTATATTACATCACATCGAATTTTTTGTTGTAAATTCTATTTTATCTTCTATTATATCAACGTACATATGCCTAGTGTATAAGGATGACATATTTTTATTTTGGGAATTTTTTTACATGTAGCGTGTGTATTGAATGAAGTAGAAGATGGAACAAAAATTAGGATTAATTATACTTGGATCCCCTCTGAAAATATGAAATTACACTTTCCCCCAAAAAAGTTTCAAAATTACAGTTACACTCATTCCAAAAATTCTCTGTTTACACTTGATACACTTCCGTTAGAGTATGAACGGAAAATATTTACGTCAACAAAAAAATTACATAAATTTTTAATTTTGCCCCTCAATTAACATTTTTATGAATATTTTTGTACTTATAAGGGGATAAATATTGTATATATAGAGAAAGTGAGTTAACATTATTATATTTTTTTCTTATAAGTACAAAATTATTACATGGGGGTATTAAATGAGAGGTAAAATTAAAAATTTATGTAATTTTATTTATAATACCAACATTTTTCATCAAAATCCCAACGAAGGGATGTCAGGTGTAAACGGTGAATTTTCGAAAGGGATGTAAGTATAATTTTAAAACTTCCTTGAGGGAAAGTATAAATTTTATATTTTCAGAGGGATCTAAGTGTAATTAACTCTAAAATTTACAATAAAAAATTTAATTTGATATGACATATACCCGAAAGTTTCTTGTACAGCTTTTAGTACAGCACATGTCTAGCGGTATTAGGTCTGTTGTGGCCTCTATGGCTAGGACCTGACGGAGGAGCCCGGCGTTTCATCATCGCCGCCGCCCAATTCGCCACCGTCGAGGCTGGAGGAGTAGAACCACCGGGCGTGGCGGTGGAGGGCTGGCTTCGGCCCAAAGATTTGCTCGCCGTCATCAATACGATCATGATCAGTATGATTGCAGTAACAAAGCAGGAGGGTCGTTGATTAGCAAATCTCATCATCATAGTATAATTACGATCTCAACATAACGTGAATGTACAACAAAATGGAGGAGGGTATGCAATGATGGTGGTGTATCAACTTTTAAATAATTCTAAAAGTAAAATTACTTTTTTGAATCATAGATTAAAGAAAGAGGGCACACAAACCTCACTTTGGATATTTTATTTCTGTATATATTTTAATGTTTGGTTATATATTTGATCATCTTTTTGTATGCATGACATGTGTGTAATATATAATCTCTTCTATAACATAAAAGTTATATATAAAAAAAAGGAAAAATAATACTTTTCGTCCTGTAATTTAGGGCCTTTCCATTTTTGATCTCATTGATTACGGTATTCTCGCTTTTGATTCTGTAATTTCTAAAAAGTAGCACTGTTGGTCTCATGTCACCTTTCTATTATATTTTTTAATGGCAAACACCATGTGCTTAGCACGTGGCCATTAGGGCCTTTACACTTTTGATCTCATAGGTTATGGGATTCACTTTTGGTCCCATATGTTATGAAATTTTCACTTTTAGTCCTATAACTTTCAAAAAGTAACACTTTTGGGCCGATGTACTTAATGGCCACGTGGCACTTTTCGTTAAATTTCTAACGAAAAGTATAGTGGGATCGAAAGTGCTACTTTCTGAAAGTTACAGGATCAAAAGTGAGAATTTCGTATACAATGGGACCAAAAATGAAAATGCTCTAAATTGTAGGATGAAAAATACTATTTTCTCTAAAATAAAATAAAAATCAAACACTAATTAAATATAAACAATCCGTATCATACACACAAATCCATGTCCCACAGGCTGAAAAAGTCGTCACTCACCTAATGTTATCAGTTTATACCCACATAAGCTATCAATCGTTAAATCACATATGATATTATTATTATGTATTAATCAAACAACTCACGATTCATACAGATATTCACATGGATGATATCGAATTTTTCCACCTAAAACAAAGAAGTTAATCTCCTTTTCATGGGTCATCATTACATTTATAGTATGGTCAGAAATGGAACGGAATCAATGGGCTTATTATTCGCTGTTTCAAATTTCTTAAGCTTTTCTATCTTTTTTATGCATCTCTATGTGCTACTTTTATAAAGACTAAAGTTAGCACTTTCTTTTTGTATTTGCCTTTTTAGTCGTGATTATCATCTTCTAAGTTCTATGCATGCTTTTTGCTGTTTAAACAATAATTAATGTGCTATTATAATAAAAACCATCATTTTATGAATAAACACAAGGGTTGGTAAACGAGTTTGACACCATTCTATTTTATTTTATTTTTTTGGAAAAAATGCAAGCACCCCGTGATATTACAAATGAGTAAGTTATCCCCTATGAAAAATAAAATAGCAATTTATCTTCATGTGTTCTTTAAATGAATAAAAAATGGAGCAGTTAATTTATCTCCCTGTCTAGAGAGGTAAACTGCTCTATTTTAAAAAACCTAGGGAGATAAATTGATATTTTACTTTCATAAGGGAGTAATTTGCTCATTTGTAATATCATAGAGAGATGAACTACATAAACCTTTTTTTTTTTTAAGATTCAACGTTTATCATTTAATTCCATTTAGTTATTTTCATTATTTATCTATTAAAATTTTTGGCAATATTATTTATTAATTATCAGTGATAGGTATCCGTAACATCTATTAATCTATCTATATATATATATATATATATATATATTAATATATATATTTGAAGGCAGTCTTTGACCAAAACCTTCAATTTTGACCAAAATTCTAATTTTCTAAAATTTTGAATTTCTTTTATTATGATAAATATTCCTAGAGGTCAGGGGTTCGAACCCCTGCGAATTCTTTTTATGTTAATAAATATTCCAAAAGATCATGGGTTTGAACCCCTTCGAATTCTTTTTATCTTAATAAATATCCAAGAGGTCATGTGTTCGAACACCTACGAATTTCATTTATTATAATAAATATTCCTACAGGTCATGGGATCGAACCCCTGCAGATTTTTTTTTATTATAATAAATATTCCTAGAGGTCATGAGTTTAAACCCCTACGAATTCTTTTTATTATATTAAACATTATATTGAGCATTTGCCCTGTTATTTGCACCGTGACAAACTTTTTGCCTAAAACTAATGTCGGTCAGATTTATTATTTTTAATTTACATTATGAGAAAAGAAATATTTTTTTTTCTGAAAAAACCTATCAAATAAAAAATTCTTATCTCATTCACATTATATCTGAAAAACAACTTTAAAAGATATTGCAAAAGCCAATTGATTTTCAAGCGAGATATATTTTTCTCTTCTAATATTTTTATAAAAATCTGAACCCATCAAAATTATTCAAAATTACTTTGATATCATTATTTGTTATAATAATTTAATGATTTGTCACCCATAAAATTTCATCACAAAAATATTAAACTATAAATATAAAGATCATCATAGAAATACATAAATTTAGTTGACAAAAGTTATGTGCATAACAAATTAAATAATTCGGGATAAATCAAGAAAATATAAATGTCATCCATAAATAGTGAAATTCTTAAATTATTTTCATGTATATATATAGCTTATATTAATAAGACACATATAATATTTTCCATTGATATACATTATATATAAAATAATATATTTAATATTCATCATTTATACAATTAAATATAACATCTATTAATATATATATTTGAAGGGCGGTCTTTGACCAAAACTTCAATTTTGACCAAAATTCTAATTTTTAGAATTTTATTTTCTATTAATATATATATTTGAAGGCGGTCCTTTGACCAAAACCTTCAATTTTGACCAAAATTCTAATTTTTTAGAATTTTATTTTTTTTAATATGATAAATATTCCTAGAGGTCAGGGGTTCGAACCCCTGTGAATTCTTTTTATTATAATATATATTCTTAGAGGTCATGGGTTCGAACCCCTATGACTTCCTTTATGTTAATAAATATCAAGAGGTCATGTGTTCGAACCCATACGAATTTCATTTATTTATAATATAATATTCCTACAGGTCATGGATTGAACCCCTGCAGATTCTTTTATTATAATAATATTTATAGAGGTTATGAGTTTGAACCCCTACGAATTCTCTTTATTATGTTAAACATTCTTGGAGGTCATGGGTTCGAATCCCTACGAATTCTTTTTATTATAATAAACATTTATAGAGGTTATGGGTTTGAATCCCTGTGAAATTTTTTATTATAATAAATAATCCTAAAGGTCATGGTTCGAACCCCTGTGAATTTCTAGAGGTCATGGATTTGCATTATAATAAATATTTCTAGAGGTCATGAGTTTCGAACCCCTAATGAATTCCTTTTATATAATAGTAATTTTATTATTTTTAAATCATTTTATAATTAAGTAATGTATGTATTTATAGTAAGATAAGTTTCTCATAATTATTCAAAATTACTTTGGTATCATTAATTGTTATAATAATTTAATGATTTGTCACCCATTAAAATTTCATCACAAAAAGTATACAAAGATACATTTTTGAAAATTAATTGTATAATTTTGACCGTATAATAATTTTTCTATCATAATCATATGTCATCTTTACATGCAGAATTGATGATAAATGAACTCAAGATCCAAATTGTAGAATTTTGTTATTTAATCATTGATATAAGATGCTATTTAAACGTAGTTAAAAAAAAAGGATCCATTGCATATTCAAAATAATGTGAGTCATACTACATGTTCATTAGTCAATTTAATATATAGTTTCAGTAAAATTTGATATGTAAATTTGTATAAGTATGTAAATGACTTTATATAGCATTACATTAATAGTGAAATTCTTAAATTATTTTCATGTTATATATAGTTTTATATAATAAGACACATATAGTATTTTTCTATTTATATTCATTTATATATACAAATTAAATAAACATCTATTAATATATATTTGAAGGCGGTCTTTGACCAAAATCTTCAATTTTGACCAAAATTCTAATTTTCTAGAATTTTGAATTTCTTTTATTATGATAAATATTCCTAAAGGTCAGGGGTTCGAACCCTTGCGAATTCTTTTTATGTTAATAAATATTCCAAAAGGTCATGGGTTCGAACCCATGCGAATTCCTTTTATATTAATAAATATCCAAGAGGTCATGTGTTTGAACCTCTACGAATTTCATTTATTATAATAAATATTCCTACAGGTCATGAGATCGAACCCCTGCAAATTCTTTTTATTATAATAAATATTCCTAGAGGTCATGAGTTTGAACCCCTACGAATTCTTTTTATTATATTAAACATTCTTGGAGGTCATGGGTTCGAATCCCTACGAATTCTTTTTATTATAATAAACATTTATAGAGGTTATGGGTTCGAATCCCTGTGAAATTCTTTATTATAATAAATAATCCTAAAGGTCATGGGTTCGAACCCCCTGTGATTTTCTTTATTATAATAAATATTCCTAGAAATCATGGGATCGAATTGCTGCGAATTTTTTTGTATTATAATATATATTTCTAGAGTTCATGAGTTCGAACCCCTATGAATTCCTTTTATTATAATAGTAATTTTATTATTTTTAAACCATTTTATAATTAAGTAATGTATGTATTTATAGTAAGATAAGTTTCTCATAATAAGCTTTTGTTGTTAGTTTTAAAACTTAAAAATCTTTTTTGGTCTTTTTCATTGTCATATTAATTAGCTAATTTCCTATCAATCTCATAATTAGATCTATTTCTTTACAAGCATAATTTGCCAGCATGAAGAATTTAATATTCAATAATGCTAATTATTTTATTTTAATCAAACCAAAAATCACAAGCTACCTAAAATATAATAATT
Source organism: Sesamum alatum (assembly GCA_034509735.1). Taxonomy (NCBI): domain Eukaryota; kingdom Viridiplantae; phylum Streptophyta; class Magnoliopsida; order Lamiales; family Pedaliaceae; genus Sesamum; species Sesamum alatum. Next base: position 7,751,364 of record JACGWO010000008.1, on the reverse strand, counting down.
ATACCATATATTTAATTTATTTGTAATATTTATTATTATAATAACTAGCATTTTCCCCGTTATTTGCACCGTGACAAACTTTTTGCCAAAAACTAATGTCGGTCATATTTATTATTTTTAATTTTCATTATGAGAAAAGAAATATTTTTTATTTTTTTTTCTGAAAAAACTTATCAAATAAAAAATTCTTCTCTCATTCACATTATATCTGAAAAACAATTTTAAAAGATATTGCAAACGCCAATTGATTTTCAAGCGAAATATATTTTTCTCTTCTAATATTTTTATAAAAATCTGAACCCATCAAAATTATTCAAAATTACTTTGGTATCATTAATTGTTATAATAATTTAATGATTTTTCACCCATAAAATTTCATCACAAAAAAGTATACAAAGATACATTTTGAAAATCAATTGTATAATTTTGACCGCATAATAATTTTTCTATCATAATCGTATGTCATTTTTACATGCAGAATTGATGATAAATAAACTCAAGATCCAAATTGTAGAATTTTGTTATTTAATCATTGATATAAGATGCTATTTAAACATAGTTAAAAAAAAAAAAATCCATTGCATATTCAAAATGATGTGAGTCATACTACATGTTCATTTATCAATTTAATATATAGTTTCAGTAAAATTTGATATGGTAAATTTGTATAAGTATGTAAATGAGTTTATATAACATTACATTAATAGTGAAATTCTTAAATTATTTTCATGTTATATATAGCTTTATATTAATAAGACACATATAAGTATTTTCTATTGATATTCATTATATATACAAATTAAATAAACATATAAATATATTTGAGGACATACATATTGATATTTATATTATTACTAATCACGCTTGCTAAAAAAATGCAATACAACTTATGGCGTCATCAATCAATTTGATCGATATCCCTTTGTATATATTTCTTATGATTGTAAATTTTTATAATTTTTATAACACAAATTTTCTATGATGCACTATAATTGAAAAATAAAAATAATTTTATTTTAAAATATTCTTCATTTAACATTCATTTAATTTGAAAAATCTTATAAAGTATAATTTTTTTAGAATTAAATTAAGCCCGTGCATAGCACGGGTCACACGCTAGTATCTATTAATATATATATTTGAAGGCAGTCTTTCCAAATCCTTTAATTTTGACCAAAATTCTAATTTTTTAGAATTTTGAATTTTTTTTATTATAATAAATATTCCTATGGGTTCGAACTTCTACGGATATTTTTTTTATTATAATCAATATTTCTAGAGATTATGGGTTCGAACCCCTGCGTGGAATGATATTATTGCTACTGTATAATATGTATTATTTGTTACTGTATAATATGTATTATTTGTTACATTTTAATTAATTTTTTACTGCATTTTAAATTCTATTTTTTTAGCTTCATTATTGGATTTTAAAAACACGATTAATTAACTTTATTTATATTTATTAATATTATTTATCTTAAATTCATAATTTTAAATATAGTCTCGCTCAACGCCTAGATTTTCAAACTTAATAAGTTGGTCAAAATTAAATAATTGAAGTTAATGTTTGAATGATTACTTCCATTTTAGTATCTAAATGAGCTTTATGTTTAAAATTATTTTTCAATCATAATTTACCGACAAGATGAACTTAGTATGCAACAATTCTTATTATTTTATTTTATCTCAAAACAAAAAATCGACTTTCACAAGGTACCTAAAATATATATAATAATTAAATCGTACATTTAATTTGTATTAAATGTTCATTTTTTAATATTAATTGCTTAATTATTCGGATTATGTCAATTAATTTGTTTAATTGATCAATCAGTCCTATAGATCCGCTTTTATTTTTTTGGGGGAATCAGATCCGCTTTTATTGATAATTTAAAGTAATGATAATATACTGGTAGAATGGTGCCTTTTTTCTTAATTATGATAATTATTCAATTTTGAATTAAAGTTAAAAATAATCTTTTATCAATATATTATATAAATACCATTTACTTTAATTTTGTTATTATACATATTCATATTCTGAAAGAAAACATAAAAATAAATGAAGAATAATCATGTAATTGAAAGTCCATGCGCTATATATCTAAACTTACTTTTCAGTGTAATTTTATTTGTATGTCTCAATTATTTCCTGTATGTTGCCTTTTTTTTTCCCCATCCCTTACATGTATTCTGAACCATATATATACTTGATGTTTGTTTAAAACTTACAATTTTCATTGTTATCTTCATGCAATTTCTCTTATTTTTGTTTAACTCTTTTAATATTTTTTATTTTTGTTTGAATCATTACCTGTATTATGAGGCACAGTAAATGACATCGAAGTTAGGAACACGAGATAATGTATAACATTGTAAAGCAAAACTTAGCTCATTATGTTCAATAATTTAATAGTAATAATTTGTTATATATGGTAGTACAACTTTGATAAATAAATATATTCATTAATTAAGCATTTTGTCATTATTTGATACCTTTTCTCTTCTCATTAGCTAGATATAGTGGGATATGCACGAATATTTGTTCAAGTTTTTATCGTAGCATACTTCTAATTTATTTTTTAGTTTTCTCGATGAATTCAACTTTATTTTGAATTTTTATTTGTTGCTTAATGTTTTTTTTACTTTTCATACTTAAGTTTCGAGTATGCTATTTTAAACAATTTACGACAACCTTTTATTTTTATTCATGCGTTTGCAGGTTTCAAAAAGTCTTTTGAGTTTGAGATTATATGAGGTCCACATTTTCTCATCTCATTTAATTATATATAGTGAGATTTTTTTTTTTAATTTGTTCAAGTTTTTGTTTGGCCTACTTCTAATTTTAATTTAGTTTTTAGTTTTTTTTAATGAATTCAACTTCTTTTTTTGAATTTTTATTTGTTGCTTGATGTTTTTTTTCTACTTTTCGAGAATGCTATTTCAAATAACTTATCACAAATCCTATTACTCTTATTTTATGCATTTGCAAATTTCAAAGAAGTCTGTTGAGTTTGAGACTATATGTTGTCCACCTTTTTTCATCTTATTTAATTACATATAGTGGGATTCTTTTTTAATTTGCTCAAGTTTTTGTCGTGGCCTACGTCTAACTCTAATTTATTTTTGTAGTTTTTTTAATGAATTCAACTTCTTTTTTTGAATTTTTATTTGTTGCTTAATGTTTTTTCTACTTTTCGAGCGTGCTATTTCAAACAACTTATGACAAATCCTATTACTCTTGTTTTATGCATTTGCAAATTGCAAAGAAGTCTATTGAGTTTGAGATTATATGTTGTCCACATTTTTTCATCTCATTCAATTACATATAGTGGGATTCTTTTTTAATTTGCTCAAGTTTTTGTCACAGCCTACTTCTAATTCTAATTTATTTTAGTTTCCTCGATGAATTTAACTTCTTTTTTGAAATTTTATTTGTTGTTGATATGTTTTTTTTTTTTACTTTTGCATGCTATTCCAAACAACTTACGATAAACTTTTTTACTTTTATTTTATCCGTTTGCAAATTTCAAAGAAGTCTTTTGAGTTTCAGATTATATGATGTCCACCTTTTCTCATATCATATAATTATATATAGTGGGGTTCTTTTTTTTAATTTGGTCAAGTTTTTGTTATAGCCTACTTCTAATTCTAATTTAGTTTTTAGTTTTCTCGATGAACTTAACTTCATTTTGAATTTTTATTTGTTGCTTAATGTTTTTTCTACTTTTCGAGCATGCTATTTCAAACAACTTATGACAAATCCTTTTACTCTTATTTTATGCATTTGCAAATTTCAAAGAAGTCTTTTGAATTTTTGAGATTATATGTTGTCCACCTTTTCTCATCTCATTTAGTTACATATAGTGGGATTCTTTTTTTAATTTGCTCAAGTTTTTGTCACAGTCTGCTTCTAATTCTAATTTAATTTTAGTTTTCTCGATGAATTTAACTTCTTTTTTAATTTATATTTGTTGTTTGATATGTTTTTTTTTTCCTACTTTTTGCATGCTATTCCAAATAATTTACGACAAACTCTTTTACTTTTATTTTATGCGTTTGCAACTTTCAAAGAAGTCTTTTGAGTTTGAGATTACATGATGTCCACCTTTTCTCATATCATATAATTATATATAGTGGGGTTCTTTTTTTAATTTGTTCAAGTTTTTGTCATAGTCTACTTCTAATTCTAATTTAGTTTTTAGTTTTCTCGATGAACTTAACTTCATTTTGAATTTTTATTTGTTGCTTAATATTTTTTCTACTTTTCGAGCATGTTATTTCAAACAACTTATGAAAAATCCTTTTACTCTTATTTTATGCATTTGCAAATTTCAAATAAGTCTTCTGAATTTTTAAGATTATATGTTGTCCACATTTTCTCATCTCATTTAATTAGATATAGTGGGATTCTTTTTTTAATTTACTCAAGTTTTTCTCACAGTCTGCTTCTGCTTCTAATTTATTTTTAATTTTCTCGATGAATTTAACTTCTTTTTGAATTTATATTTGTTGTTTGATATGTTTTCTACTTTTTACATGCTATTCCAAACAATTTATGACAAACTCTTTTACATTTATTTTATGCGTTTGCAAATTTCAAAGAAGTCTTTTGAAATTGAGATTATGTGATGTCCACCTTTTCTCATCTCATTTAATTATATATAGTGGGATTCTTTTTTTAATTTGTTCAAGTTTTTGTCATAACCTACTTCTACTTCTAATTTATTTTTTAGTTTTCTCGAGGAACTTAACTTATTTTTGAATTTTATTTGTTGCTTAATATTTTTTCTACTCTTCTTGCTTAAGTTTCAATCATGCTATTTCAAACAATTTACAAGCCCATTTTTTTCTTATGCGTTTGAAGTTTCAAAAAATTCTTTTGAATTTGAGATTACGAGTTTGAGTTTGAGATTATGAGCTAATATTTCAATCTATGCATGGGTAAAGCATTAAGGAACAATGAAGATTTTTACCATATAATAATATAATAATAAAGTACAAATATTTTATTAAATAGTCGAACAAAAAAAAGTATAATTAATATTAAAAAAGTCTCAAAAAATGAAGAAAATAATATGATATATATATATATATATATATTCCTACATAATAGTTTAAATAATTACTTGCGTGACAAGAAAGATATATATTAATTTGATTCATTTTTTTTAGTAATCACTTTGTATATAAAATTTGTTAGTAGACTTCTAGATATATTAATTTGAAACATTGCTTTAATTTTGTATTTGTGATCAATAGTTATTTTGCGTTCCATGAAATCGAAGTTATGAAAATATATATATATATATAATATCGTTTAGAGCAAAACTTAACTCATTATGTTTGATATTTTATAATCTTATCTTTTGTTAAAACTAATTTTTTTGATTAATTTTTATTATATTTATATATAATAATAATAGTTTTTTTACATATGTACTCCTTCCGTAGTAATTAGTCAATTAAAGTTTCGTAATATTCATTTCGTTTTTTTTTTTTGGTAATAATTCTATAAAAGTGATGATAGCATACTATTAATTTTATGTAGAAAATTATGTTATAAAGCAATACTATATAATAAGATGATGTAATATTGATATGCAATTTTGTTACATAGATATTAGTATAAAAGCTTTTTTTTATTAAAATAATTTATGTTCCATCCAACAATCAGATAAATAAATAAAAGTAAACAATTAATAAAAATTTAAGTTTATTGGATGTATATCCTTCATTCTTATTCTGATAATTGTAAACTTTATTGATATTGATTAATTGTGATTTCAATAAAAAAAATAATTTTATATTACTAATCTCATTCAAATTAAAAAAAAAAACTAACTTTTACATAATTTTGAAATTTTGTAAGACATAGTTTTATTCATAATTAAATTAAATTCTAGCCTATTAATATATACTACCGATTCAATAAACCAAAAAAAAAAACAAAAAATAAGGTAAAGAAAGTGGCAAAGACGATGTTTACGTGTGGGCAAGGGAATTCAAGAAATCAACTTGTCGCTGTGTACGTGACTCTCCTGGTCTGTTCCCCCTAAGGTGCCAAATTTGAACTTGATCATCAACTCTCGTGTTTGTTTGACTACCAGGAAACTCTCTCTCTCTCTCTCTTTTTTTTTTTTTTTTAATAAGTTGGTAGCGATAATTTTATTAATTGAAATAAAACGATTATAATCAGTCCTGTCAGTATCAATATTGGACAGAGACAAATACAACAATCATATCGATAATATCACATAAATTAACATCTTGCTATTACAGCAACAAATAATCCTATATACCATACAGTAGAAACAATATCACAAATAAACCTACTATTCAGTAGAAACAATATCATCCCATGCAGGGAATTCGTGTTTGTTTGACTACCAAGAAAGTCTCTTCGTGGCTAAACTTTTTAGGTTAAATTACAGCCACTTTCCCTAAAGTTTGGTATAATTATAAATACCTTCCCGTTGTTTGAAAAATTTACCCTCCTGAGTTTTGTAACCGTCTAACAAATAACTCATTTCCATCCATTTTTATGGTGGAATTTACCAAAATGCCCTTATGCATTTTATTTAATTTTAATTTTTTTTTTAATTTTTTTGGACTACAATGCACAGGAACCTCTTTCTTAAGTTTTTTACACGGAAGAATAACCATGCAATTTGCCTCTGCTGATTTTTCTACAATTTAACAAAAAAATCAAGGGCAAAATGGTCAATTTCAAGCATTTGGGTAAAAATTACAAACCTTGGGGAGGTATTTGTAATTTTTCAAACAACGAGAGGGTATTTGTAATTATGTCAAACTTTAGAGGAGGTGGTTGTAATTTATCCAATTTTTTATTTTTAGTGAGAATTAAACAATTCATTTTACTTAAGCTCAAAATTAGGGGGAAAAAAAAAGAAAAAGTAAGTAGATCTGGAGAATATTAATTTAGTTTGATTGGGAACGGGAAATAAGAACAAACAAGATTAGGTAGGATATAGCAAGGAAAGAAGTTAAGAAAGGGGAATTGGTTGATTGGAAATTTTAACTCGAACCTGACTCAATCAAACTTAAATCAGTCATATGATAATTGCAATATATTTGTCGTATGATTAGTATAGAGTTCAGGAAAAACGATTAATCACATAACAAATGCATTATACTTGCTACATGATTGATTTGATTGGATTCGATCAAAAATTTTGCATTGGTTGAAGGGAATGCGGTATACGTAGTTGACAAATTGAGTGAAATCTTTGGCTGCACGTCTCCGATACATTTCTATGCCTTTTCCTTCCGCCACGCTCTCAAAGTCAAATATAGATCCAATGCAAACTACTACTACAGATATATATGAACAATATATATCCCTCCAATCAAAATAGGCAAAATTTGTCCTAAATTTGTATATTAAAATGTGAATCCATAGCAAAAAAGTGAGTAAATTTGTGCCTAACACGTCGAAAGCGTAATTAATTGGTGTTGGTGACACGTGCAATCACCCATTTCATTTGAGCTGCAACAAATTGAATTAATGTGCGTGGAATAAGTGTAAAGGTGAGAAACAGAAACCTTTCTTATATATTATCCTCCTTGTAATATACAAAATGTAAAAAAAAAAAATAATCTGTAAAAAAATAAATAATAATTTATCTCTTGTATTTTAAAAAATGGAGCAAAAAATCCTCTGTGAGGGGGTTGTTTGCTGCATTTTGAATAACACAAGGGATAAATTGTTAGTTATTTTTTTACAAGGAAATAATTGCTCTTTTTAGTTAACACATGGAGGCAAATTGTATTTAACCCGTGATATATATGAAGTTAGTGGTAGGTGAAAATGAAATGGTCCTCGTCCTGCCTGTCAATTTTAAACACGTTCCTCTTCTGTTTTACCAATCAACCCAACTTACCCCCTATCGCCTCCGCAGATGCGACATGGCACTTTCTTCGTGTACGTTTTTCACAACAATCAAGTGATGTAATCAAATGTCAATTGTACGCCCGACATGTTCTACTAATGACGATATGTTGCTAGAAATAGGGATCCAAAGTGTCGAGGAGGCCTAGTTCAGTTGATAAATTTGAGGCTCCACGATCTTAGTGGTCATGGGTTCGAATCCCCTGTGTTGGATGATTTGTTTCTACTGTATAATAGGTTTATTTGTTGTTGTAATAGCAAGATATTAATTTTTGTGATATTATCGATATAATTGTTGTATTTGTCTCTGTCCAATATTAATACTGACAGGACTGATTGTAATCGCTTTATTTCAATTAATAAAATTCATTACTTCCAACTCAAAATAAGAATCCAAATCCAAATGGTATATGAGAATAGATGAAATTGGACTTATTGAGACGATCTAATAGAACTTAAAATCCGAGAAGGGCTGCATGATCCGAATTATTGCATGGGTCAAATATGATATAATAGAACAATTTCATGCCAAACCCAAGCCCAGTTTTCGTTTCTATTTTCTGTAAAGTCCATAAACGAACAGCTGTGCGATATAGTTTAGCCCATTTCCTAGACAGAAAACATAGGGGTACACTTGGACTTATAATGTCTAAACCCTGCATCCGCTTTACCTGCGGGTACGTTTGGTTGGGAGAAAAAATAAAAGTATAAAAAAAGTGGAAATGAGGATGTACGAGAAAAAGTTTAGGGTTTGATTTAAGAGAAAAGATTGTGGGGAAGTAAAACTGGGTGAATCCTCTTCGGAGTCTAATTTCATTTTCGTCCGAAATTGGACAAAAAGTGGAAGTATTATATAAACAAAACTAAAAAACACATTTTTTTTTTATTTACTTTAAGACCAACAAAGGCTCTGATATTTGAATTTGGATTCTTCATTTGAGGTTGTTAATAGTAATTATTTTATTTAAACTTAATAGTTTAGAATAAATAAAAAATATTTATTTTGATAAATATTTTTATTAATAAAAAATATTAATGTTCTTGTTTGATATATATATTTTTATTAATAAGGTTTTGATATATTAAAATTATATTAGTATAATATTAATGCTTATTTTCCAATACAAAATAGAGGAGGGGTTAAACAGTAAATTTATAAAAATTAATATTTTATTCTCAATCTATTTTTTTGTACCAAACAAGAGGAAGTATTTAAGATTTACTCCCCTTCCTATCAAATAATTTTTAAAAAAATTATTCTATTTTCCTCCCCCTCCCCCTTCCCCTTTCCCTTTTCTCTCGTTTGAATTAAACGAATTCTGAAAAAAAAAAAAAAAAACAAAACAAAAATCAAAGGTTAGAGAAAGAAAGAAAATTAAAGAATGTTGTGCTAGACTTTGGATAATCGGCCACAAATTTTTCATTGATTCGGACAGCTGAGCTCTGCCTGGGACCTGGGCGGGTCATCGTGGGCTTCTTTCACATCGCAGCTGAACCAATCACTTTCGGCCCAGTAACATGAGAATGCAAGTATATGCTTACTCTATCTTCTCATCATTTAGCTTCCTTCCTTGTAAAACATCCAATTCGTAACTAAACATAGAAAAATTCTCGTTCGAATCAAATCAATTACATTGTAAGTGTGATACATTTATCATATGATTTATTATTATTTTTTAGTTGTACACTAAATATACAATAAATGTTCACTGATTAAGAATTTTCACTGAACAATATATTCCAAACGACACAGCATTAGGAATTAAGAAAGCAGTATGGTGAACATGATTTCACTCAAAAAAATAAGAGACATATATATATATATGTATATATAATCTTGTTCAAATTCCGTGGGATTCAATGTATGATATACGTATAAATTATGTCGTATTATGAATACTTTGAGAAGAATTTCATATTCATATCAATATTGGCTAGAATAAACTACTCTCAACAAGCTAGCTGCCACAAGGCTCTAATGAGTTCAAGTGACTGACTGAAGTGGAAGGAACGATCAGTGCTCTTTAGAGCAAATATACCAGCAATGAGATCATGAAGGAGGACATATTTGATATTTAAAAACATTACTAAAACTTTATTTTAAATAAAACTCTACATTCTACTCTTGTGATACACTAGGAAATATCACGTGCGTTGCATGTGTATAAGCATATTTTTAGAGGTGATTATATAGTTTATTAGTTATTAAAGAATTTATTTTTGTATTATTGAATTGTTAGTATATATATAATTATATTTTCAAAAATATTGGTAATAATTGTTTTGATTAATGAGGAAACCATTGAATGTTTTATTTTTAACTCACTCCGAAATTTAACTAATAATATTAAATAAAAGATTTATTCCTTAGAATTGACTTTTTGTATTTCATATTTAATAATTTTGTATTTGGAACAAATTAATGTAAAAGTAAAATATAATATAAAAAAGATCCAAATTCGAATAAAGTTAATGATGCCCCTTAGTTTTGGATTTTTTTATATGAAATTCTCATTTAATAAAATTGATCATATTTTATTAATATTTTTTTTAATGTCTATTTTCTACTTTTTTTTCAATTTTATTCGTGTTTGTTATATTATTTTTGTGAAATGTTATATTTTTTTATTTTACTACCATGTCTTGAGTTCTTTTTCTTAAATTTATCCATGTGTAACAATCTTAAACTAATCATTTATTAACTTTTTTTTATAAAAATTTAATCTAATTACATATCCATAGTATCAGTATTAATTTGTTTGCAATGTCGTATAATTATTCTAATTATATTTTACTATCAATTGGTAAAGTTTGTCAAAATATTAATTACATTCTTCATTCACTTCTAAATTTGAAATATTATTGCATAGATTGATTTTTATTTTTATTTTTGGAATTTTTAACTTCATATTTTTAGTGTGATTTCTTGATCTATTAATTCATATAAAGTTAATTGGTATCATCAATTTCTTATTCAACAGTATTTTATGTTTTTGGAAACATTAATCTTTTATGTGCATACAAGATCTGTTAGGGGTGGTTTCTGTGATTATGCAAAAGACATTGGTGCTTTGTGTAAATAGGCCATAAATCAAGGGGTGTAAATGAAATTATTCCTCTATATTATTAAAGATCGAATGTCTTCTCACAATAGGAATAAACACTTAAGAGATTCACACTATTATATATGTAATCATAAATTGCACTAACTAGTATTATTTCATCTCCAATATATTATAGTAAACATCAAAAGTACATAAAACTATAATCTTGAACGTTTTCTACTACTAATATTACAGTAAAATCAAATAGCCATGTTAATTTTTTTTAAGCATTTCTAATTTAATAAGATTGATAAATTTTATTTAAAATTTCATTATATTTATTTCACATATATATTGATTTTGATGTTTAGTATTTTATGTATTATTTCAATGCTTTGCATTTTAAATTATATTGTGCCCTAGTAAAATAATATTTTTAAAGTATTAAAAAATATCTTCTAACAAATTAATTGCATGGATATATTATTAACCTATTCTTTTAATAGAATATATTTATCATTGTCCAAGTAGTTTATTCTTTTTTGATGGAATTTTATTCTTTTATAACTAATTTTTATCTATTATTAAAAATGTAACTTAAGTAAAGGTATGGACTGACTTTTCACAATGGAAAACAAACACATTCAAGATTCACACTTTTATATATAATATAGATATAGATATGTTGATTATTGTTACTTATAATACAGGAATGCAGACAACATAAATTTACCCAAGAGGTGATATCCGCATTCCCAGAACAACAGTTGATGATGATATGATGTTGTCTCAACGTCTCTATGCGGTGTGTACAAAGAATAGTCCATTTCCAAGAATAACATACATATAAGACGGACACGTTTTGTCCCCAACTGCACAAGCTTGCAAGAACATAGATTAATCATGTTCATTTCAGTTTCAGAACAAAACTAGGGATAGTATTGTCTACACTACAAAATCTTGATATAACTGTAAGGCATGTTTATTTATTTTGGATGTGATTATGAAATGATAGATTAATGAATGATATTGTTTGGAATAAATAGTTATAGGATAATATAATATTTTGTTTACTTATTAGGATATAATATAGGATTATTTAATTTCTTGTTTACTAGCAATTGTATTAATTTGTGATTTTAGAAGGATATGAATTATATGACCAAAATGCCCATAGAAGAAAAGTAGCAGGTCTTTATTCTCTCATTTTTTTTTAAAAAAAGTACGTCCTCTCATTTAAAAGAGAGGTCTGAAAATGATAAATTACATTCAATCATATAATAAGAATGAATAACATTTGCTTGACTATTAAGAGTGGGCAAAATTCTTGCCCTTTTGGCGTGAAAATCTTCAGAGTGGTAGATTTCCAATTTTTTTTCCTACAATAGAGGGTATTAAAGGTAAATATTATACCCAACACAGGGTTATATTAACATAGCACAAATTATAATTTAGACCAATTTTTGAATGATTTTGGATTTATCCTACATTATAACAAGCCCTCAAATCAAATTAAGGGACCATGTTTTTACAAGTAAACAAGAATTTAGGGGTGATTGGGCTATAAATCGAACCCAATCATATATAAGTAAACATACCCTAATAGAATTGGGGCTTATTTTTATTTTATCAATATTAAGAAAAAAAATAACAAAATTATATAATATATAATATATAACACAATGGAAAAAGTCGAACTCAAAAGAGTTCGACTTCAAAAGAATTTTTTTTTATATATAAAAATACGAAGACTTCAATTTTTCCTTTTTTATTATATATTATTTATTATTATTATATTGTTATTATTATTACTACTACTACTACTATTATTATTATGTTATTGTTGTTATTATTATTATTATTATTATTATTATTTTTGTACTACTACGTATATTTAAATAAATGTACAACAAAAATATATATTAACACAAAAAAATATAATTACATCAAAAAAATTATATTTAAATCAAAAAATAAAATTTAAAAAATTAATTATAATAATTACAATTCTTAAAAATGACCGCCCGTCCCACAAGTGTGTCAGTGCCGTTGGCGCCGAGGTCTTTTTATTTCTTCACTCATATTTTGTATTGGTTCATTTTCAACATTATCATCATTATCTGCATTCATATGCAATCGACTAGATGATGTTGCAGAACTAGACTCCCCATAATCACGATATGAACCAAATGCTGGAAATGAAATTGGTGAGATGTTATATTCTGGTGCATATGTTTGACTCGTGCCAAGGCCAAGGTCAAGATCAACCTATCCATAATAAGGTTGTTAGCTCGACACGTATAGAGTTGAATCAAACCAATCACTTTGTTGGGACGGTTGAGGCACATAGCAATAGTGGAATAGTGGAAATAATATTTGCTCATTCAGTCCACTATTTTCGTGAGAGGATGGTAAAGAGTGGTGTCATGTTAAGCAACAATCAACTATGGACGGACTTTGCAAACAAATTGTTCCAACGTTGGTTCGAAAAAAGTGTTGAACATGCTGTGACGAGATACAGGTAGCACCAACAGTCTGCCCCCGTTGTAACAAAACGTCAGACTGGACATGGATTCAACACTCACGTCATCAAAATTGCCACACGAGAATGTTCATGTGGCAAATGGAGTCAATTCGGCATCTCGTGCTCGCATGCTCAAAAGGTATGCGCTGCATATAGAATTAGTACCCCATCAATGGTGAAGGACTATTATAATATAATGGCTTACAGGAGAACATATTCTAAGTCTTTTCATCCTTTGATGGCGGAAGATTATTGGGATATTCCACAATTTGAGTTGGTCCATGATACTACTTTGCGTGGCATCATTCATCCTGGTAGAAGCCAAACATCACGTATTCCTAACGAGATGGATTGGACACAAACGCGAGATAGACAACAATACCAACAGAGGGAGGGTCATTCAAGACAAGCTGATGCGTCGGTGAGGGGTCGTAGAAGACAATAATAATTTTAAGAATTATAATTATTATAATTAATTTTTTAAATTTTATTTTTTGATTTAAATATAATTTTTTTGATGTAATTATATTTTTTTGTGTTAATATATATTTTTTGTTGTAAATTTATTTAAATATACGTAGTGGTACTAAATAATAATAATAAAATAATAAATAAATAAATAAATAAGTTGAAGTCGAACACTTTGAGTTCGACTTTTCCCATTGTTATTATATATTATATATTATAATTATTTTTATTATTTTTTTCTTAATATTAATAAAATAAATAAGCCATAGAATTGGCCCATTATTGGACAAATATTAGTTTTAGGTAAATATCAATAATTTCTCAGACAATAAGAAACTATTTTTTAATTATATCAAAGCTAAAAAAAAATGAATTTATTTTACCCTTATAAATAGGAAAAAGATTTTCACCTTTGCTCATTGATCATGCTTTCGAAACAAGCCAAAAACCACTTAACGATGTAGTCCTATTAATAACATGCACCAAACATATATAATTACACCAACTCAATACAAAGTAGAAGAGAAGACATAATCATATTGTTTCATCGACGCCAATAAATAATTACATGCATAAATTAATTGTTATTTCATACAACTTGTGGGGTCTGATCCGCCTTTCTTTAGTAATACAAACAAAAATTGAGGGACCAAACTGCAAAATATTATTCTCCTTTCAACCCCACAAGAATAGAAAATGTCCAACTGCAACTAGTCCAGTGGGCCGCTTTCGGCTTCGCGCCTCCCAATACACTAAAAATCCACTTCATATTATGCTGTGGGTCCGAATGTCCCTTTGTGCTGGACCTCGCCTGTCACATATTATGAGACCACATAATGTTACAGTTCACGCGCCGCCGCCGCCGCCGTTCCCCCCTTTCCGCCACCGTCCAGGAATTGCCATTTTAAATTAACCCCTTTTTGAAGGATCCTGTCCACACCATTTTCATTCAAGTTTTGAATGAAAAAACAGGGATTTACGAGTATCGGCTTCTTGCTCAGATCCAGTTCCCACAACTTGAAAGAGGGGCCTCAGGTGGCGCGTGGTATCGAAACCCATCACCAAATTAACTTTTTGTTGCCGGAAATAAGTAAACCTGGCTCTGCACCACCGTTTGGTTAAGCTTAAACCCGGAACCGAACCGTGAACGCCACCCGAAGATCTCAGTCGCCGCCGCGGCGAAAATGTCTTCCGTGACGCTTTGCATGTACACTTCAGAAATATCTGGAATTTTGCTTTACTTGAAATAATCCAACTCGTGATCAAAATGAAAAAAAATGCAAACAGTGTAAAAGCCAAACTCTCCTCCATCTCAGCAAACGACTTAAAGAAACTCAGTTTCCGGGGCATTCCCGGAATTTACCATTTTTCTTTGGTTCAAATTCCCGGAGAATGAGAATTCCATCTTGGGGTGCACGAAGTGAAGGTACTTTGATTTCAAGAACTTCCCAAACAAAGAATTCGGGTTTTGCTTGAGGAAATGAATTAGATTCACTGACCTCAACTTCTTGAACTGCTCGAAGAAGAAAATCCGGCGCTGATGATTTTCTTTGGGGAGAGACTGTTCATTGGTTTGAACGGAAAAGTTTGGATCATTGAATCCAGCGAAGATTTCTCTGCAAACAAATGATTCAAAAGCGAAAGCTCTATGATCCCTGTTGATGAATCTGATATCAGGTTGTATTGCATTTGCTGCGGCCTCAATATCCCAATTGGCAGACTCCATTTCTCGAATCAAGAACTTGACAAAGTTTCGGACAGATCTCAACGCGTAGTGCCAAAACCAGGATGAAAATCTTTGGGTTCGAGTCAGAGAACTTGAACATTGTCAAGAACTGAGAAAGATCCGCTGGCGTTCATCTTTTTCTCCAGGGTTTTGTTGTTTTCAATGATGTCTTTCAACTGTTCTTGAAGGGCAAAGAGATCCGGGACTCCTGTTCTCTATCTCCCCCTGCATTTTTCTTCATGGTGATCTCATAAGTCTTCATCAGAGACTGCTGTTCTTGAATTTCCGCCAGCATTAACGTCACATGTGGTGGGGAAGAATCAATCTGGTTCTTCAAGAATCTGCGTTTAAGCTCCGAGAGCGCTTTCAGTTCATCAACAACAGCTTGATCTGCAGATTGCACGGCCTCGTCGTTGTAAGGGAATTGCGCCATTTGCAGCTCGGCGTACGCAGCTTTGACAGCAGAAACGGTGGCAAACAGCTTTCGCAAACAAAGGCTTCCAGGGGCAGCCTGATTTTGTACTCCTCCATAGCTTCTTCCGCATTTTCTCTCTCGAACTGCCGAGACTCGCAGCATCTCTGCTTCTCTTGGGAATGGCAGACAAAAATCCAGGGCCTGAACGAGACTTGGTGCCTGTTTTCAGGTGAATTACTTCTGAAAACGTTTTGGCTATTCTGCTTCCTGTTTGGAGCCGGAGATGGTCGGATTGAATCCATTCAAATTCTTGAAATTCTGGAAGATGGGAAATCTTCAGGGCATGAAATCAAATGAAAAAAAACCCCAAACTCGAAACAGACAAAAAAAAAAAGGATTGATGCAATTAAAGAAAAAGTGGAGAAAGAATTCAAAAAGCAGAGACACTGGTTTGACTCTGGGGTTTAAGGATTGGTGTTGGTGTGGTGGTGAGTAAAGCGCGGAAAGAAGAGAAGATAAAGAAAATCCAGGATTGTGCATGCGCGCAGATGACACATATATACAAGAATGATAGCTTTCTGCAGATTCTTACTCATTTTCAGGGAAGATGGGGGCCATCAACACCCTACTTCATTTTCCCTTTAAAAAATGCTAAACAATTCATACACACTCTTCCTCTTCATATGCAATTGGATTGGTCAGGTTAATTCCAGCCTGGACCTAGTTCGTCAAATCTGAACTAATTGTACGACAAGTACAATACGTTTGTTGTGTGATTGGTGTACAGTTTAACAAAAGTGACCAATCACATAACAAATGTACCACACTTGCTCTATGATTGGTTAGCTTCGGCTAAACTTGGTTCGGACAAGAATTTTCCGATTGGGTCATGTCCTTCACTCCCTTTCAAACTTTTTTTTCTTTTTTTGCAAAATTAATTCATTTTTCAGATACTATTGTGGTGTAATATTACTAACTCTTAATAATTATATTTTAAGAGTGGTATATTGATTTTTTTAAAAAAGAGTATAGTATTATCTATATTGACATAAAAAGAAAATGTAATTTTACTCACAAACGACGGTTACTGAAATAATATAATATAATTTTTCTTTTTTTTTTATTTTTGAATATAATGTGTTGATTTATTATATTTATTCAGAAATGATATATCACAACGGCCAGGACTTAAAGAGCATGTTGATTAAATTTTATATTTGACCCACTAATCTTTTGTTGCATGATTTTTAAAGAGGGGAGGGGTTGTGATTTTTCTAAGCCTAGTAGGTGGAGAACATTATATCATATAGTATTAATGTAATAATTCTAATAAAAATGATTTAGCACGATTCATTATTATTAGGAAAGATAGTGAAAGACCATAATTCAACAACACTCAGGAGTATTATAATCCACGTACCTGTCAAAATTTCATTCTTCCGGGGCAGACTGGCAACAACTACATATCCGACTTGTCAAAATTAAGAAACAATACATACCATTTATAGTATCATTAATTAGTATTAGTTCATACATATAATATAGTACAAGAATTTAATTATCTAAATTAAGTGCTACATTTAAATTTCATTTTTTTTGTTATTCCTGGCAAGAATTCCAATTTGAACAGAAAGAGAATCTAGTTCGTATTTTGTGGACTTTAAGGTGTGAAAACTGCAAATAAAATAACAAAAGTAGAACTTATGGACTGGACCAAAGTAGGTTCCCTGATTTTAAATTTCAAATCGCAAGAATCTGATCAATTGGTATTGGGATTCCCAGGCCACTTTTTAATAATTACCTACGCCCTAGTTTTGTTATTTGTTAATGTTCGAATTTTTTTTAAAAAAAAGGGATGATTTTTATATAATAATAGATCAGGGATTATTATATCTACAACCCTAATTCATTATTTATTTATACAAATCAATTCTACCTTTCGAAAAGTTTCATATACCCACTAGTAACGTCAACATCATTTACACAAATCACTCATGGGTTTTCTAAAAAAATCACACATATGATATGGGTAAAGAGAAATCCTATATGAGTGGTGGCTGGTACGTAGGATATTCACCTCGAATAAGTTAGTCGAAGAAAAAAGGGTTGTCTCCCTGAGGAAATCCCAGATACGATGAAGAGAATCAACTCGAAACTTTATATGCCTCCCGATAAGATATCCTGCAATCAAGGTAGTAGTAATCAAAAGATTCGCGTGTTTTAAGAAAAGATAAGGACC
The DNA here is from genome assembly GCA_034509735.1 of Sesamum alatum. Classification (NCBI taxonomy): domain Eukaryota; kingdom Viridiplantae; phylum Streptophyta; class Magnoliopsida; order Lamiales; family Pedaliaceae; genus Sesamum; species Sesamum alatum. The sequence continues at coordinate 7,733,033 of JACGWO010000008.1, read as the reverse complement.
CAAAAGATTCGCATGAGGTTTGCTACTTCTCTCTTGAGGCACCATTAAAATCGTTCGACGTAGAGGTATGGTCCTCGTAAGAAATTAGGAGTAAATTCTAACAGCAGATACTCGAGGATCTTTTGCAAATCAAGAAAAATATGAATAATTTAAGTCGAAAGAAAAATCTAGAATTGCCTATGTTAAAAAACCCCTCCCTTCAATAAAAGAGGAGAATCTATCACAACTCTAGATAAAACAAGTTCTCACAGCATCAACATACATTTTCAAAAATGTTAACAACATTATAAATTATTTATGTTATTTTATTATCAGTAGTTTATGTAATACCAAAAAATATGAATGATTGTATAAAAAATTATAAATTTTGGGATATCAATGTAATTATCCCTATATATAAACATAAATTATGGGTGGTCATCGTCATGCGGGTTCTAGGGCAATTTACATGTTCCCAAGGCTTCTGACGCAGTATATAAAATAGGATTAAATAAAAAAATATTTTTACTGGGTAGATTAAGTTTTATGGATCTTGCTAAAAGAATTTGATCATATAATATATAGTAGCTGTGGAATTATTAGCAGACAAAGCCTCAGACAGGCACAGGTTCCCTATGTATGCGAGAGCATAGGATATGAATCAAAAGAATTGGCATGATTATGTTTCCATTGTTGTAAAATAAAATAAAAACTCACTCTCAAGATGTGTGGATCATTTAAAAATATTACCCATATAATTCTCAATAATGATGGAATTGTTGGGCCTCATAATTAAATGGGTTAGGAGTTCGAGTTTAACGAGTGTGAATATATGTCAACTTTTATAATTGTTTAGTTTTTGTTTTTTTTTTTTTTTTATCTCATTTGAATGTACTCAATTGATTTGAATTATTGATGTATATTAAATTAACTTTTGAATTTAAATGTTTTTTTTTAAACTAAAAACTTTATATATAGGTTTAATGCAATTTATCTTTCTGTGATATTATAAATGGGCGAATTACCCCCCTATGAAAGAAAAATGGAAGACAAAGAAACAGTTTACCTCATGTGTTCTTTAAAAATGGAGCAATTTACCTTCCCTATGTAGGGAGGTAAATAGGGAGGTAAATTGGTCATTTCAAAAAACATGAGGAGTTAAATTGATTCATTTTAAAAAAACACAGGGGGGTAAATTACTATTTTATTTTTATAGAGTGAATAATTTTGTTCATTTACAATATCACAGGGAGATTACTTACATTTCTATATATATATATATATATAATATGTGCAAAAAACAGGTTACAGATACAAAGTGCTACAGAGATTACTTCCTAAATCTAATATATGTAAATATCATATTGCTGATAAGAAGTTTGAACATGAGTCAAAAAAAAACTGATTTAAATAGTCGAATGATATAACTAATATTTGCTAAGTAGTCCGCTCCTTTGTTTTTTCTTCTCTGTGGCAGTGTTTTAGTTGGACGTGAATGGAGTTCTGACAATTTCATTCTGGAATTTGAATGTATTTAATATTATATATATATATATATGACATATTATATAAAAAGAAAATGGATTTGGTTGGTGCATTCTCTTAAATTAATTAATCGAAATATGTTGAAAGTTTTTAACATTCTCAACTGCGTATGAGCACAGCGAAATTGATCCACTCAATTCTTACAAATAGTCGATGGGAGGTTAATCAGTTTGCTTATAGTAATCTGTACTTTAACGTGGGAATAAAGTCGACATTTGCAATGATAATAACCGTAATTATTAGTATTTCTCATATGTCCTGATTTTACGTCAAGCAAAAGGAGACATATACCAGTATTTGCTAAAAATTGCAAAAAAAAAGCAATATTCTAAATATATAATAATAAAAGTTATTATATTATTCTTACATAATCGGTTTTTTTTTTTTTTTTTTTTCTCTCATTAATAGTGTAAGATTTATTATCTTTAGTTGTAAAAAAAGTTCCAAACTCCACAAATTCAAACAAATCTTCAGTTCATTGGCCATTTTTTCTTTTTGGTGGTTTTCTTATTGAAACATGACGACAATTTCGAAATTGAAGAAGCTGCCAATTGATGTAGATCAAAGGCAAAATTGCAAACTTTGGTCCATAAATAGGGTGATTTTAAAAATAGTCCTACGCTTTATAAATTTTTAAAAACAGTCCCATGTTTGATTAAATTTTGCAAAATGAGGACTTTTAGTTGCACAATTAGTCTCACTCATTACTTGTCGTTAAAACTTAACGGCGTGTATCAATTAGTCTTTGTTAACTGTTAATAGAAGGTGGAAAAAATAAGTTGCAATTCTCATGCTTGTTTTTTTGGAGGAAAATTGTTCTTCATTCCCTAAAATCCTCATTTCATCCTCATTTCTTCTTCAAATTCATTTTATCAAAGTTAATAAATATTAAGAGATATTGTCAGTTTATTAATATATTGAGATTGAGATTAATACAATGATAAAATTATACTGTGAAAACTTACATTACACAAGATATAATGATAACAATTAAATAGATGCATTCTATTTAAATTGTTATGAAACATCTATTTTTTCAATCAGGTTCTCAACAACATTTTCCCAATCAGTTGATGAACATCTATTTAATTGTAATATATCATTATATCTTGTGTAATTTAATTTAAATTTTTCTCAGTATAATTTTATCATTGTATTAATCTCAATCTCAATATGTTAAAAAAATGATAATTTCTCTTAATATTTATTAACTTTAAAAAAGTGAATATGAAGAAGAACTGAGGACGAAATCAGGATTTTAGGGAATGAAAAACAATTTCCCTTCAAAAAACAAGCTCGTCAGTTGCAAATTTATTTTTTCCACCTTCTATTAACAGTTAACAAATACTTAATTGACATCTACCGTTATGCTTTAAACGGCAAATAATGAGTAAGAAACTAACTGTGCAATTAAAAAATTCTTATTTTATAAAATTTATCAAACATGGGACTATTTTTAAAAAATTATTAAAAAACAAGATATTATGGACCAAGTTTTGCAATTTTACCTAGATCCAAATACCAGAATCAGAGTTTTAATGAAGTGGGAGGAAGAAATTGGGAGGAAGGGGTGGGGTGGGTGGGGTGGGGCAGTGCGCAGTGAGAGACAAATGCCTGAAAAATAGGGTTCAATTCAAACCATCAAATAGAATAGAATGCAATGAGATAAAAAACAAGAGTTTGCATCAACTTTAAGTTTTAACAGTACTATTTCTTTTGTATTTTGTACCGCACAAATGTCTAAATCACCAAAAAGGAAATCTAATGGCATGAATCAAGTCAGCATTGTGCCTCTACTCTAGCTTGCCTCTTTGAGCCATCAATCAATCTCTATCTCTAAACTTTAATAAATATTTTTTTCTTTTTGGTATGATTTTAAAATTAAAATTGTTTTTAATTTTCATGCAGAACTAAAAGTGCCCCGAGTGCTGAAAACATCAAATATATAGTTAGATGATAGACATATTTATTTTTTTAAAAATTGATAAAATATACTATAGTTATTCGTGCACTTTTTATTATTTTTATTTTTTATTTAGTAGTCTTTTCATTTGTCAAAAGATAAATCATAAAATGGGGACGGGGGCGTTTTCGATTAGCACCAGGGCCCATTTGGAGACACCATAGTTCACTTTATTACGGTGTCTGAAAATTTTCTGAAGTCCTGGAGGCCTAAAATCCAAAACCTTTTTTATTTCCTCAACATTGATCCTGATGCACGGTCGCCTCCATCGTTTTGTTAGAATATGTGACCGTGAAGCCAATCTGATTGGGCTAATGTAACCTATGTGTGAATAGTTTCAGTGTTTTAATCATTGTAACGAATAAGAAAGTGATATTCATTTGGCTTAATACTTTGTTTGTGTTCACTTACTGCTTTACATTAACTGTTCACTGCACAAGCAAAGCCCATAGACCGAAATCACATTCGTAGAAACTGGAACTGCGCATTAGATGGTGGTTCATGAAATCAGTTTCTCCAGATCGGTCTGGAAAAAACACTCCAAGTCAAGGAATCTCGAGATAGGGTATCGAGAATCCACGTGAGACTTGCACTAAGCAATTGCAGTCGCGTTTCGTGGACAAGTGACGAGGCTCGTCCATGCAATGTTAGTGGGTCAGCCAACAAGGTGGCAGCTGACTGAGGTGACTCGTGGGAACCGTCATATGGAAGACCTTGAGTAGGGTCGGTCGGTATGACTTGTATTCCCGATTCCAACAGTACGAATTTGATCCTTGGACTTAAGGGATTATTGAGGTTACCTACAGACTGTGCCTGTATCTTAGATATGGCAAAGGGCTATCAAGTCGAGTGACTCGGTTGTCATAAGCCCTATCTAGTGCTGTCAAGATGTGTAGCATGACAGTAGATCCCATGAGATGATCCATCTCCTGTCAGAAGACTGACGGTAATATCTCACTCTACTCTGAGACTCGTCCCTGATAAATCTATGGCCACAGTAACTGAACAATGGGTAGGACCCCTGTGACGTCTAGTATGGACGAGGCAAGGCTTAAGTAAAAAATGGGTACCTAGCAGTTCCATGCCCTAACTCTCACGCCAGAAAGCAGTGAGATTATAGATGGAAGGATAAACGTATTAAAAAGCCTAAATGTTCACAACCATAAAACATTCACCTAGTCTCTAGTGCCATGGACCGTTGCTAGAACGGCCACCCATAGTGACGGGTGAATTCCCTTTATGAGATGATTGGAATTCGGTCAAGTCTAGCTGAAGGTGAACCTAAAGAGTCACACATAGGGGTGGCAACGAGTCGAGCTCGACCATTTTTGGCGAGCTCGAGCTCGATTTCGAAGGGTATGGCTCGATCGAGCTCAAGGTCGAATCTCACCTAATGAGCTCGAGCTCGAGCTCGAGCTCGTAATTATTTGTATAATTTTTTTTATATTTTTTTAAATTATTGGTATAATTTTTTAATAAAATTATAGTATATTAATTATAATAGTATAGAATATGATTCTATATATATATATAAATTAATTATTAGGACTTGTTAATTTAAAAATTAGAAGAGATTACAAATAAATATTAAAATATAACATAGAATTTACATGTGTCATATTAGAAAAAAATATTAAAAACTTACTAAATTGTTGATTAAACATGTTTTTTTTTTTTTTTTTTGATTTCATTATTATTATTATTATTATCATCATCATCATCATCATCATCATCTTTAGATTAATTCATGGAATCACTAAGTTTTGACATAAATTTTATAAGTAAAATTTATAGATTGTATAATGTATACTATGTATTTTGATATAAATATAAGACTCACAAATAGATACAAAAATCATAAGTTAATTGTTAGGACTTGTTAGTTTAAAAAAGTATAAGAGGTTATAAATAGATATTAAAATATCAAAACATAAAATTTATATGTATCATATTAAATAATTATTTTAAAGAAATATTAAAATTTACTAAATATTGATTAAGTTTATTTTTTATATAAATTATAAAGGTTAAATGTATAAATAAAAGTACCAATACATAGTTTATTATTATCTAAAATAAAATGTATGATATTAATTAATAATTACAATATATGGTCAATTTTGAGTATGAAATTGATAAAGTATTGAATATCAAATTAACATATAAAAATTCTAAACATAAAAAAATATATAAAAAATTTTTTTTAAAAAAAAGAGAAAAGCTCGCGAGCTTAAGAAATAGAGAGAATTGAGCTCGAGCTCGAAAAAAAAAAACTCAAGCTCGAGCCGGCTCGCGAAGCTCTCGAGCCGGCTCGACTCGTCTGCCACCCTAGTCACACACAATCCGTCCGCAACAAAGGTATTTAATTTTTAGAATTAATTTAGAGAGGTTGAATAATTTAGTTTAGATTAAATTGGTTCCCTCATTTCTTGGTTTATTGGTTCCTTTAATGAGATTACATGAAATTAACTAAATAAATTAGATTTATTGAAATAAATTAAGTGGTTTAAAATAAATATTAATTATTATTATTTATTTAAAAGACCTATGGTTTAGTTAAATAGGATTTAAATATTTCATAATTAATCCATCAAAGTGATGGACGGATGAGATAAAGAGGAGAGATCAAAGGCTTAGATTAGTTTGACTAATCCAAGTCTAATTTGACTAGGACTTTGACTAGGTCAAAATCCTAGTCCTAGTCAAAGTCCTAGTCAAACCATACTTCTAAAGTTTGAGTTTGAACCTTCTATAAATACTCCTAGGATAAAACTTTAGGAGGATGATCAACAAGTGAAACACACACACACACACACTAGGGCTCGTCCGCCACTCTCTCTCTCTCTCGTCCCATCCCCTTTTTCCCAAGAAAGGTTTTGGTTCCTTGTTTTCATACGAGTGAACTTTAGGAGGATTGATCACGTTAACTAATAACGCTTGGTCGATCCGTCCTCTCTAAAATATACACTTGGTTTTTCGATAGCACGATGATCAAGATACATGGACGGGTTGCGTGTACGATTTAGAGGGTCTCTTATTCGAGATCTTGGTGCAAAACGGGGAACAACGCGAGTAGCGGTTTGAAAACAAAAATACAACCGGATAGGTCTCTTTTATTTGTGTTTTCGATTTCACCCTATGACCTCCATGATTTATATGATTTTTTTATTCATGAGATACACCAAATGCCCAGGAGGTTCAAAGGAACACCCTTGAACGTGTTATTTACAATTATGTACGAGCATATTTTTAAATTCATGTTTTATTTTATATCACGCTTCCGCATTCGCCACTCCTTTCGGGACGATCCACACGCCTTCCTAGACTTTCACCTTTACCTTTAGTCATTTTATCGTATACGTCGAGTTCGACTCAAATATGGCCTTTCAAAGTCCACGCGGTGGATTCCTTCGACAGCAAGACGAAATAGCACTGAGTTTGGCAAGGATTGCATCATAGGGAAGTTTTGAGTTGATTCTTCAAGGATAAGGAAGCTCTGGTGATCCCGCGCAATGATGCAGCAAAACACTTTTGTTGTCTGAGTTGACTTTCACCCATCCGGATGGCGGTGGTTGACCATTCGCAATTTTGGTTGTGGATTTCCCAGTCACTCTTGCATTTGAGATATTCTATTGTGTTCTTGACGATTGTTCTTGCAATAGCTTCAAGGGGTTGTGGTTCCTTTCAATGGATACGTTTGTTTCGCGCTTTTCAGGTGAGCTCTAATGTGATTGCCCATGCAGTGATGAACTCTAGCTGGTTGCAAGCGTATGGAAAAAAATTTGACTTGATTTTGAGATCATGAGGAACCACTCTTTAATTGGATTTCACAAGTATGTATCTCCACTATGTATTGCTAATATTCTCGGAATATATTTTATATTCAAAGTTCATTGAATCTTATGTTACATTTAACTTATACACGCTATGCCTAAAAAAACGACATTATTTATTTTATTTAAAGAAAAATTTTGTATGGCGTATGTATATTAAAGAAAATAAAAGATGTAACATGATTTGAAGTAAAGAATGTCAATCCGCAATATTCTAACTCATTTTCGTTTCTCCTACTCTCGAGTCAGAAAATGAGGTTAGTGCTTAATTTAATGTTACCTTACCATAATTATTTTAGTTTAATGTTAAGGCTGAGATCCTATATAAAAAAAAATTAACTTATGTGGGACTAATATTCTTAATTATATTAATGTAGTGATTGAATAACATATTAGTTGTAGGAATTGATGAGATGGATAGTGCGGAAAATTGTGTATTACAAAGTCGAGGCAAGAGTTAGACTCTTTATCTTTAAGACAATTATTGCCTCGCTCTGATGCTCACGGAATTGGCAATTTGTCTCCCAAAATACAACGACTTTATATCTCAAAGTAGCAGCACTGCAAACTTTGAGAAACGGCGAACCAAACGATATCTTGAAACTCTCTTGCTAAACTCTAAAATGTTTTGTATGCTTAAGAATGCTATGAATAGTTGAATGCTTGAATGTCATGAAATGAAAATGGGAGATCTATTTATAGGAGTGGAAAGGTGTTTCGAATGGATATGTCCAATCAGAAAAGATGCCTTTGAAAGGTTATGACCTTTCAACTGAATGGATGTATCATTTCACCCAAAGGACATACCATTTAACTCAAATGGATGCATCTTTTCATCCAAAGGACATATCATTTCACACAAATGGACACATCATTTCATCCAAAGGGTTTCACCCAATGGACATATCATTTCAACCAAAGGATACATCCATTAGGTTGATCAGACACGACCGGATGATGATTGGGGCCCATCAACCATCATCTACGTGTCACGAGCTGTCATAAGCTATCACGAGCTTGTTATGTGTCACACATCGTAACCAATCACTTATCACGATTTATTATTTAATTTATTATTCACCATTTTTTTCAATATTAGTTGAAATCAATATATTGCTCAATTTATTCAAAAATATTGAGATAATCATGTAACTATCACTCTAAATAAAAACCCAAGACTTCGTCCATTATATGGGCATTTCAACAAAAAGAAAAACAAAAAACAAAACAAAACAAAACTTCCCTGAGCTGCTTGGCGATGTATTTGAGTGATGATCCAGACCTTCAATCTAAGTCTTTGAAAACCCAATAAGCCCACTTCGAGAGGCTTTAAGAAATGAGCCCATAAAAGGATTAATGGGCTATAATCAAGATTTTTCTTAGCAAATCCTCCCACACAGGCCCAATAAAGTATGCATGGCTGTCGTGGATTGTGAAGATGATTTTTTACTTATTATTAAAAAAAGTTATATTCTTGACTTTAAGACTAAAATAGCAATAATGTCTACTTTATCCTTAATAGTATTAATCTGGGAGAATCTCTTTTCTCTTCTCTTTTTTTTTTTTTTCTTTTTCGTTTAATCGAATGAGGGGTGAAACATATTATTTATAGTAACTTAATCCAAACTTGATTCTTTAAAAAAACTTTATTCAATTTTTTAATTCATTAAACACAATAAATTAAAGTGTAGAACACATTTACCATTTTATAAAATTAATACTTAACTTCATTACTTAAAAATTTATATAGAAATAATCGAAACTTCTATTTTTGTTTAAATTAATAAAAAATAGGAGCGATACCCATATACCAGTGTCATTAATGAAGAAAATTATGTCATATACGTCGATCAGGTATTATTACATCAAATCAAGACCTAACCAAGTGAAAATAATATACTTAGGCCATGAACACTCGCACAAGAATTCGAGTTATATTTATTTTAAATTAAATTCATTAAAAGTGAATAAAAATTCAAATAAAATCTGAAGTCTGAACACAAATTTCTCAACTTCGTCCTGAATGCCTCAGCTATCGGAATTTACCAATCTAACCCAAAAGCTGTAAATCTTCTCCAGTAGCGCTTTTGCTGGGAATTTACAGATCGTTGAAAAATAGTGGACCTCTCTCCAATTCCATCCATGGTAGCTTCTCAGGGAAAAGGACCAAGAAGATTCCCTCACATTATCTATAAAACTATTGCAAGAGAAGCACACTCGCACTCGCACTCGCACTCGCACACAGCTGTATCCGAGGGAGAGAGAGAGAGAGAGAGCTGTGCCCACTCAGAATCAGCTTCAGTCTTTCTCCCCCTCTACGCGTTCGCATCGAGTAACATTCGGTTTTTCTTGATTTAATCAGAGTACTGTAGGCACTGGAAATCTTTCTTTGAAGGGATATAGAAATCGGAGGTTGCGTGAGACTGCACGGCATGGGTTGCGCTGGATCGCGCGATAAAGGGGATGGTACTTTCTTGCTCGATTTTGACTTTTATTTCTTGAATTTTCTTGGGTCAGTGAGTGATTGTTCTTCAAGTTTCGTTATTTTAATTTTTATGGGCCGATGCAATTATTTGCTTTCTGATGATGTGGGAAAAATTATGTGGGTTTCTGTTTGCCCTGCCGGTGTTCGACCTGTTTAATTATGGGGTTGATGAATGTCGTTGTGAGTTTTTCGAATTTCGATCAATTGTTCTTTTTCAGTTACTGCTTGAGTGCTGACACTTTCACTCATCTTTTGTCATTGTAGTTCTTATGATAGATTTCCATTGGAATTTTGTCTGTGTTTATGTGATTTCTATCTCGTGCTTCCTTCTATATGTGAAAAACTTGAATTTTTCTGCTTGTGGCAAGAATTCATGCAGGGGTGGTTAAAGATTTGGATATGTATATTTCGCTTGCTGCTAGGAATACTGGCTCTGAACTGTTTGACATCTTAGGTTTCAGTTTTGAGGATTAGAACTCTGGATAAAGTGAAGTTTGGTACAATGATTGTTCATGAACCTAACTTATTGTTCTTGATGTTAAAGCAGATCTTCTAGTTTGGGTTTCCGTAGCAAAGTTGATCATTTCTTTTAAGACTTGTTTTATTTTGTGAAATCTCTGCAAGTGCACGAAATGATAGATAAAATGCCAGTTATCAAGATTGGGCTTGTGAATATAAGGACAGGCTTTTAGGAAATCCAAATTAGTGTATTATTTGCCTTTAAAAGGAGCTGTAATGTTAACAATCATAGTCTGTCTTGGAGTAAGTTGCCTAAGAGAATGTGGGATTAGTCGATCCAATATGGGGTGAATAATCCATCTGTTTAAGGTTATCGAGACATTGGATCTTGGTGATGCCTTATGTCAGCATTTCTTTTAGTTGGCATTTACAACCATAACTGGACTTTTGACTTACCAATCACTTTTGGACACCTAAGAACTTCACTAGATTGAGCATAAGTCTGTTCCCCGTTTTATTAGAGAGTATCTGTGTCTCGGTCGTTGAGTTTCTTCAGAGGCAGGAGATTTATTGGTTATCTGGAGAAGGAATGTCGACTTTGGTGAAAACATTTACTATAAGGAACAGAATGATAATTTTAAAGTATGTTAAGGCTGGAAATATGTTTTTAAACTTAATTCATTTTTCGTGTCCATGAGGCAATGTAGTTTCTATGTTTTCTGCATATTCACACATCTGTATGGTGTCTGATTGCTCTTCTTAATTATTAAAGCATTTGCTGTATCACAGAATTGTTTGGACACTGCTTGATGATGCAATCCTGATAGAAGCTCCTTTTAAGTTATGATTCTCTTTGTTTTCCAGAAACTTCAAAGAAGATACGGAAACCCAAGGCATGGAAGCATTCAGAGCCAATAACAAGGGCACAACTAATGCAGATGCGTGAAGAGTTCTGGGACACTGCTCCACATTATGGTGGTCGGAAAGGTATATTTAGAAGTATCAGATTAATATTTGTCTACAATGTACCTTGTTGCAGTTTTGTAAAAAAAGATATGCTTCGAACAAAGGTCAAACACAACAGTGCAGCTGAAAGTCTTCTACGTCAAACATTGTTACTCTGAAACTCCATCTAATTAGTAGAAAGGAATCATTTTTGTCTGACACAAAAAATTTTCGGGTGCTGATAAGCTTCCTTTTTTCATCAATTATCTTCATTTTTGTTCCATTTATCCTACCTGTCCAAAGCAAAGCAAATATTATTCAAATTGGCTGTTTGGTTTTGCACAGGAAAGCACAGGAAATTCAAAATAATGTTCTTTTACGTTCATAAGCTTGTCATAGAAACCAGTATTTTACGTCTTTATTCCAAGCAAACAGCAGGTGGTTCTGATAATTTATGGTTGAAATTCATCTGTAAATTTAGTATGCACGCATCATGGAGGTTGAATGCTATATGCCACGTTCAGCAACTTCACGGTTGAATGGTAGAGAGTGGCACAATCCAGTCTAAGAATCAATAGCTTTAGCCTTTACTGGTATCTTTATATGCATGGAGAGCATCTTTGTTTGTACTTAAGCTTGTATCATGCTTGAGTTTATCTTAGAGCATCGAGGACCATTCCGCTCATATTCAAAAACTATATATCATACTGTACCTTTATGATGCCTTTCATGTTATTACATCATCTTGAAACAGTTTGCTGCATGATCTTGAAATTATCTCCTAAATCATCTAACTCTCTATTGATAGTCTTTCCATCAGTCAAACCTAATAAACAATGACTGATTTAAACATCCAAATTTCTGTTCCATCTCCTTTTCTTTCTCACTCCTCATGCTTATCAGAAATCTGGGATGCACTCCGGGCTGCAGCTGAAGCCGATCTGTCACTTGCACAAGCAATAGTGGACAGTGCTGGTGTTATCGTTCAAAATCCCGACTTAACAGTCTGCTATGACGAGAGAGGTTTGCACTTGATCTTTGCTTGCTTCTCTGATCAACGTCATTCCAGTTTCCTTGTAACTAACCTCAACCCTTATCGCAGGTGCCAAATACGAATTACCCAAGTATGTCCTGAGCGAGCCCACGAATCTGATTCACGACAGCTGAAAAGAAGCCCACGGAGACTGTATATTTTGTAAATTAGTCTCACCGCCCTTTTGTTTCTAAATTTTCCCGATCATCGACATATTGCTAGACCCAATAGTACATAAAGCTCCTGACTCTTGTGCTTTTGATTTGATAAACACAAACTTGGATGAAAATTGTGTAGCATGGCTTCCTACTGCATGAATGCATTGGTCCTAAAATCACAGTTACATTGTTAATTTTTGTGCAAGAAAACTGAGTTTGAGTTACATTGTATAGGTAGGTGTTAGCGACGGCGGCCGTAAAGGTATGCATGTGACTAGTGTACATCACGTGACGTGAGAACTAAAAGCCTGGAAATTTCCAACGTTAAATATAGAGTGATAGTCCCAATTCCCAAATATCCAAGAAAGTGTCACTTGGGAACTAGACATAAATGCGCTTTTGCAGTGAACGAGTAATGATGCTCTCTACTATGTGTATTTTGTGGGGTCAAGTCAACAAGTTGAGGAATCTTTAGCAAAGCATGCCATGATTATTATAATCCCACAACTTAATTAACATCTCTAATTTGCCTAGCTAGCAATAATTAATCATCTTAATCATAGGCATCCATTGTAATAACAACTCTGTGCACGTGTTCATAGGCTTAGACTTGCTAGTTGTTTTCATTGTAAGTTGTTGTGGTGTGCTCTGCTTTTCAAGTCATTATTATTAAGTCTCTAGTTTCAGTCACTTTTACGAGGATAAATGTTTAGTCAAATCAAGATTCTGTTCAGAAACAAGTACACTCAGAACTTTACAACTCCGTAACCCTTTATTAGTTGTGATAATTAGGACAAATATAAGCCACAAAACCCTCAAACTAAGTGCAGTAACTTCAACATACAATAGCACTTAAATTTTGAAAGACATAGCACAGCGTAACGAGGGAGTTTTGGTTTCAAAACTGAAAGTAAAAAGGATGTAGGAATTTTTTTTTTTATTTTAGAAGAATAAATGGAAAGGGAAAGAAATTGTTTATGACGTTTTGTTTGGAGTCAAAATTTGTTCATCGAGGAATTAAGTGAAAATTTGAAAATATAAGGTCAAAAAAATAAATTAAAAAACCATTTTATTTTTATTATATTACTTATGGACATTAGTATAAGTTAATACGGTGTTTATTTTGTTGTACGAGATCCGGTATAAAATCAAAGTCTTGCATTATTTATTGTTCCGGTTGCATAACTTATACCACTAAAGGAGGTAGTATAACTTATTCCTAAGAATAATTCAACATCTTGCTTAAGTAAACACCTTAAACGACGGAAAGTCTCAATTGATGGTTGTTGTCCGCTATGCCAGGAAGAAGAAGAGGATGGATGAGAACGGTAACGGGTTCAATTGATGAAGATCAGGCCCTATGGTTTTTGGTTGTTTGCTGGATGCTATGGACTAGCAGGAACCAAACACTTATGGAGGACAAGAAGGATGATCCACACTTGGTTATTCTTAAAGGCCAAAGTTTCCTGCATGCTTATTCTGTTATGTTGCGTACTTTTAATAATAATTTTCTCAGGTTTAACTTTTAAATATTTTAATAATTTTAAACTTTTTTATTACTAACTTCTTCATTTTCAAATACAAAATGATGAAAAAATGGTTAAACTCAAATGTCAATTACATATATTAATAATTGGAAAATCGAATCTAACAATCTTTTAACTGTAAAGAAAACTTATGCATCCGATTTTCAAAATGTGAAAACCAAATGAAAAAAAAAAATCACGAGCCGTTGATTCTCACGTATGTAACCCTGAGTACGACGAGGAACCCAACGGCTCCATACTTGTACTTTGCAAAAGTCAGGTGAAGTCCAGCCCATCTCATTACCTCACCACACCAGGCGTTGTACATTCCATTGTCTCTTTGCTCCTTGGAACCTGTCACCATCATTTCCCCTAAACACTCATCTCATTACACTAATAAATCATTTTTCAACTGCATGTGACTATTTTTCGATCGAGATTCCACTTAAAAGTGATTTGAGGTGGGAACTTACAAAATTCATGCAATCGATATGTCACCTTAAAATAGAAAAACACTAGATGACAAAATATAAAAATGGTCGTAGCTGAGTAAAACTTTTTTACCCTAAAAATTAGGGATAATTACACTTCTCTTTCCTGAGATTTGATGTAATTACACGTAGATCACCTGTAGTTTGGAAAATTACATCTACTATCCTAATGTTTGCGTCCGTCTAACAAATAGGTCAGCTCGTTAGTAAAATTCACTAAATTGGTGATATTAACAAAAAAACTTAAATGAAATCGATATTTACCTTTGATTGACTTATTATTACTTATTGCAGGCCAAATAATTCTTTTATGATTAAAATATCCTAATAACTATGAAGATATACCACCTTATACGCATTAACGTGTGAAAATATATAAGAGTAGTTTGGTCATAAAAAAAATTTGTTTGACTTACAATAAACCAGTAATAAGTCAATCGATGTTAAATTGATTTTCATTCAGTTTTTTGCTAATATTATCAAATTCGATGAATTTTGACTAACGAATGAACTTATGTGTTAGACAAAAACAAAGGTAAAAAATATTAGATGTAATTTTTAAAAATCATAAAAAATTTACGTATAATTATACCAAACCTCGAGGGAGCATACATACCCCTAAAAATTAATTAGCAAAGGAGATGGTGTGTTGCGATTTGGATTATTTCTGGGTCCAAGTTGAAATTAACAACCCCCAATCACAGAGACTGCAAAGTTCTTGAAATTTGGAACACATGAATGACGTTCAAAGGCACAAGGCGACAACGCTCAGCCTGTCCACCACCTTATTTTCGTAGAGAATCCAATGAAACACGACTTTGGTTTTAATTATCTCTCTCATCACCAATCAACATAAATTAATTTCCCAAATAATTAGTAAAGAACAAATGACCCCAGGTCCACTCTACGGTTAGAGATGATACGATACCTGCAGATTCAATCTCCATAATTTTTTAATGAAAAATAATGATGTTATGCATTATTTATTACTGGTGCCTGCACGTTATTGCCTTATTGGTCTACTCATAAGTAATTCGGTTCTCAACGTGAAAAAATAGATTGATTATAACTATTCATATCAAATATTTTATATGCAATAACTTATTAACAATTATTATAATCTATTATGCCAATGACGCTTAGTTCAGTTAGCGAAACTGAAGCTCCGTGACCTTAGAGGTCATGGGTTCGAACCCCATCAAATGTGTAAGATGTCATTCTACTGTATAGTAGGTATAGGTTTTTCTACTGTAATCAGTAGGTTTTGATGTAGGTGTTGTTTAGATTGTTGATCAGGGTATAATTGTTGTAATTGCCTTTGTTCGGATATTGATATTCGACAGGAGGGATTGTAATGAATTTATTTTAATATAATAATATTTCATCGATTTCAGTTGAAAAAAAAAATTATTATAATCTATTATATTAATCACCTACTTTTAAGTAAAATAATATTTCACGCTGGCAGGTTTCAATGATCTTAAGAGTTTACGGGGCCTCAATTTCAGCAATTTAAATTCAGATCTCACTTTCGATATTGAGTGGAGCGACTATGGATAAAATAAATAAATAAAGATCTGCGAAAATGTTATTTTATAAACAATAACTCACAAATATTTAAAAACTTTCAACATTTTTAAACTTTTTATGTAAGATTTGGTGTCAAATCAAGTTGAAAGTGTTGGGACATATCCTACGGTGCAGGTTTGAGGGAGCAGAAGCATAATTATTAACTAAATACAATTAAAATAATAATAAATCATTGAGATCTCTTAATTTCAAGCATCATTGGTACGATAGAGTGCACTCGTGGACTTGATCCTGATTGATTGACGTTTTATCCTTTTTTTTTTTTTCTTCAAAAAATTAAATTAAAATAAATCTGATTGATGGGTTTCCAGACTTCCTAAAATGGTGCCATAAATGAGTTTTTGATCGGACATCCTTTTTATTACTCCATTATTTAAAAAAAATGTTAGTTTCCTTGAGTTTCAGATTTTAATAATTTGCGTAATTAAGTATTATATTGATTCAATCAATGTATTAATAAATCACATAAAAGGATGTCAGACAATAAATTATAAATAATTTATTTAACTTGCAATAAGTTAGTAATGAGTTAATCAAGCGTAAATATGTCTTTTTTATTTATATATATTTTTTTCTAATATTAGCGAATTCGGTAAATTTTGACTAACTGATGGATCTATTTGTTAAATAAAAACAAACATCAAGGGTGGTGAATGTAATTTCTTAAATCACGAGAATTAACACGTAATTACACCAAATCTCAAGGAGGACATTGTAATTATCCCTAATTTATATTTGACTTGCACCATCTTAATTAAAGTAATAATTGAATGCTATTAATATCCACCAGTACCTTTTGATACCAGAATGATATTTCTAAAAATCAAATATTTCTAAAAACCATACATAGAAAGTAAATATTCCAAAAACATAAAAATCAGAATACCATTATTTGAAAATGTAGGAAGCAGCAAATTGGACAATTGAGCATAAATTCTTCCATTTTGGAGGAAGGAATTGATTATTTGGTTGAGAGCAAAGAGTAGCAAGAAAGGCTGAATACAGTAACTTATTTTGTGGTTTGCTTTCCTTCTTGGCTCACCATTTTTGAGTGTGTGTTGGCTTTCATAAAGACTGATAATGTCTTTGCCATAAATACAAATAATATGTTTATTTGGTACAATTATATTTAAACCTATTGAGGTATGGTTTGTTTCTATAAATTATCCACTAAATAAAGGTAAAATACAACACCCCTATGTATGGAATCATTTGTACTTTGCCCTCCAATTTTGTTTTTTTTTTTTCCCACCTCTCGACCTTTGGAATTTTTGCACATTATCATTTTTTTAATTTTCAGACCATAGTGTATTTTTCGACCATTTGAAATACACGTGCTAGAGCCAATTTTTTAAGGGTAAATTTGTACTTTTCACCTTCATTTAAAAAAAAAGGGAAAAATGAAATTACCCCCTGTGATATACAAAATGTGCAAAAAAAATCCTGTGAAAAAATAAATAGCAATTTATCCCTTGTATTTTAAAAAATGGAGCAAAAGACCCTCTGTGAGGATGTTGTTTACTGCATTTTGAATAACACAAGAGGGTAAATTGTTAATTATTTTTTTATATGGGGATAATTGTTCTTTTTGATTAACACAGGGGGACAAATTGCATTTAACCCTTTAAAAAAAACAAAAAAAAACACAAAAGTGAAGAAGCTTCATCTTCTTTAATTTTCCCTTTCCTTCATCTGTTGCCTACCAACATGCCCACTTTTCTCTTTTCAACCGTTTTTAAATTTTCAACGACATTTCCGGCCACGCGCATCGATGTGCTGCCCAGACCTGTCGCGCTTGTCTTCCACCTCCCTACCGCTCGCCTACACACGGGTTCATTGATCGTTGTTCTTCATTTTCAAATTTATTTTCTCTCACTTCCCCATATTTCATCGTGAGCACCACCACCATTCGATGGATCTTCACCTTGGGATCATTTCTTTTCGATCACTTTTTATTTTTTTGACAACCATCGATCATCTTTCATTCAACCCATTTTGGGCTTTTTTTGACATTTCACCCTGTCCACACTTCGCCCTCCTCTGATGATTGTCTCACGGCGCATGCAATTTTTCCTAAATTGCCTCAACCCCCGGATCATTTGCCTCCAAACAATTGTTATTTCCATCAACAACTAAGCAAATGGGTTTGTGATTTATCCTCCCTTGCTCACGCTAGAACCCTAATCTCTTTCCACGATTGATCGTCATTTTTTGTTTTTTTAAATAGAGGTAAAAATTACAAATTTACCCTTTAAAAAATTGACCCTACGCACATATATTTCAAATGGCGGAAAATACTCTAATAAAATGAAAAATAATGTTAATGTGCAAAAATTACAAAGGTTGAGAGGTGGTTTGTAAAAAAGAAAACTATTGGGGCAAAGCCAATGACCCATACGTTTGAGAGTGTATGCATTTTACCCTTTAAATAATTATACATACACATTCATTTCTATAAATCACCCCTAGTTTTTGAAAAACTACACATATACCTCTGAAAAAAGTCAGTATTATTATCCAAACTATCCTTACCTTTTTGCTGTAAGAGGCAATTTATGAATTATGTAGAAAATATGAATAATTTGTATAATAAATCATAAAAAATATGTAGATATAATTATACCTATTTATATTGTATTGGTATTTTTTTTCTTGTTAGACATTAATTAATTTAAAAGAATACTAAAATGTCCCATCTACCCTTTTCAGTGATGTCGGGCCCACCTCAGGTTCAACGGTATTTTGAATCGGATGGTCGATTGGTCCCACTAAATTCAAAAAAGTATTCACCCTTAATCATTGTAAAAAGACTTTTCTGGAAAAATAGTGAACATTTAATTTACATTTAATGGTCGTGGCACGTTTGATATGCATGTAAAATGCAGTAGGAATTTATTTATTACTTATATGATATTAATAAGATATATTAATTGTTTATTTATTGTATAAAATATACATAAATACTTATATGATTTTTTTCGAATAAAATATTATATTCTTATAAATAATACTAATTTAGAGGTAAGATTTCTTAAGGAAACTGGAATCAAGTTTATAATTTTCTTGCCAAGCATAAATGTAATTTTGAGTGATGATAGTGATTTTTACGAAACTCAAAGATAATTGATGTGGAAAATTTTATTAGAATCACTTGCCTTTTTCAAGGGCATTTCGTATATATTTTCGGAATAAAATCGTATATCGAAATTTGCAATGAATTTACCATTTTCGAATTTGTTGAAAATTTTATCTCTTAATGGCCTCCTCCGTACGAATCTACGGAAATATTTAAGGAATATTTGTCGTCCATTCCGTTAGAGAGCTCGTATCTTTTATCTGGTTAAGTATCCTCGTACCAACCGTTGAGCAGATTTTTATCTCTTTAGTGAAGATATTCTTTTTGTGAAGCTCATGAGTTTTCTAGCGAGGTCGTATGCCTTTCAGCTCGTTTTCATTACCCTCTGACCTAAAATCGTATTTTAAGGTTGTATGTATTTTTTACTTCGATATCATTGACAAATATGGAAAAACAGAAGTCTTTAGTGGTATAGTACAGTAATTTCTATTTTCCACACAAATAATTTTACCTTTGAATTAATACTAATTTTATGGACATATGAATAAGAATTTATGAGAATCCTTTGGCCTTTGTTAATTGTTCTTATCATATGAAGATTATTTTTTTATATTCATTAATTTCCAAGGCAGTAAAAACAAAGGGCTCATCGCTTTTCTTGCAAGGGGCCGAGTTCCGGTGCAATCTGTCAGCAGTCATCACCCCACCCCCACCCCACCCCACAAAACTATACATACATTGTATATTTATTCTTTCTCTCTGTAGTCCTCCTGTCTCCTCTCTCTTTCTCTCTCTCTCTCTCTCTCTCTTACAACACTCCAAATCTCACTCTGCAAGAACATCAAGAGTGTTGCTTCTTGACTAAATACAGACAAGTCGCAACGTATTACTTTGCTCTCTTTTCTAATTTAACTTATATATGAATAGAAAAAGAAACACATATTTGAGGTGTGTTCTATCGTTATCTTGAGAACCCCTCGTGAAGTTCATGTGGAAGTATGGAGAAAGAGATCTGGGACAGATAGAGAGAGACACTTAATGATGGCAACGGGTCGCTTGCTTAGAAAAGCGGTTCCGAGTAGTTGCCTATAACTCCAAGATTCAGGTGAATGTAATCTTCTCAACTCCCCATTTTCTTCTTTCGTCATTAAAGATTTCATGCCACCAATTCCAAGATTCCCAGCCCTTTTGTAATTGCTTACAGCTGTTTGACAAAATGCCTTACCCTTGTAGTTTTGACCCACTAAGCTAGTGGTGATGTGAAGAAAAAGAGTTTTGGGTGGTTCAGTTAGGAAAGAAGTGTTTATTTCTTATTCAAATTGCGAGCAGAGCAGCTATAGATGAGTTAATGGCGGTGATTTGAATTCTAAGGTGGGAAAGTTTGTTTTATGCGCTGTAATTTACAGGGGTTTTGGTTCTTGCTCTGTATTCTTTCTTTCTGGTGTGTGAATGGGAAATGATATATTTCGAAGGAATTTGTACTCGGGTTTTTTTGGGGTTCATCATTGGGATTGAGGATTTTTAATTTAGTGTTGATAGGTTAGACATAGAATCTTTGATTGCTTGAGTTTGTGCAGAGTTACAGGGTGAAGTAGATTACGTTGTATCTCTTATGTGATACACACAGAAGATCTTGGGTTGGTGGAAATTAAGGGCATTACTCATTCTCTGATGTCTTGGCTTTATTCAAGAATATTTTCAGTGGATCGGTTTATGTTCTGATCATGACCAGGGCTGTTCGAGATCGGATACTTAAGGATGTGAATGGTAACATTAGTGATCATCTACGCAATCACATTCATTTGACAAATTGCATTCATTTGAAGAACCATATGCATAAGCATAGTCCCATCTTGGCTGATAGGGCCCTTATGAGGGAACTTGTTGTCCTTCAGAGATCAAGGTCTCTAAGGGATCCTTCTGCAAGTCCACCCTCATGGCGTTCTCCTTCTATTGTTGACGCGCTTCTCAAAAGAGGGGAAAGGGATGACTTGGTCAGTGGAAGACGATCTGTTGGCATAGAGCGTCCTAGAGAGTGCGCAAAAATGTCAGGAAGCTCCCCTCCAATTATTGGTGCAGCAGTGTCGGAGGCTGCAATTGGTCAGCTAAGCAGGCATATCGAGGGTGCAGCAGCAGCTGTAAGTGAACGTAGTAGCAAGGATGGGATTCGCGAACGCAGAAGAGCCAAAAGAGAAGAATCAAGTGGAAGGTTTCCTAGAACTGATGCAATGTTTTGGAAGGATGACAGTCCACAAGATGGAAACGATTTGGCCCGAAACAGTGTTTCTGGAAACTCTGAATTGAGAGACAAGGGTTTCAAGATGAAAGGAGGTCATAGACAAGATAGGCACCTTAAGACCCTCTCTGACCAGTTAAAAGATGTCCCAGCTGAAAGTGATGATGCAGCTTCATCTCGTAATCATGGCAATGGGCGGCATAGTCAGACTGAAAGAATTGCTGAAGAAGCAGGAGTAAACATTCGCCATGGGAATAGTCTGAATAGAGGAAAAAGGCGCAGGTTTCGAGGTGCAAGAAGAAATCGGCCTTCTGTAGCTGCCGGAGATGCTGAAACACAAAATGAAATGTCAGTGGCTTCTAATTCATTTGGTCAAGGTAGAGCGCACCAGAAATATCACATGGAGGAGGGAGTCCCCCAGTATGATGATCAGAATGTCAATGGTGTTCCTAGAAATGGCTGTGGTATTCCTTGGAACTGGTCAAGAATTCATCACAGAGGGAAGTCATTTCTTGACATGGCTGGCCGGAGCCTTTCTTGTGGTTTATCTGAATCAAGGTTAAGGAAAGGTTCTCGAGGCATGGATATGCCCGACATGCCTGTCATGTCAGAACACTCAAGTTCATCTACTAAATCTCATGGTGAAGCATTGCCTCTACTGCTTGATGCTTCTGGGTCTCAGGGAAGCGTTGATCCCGCTGCTTGGCACCATGATTACTCTGGAGAATTAGGCATTTTTGCTGACAATTTGCTAAAGCAGGAAACCGACTCTGACCTCGCATCGGAAGGTAGATCCCGTGAACAATACAAATTTCGAAAGAATCGCAATGAAAGGCATCAAAATCTCACTCAAAAATACATGCCAAGAACATTCAGAGATTTGGTGGGTCAGAACTTGGTGGTACAGGCTCTCTCCAATGCTATTGTGAAAAGAAAGGTTGGGTTGCTCTATTTGTTTTATGGGCCTCATGGAACTGGTAAAACTTCATGTGCACGTATATTTGCCAGAGCTTTAAATTGCCAGTCTCTAGAGCACCCAAAGCCTTGTGGATATTGCAACTCTTGCATAGCACTAAACACGGGGAAGAGCCGCAGTGTTAGGGAAATAGGCCCAGTTAGTAATATTGACTTTGAAAGCATAATTGAACTTGTAGACCATGTGATTGCTTCCCAGCTTCAATCTCAATACAGAGTCTTCATTTTCGATGAATGTGATACTTTGTCTTCTGAGTGTTGGAGTGCAATATTGAAGGTCATTGATCGAGCCCCTAGGCGTGTCGTTTTTGTCCTTGTTTGCTCAAGTCTTGATGCGTTACCTCATGTAATAATATCCAGGTGCCAGAAGTTCTTCTTCCCGAAGTTGAAGGATGCAGACATAATATATACTTTACAGTGGATAGCATCCAAAGAAGATTTAGAAATTGATAAGGATGCCCTGAAGCTTATCGCCTCAAGGTCAGATGGATCTCTGAGGGATGCGGAGATGACTTTGGAACAACTGAGTTTGCTCGGGAAGAGAATTTCTCTTGGCCTGGTACAGGAGCTGGTATGTACACTTAATGCAATCTTAATAATAATCATGCCATTCCATCATGCTACATTTTCTTCAACTGTTCTAGAGCATTCCTACTAATTGCATCACATATTTTATTTGTTCATGAAGTATATACCACAGTGATTGTATACTTCTGCACTCTTTTGGATTATCAGGGAAGCTTCATGTTGCCCTTTCTGTTATCCAGTGGCATAAAATAGATGAACATTTTCTTTTCCTTGATTCTTTTTACAGGTTGGACTTATTTCAGATGAGAAGTTAGTAGATCTACTTGATTTAGCATTATCTGCTGACACAGTCAACACAGTGAAGAATCTGAGAGATATCATGGAATCTGGTGTTGAGCCATTAGCATTAATGTCGCAGCTGGCTACAGTCATAACTGATATTTTAGCTGGAAGCTATGATTTCATGAAAGAAAGGCCCAGGAGGAAATTTTTCCGGCGGCAAGCACGTGAGTCTTATTATCAAATATAATTTGATTCTTTTATGCCAACTTCTGAACTTCACTTTGCTTTCAATTTTTTATCCTTTTCCGCCTTTCTCCAACTGACGGGGAGAGTATCTTGTTTACAGTATCCAAAGAAGATATGGAAAAACTGCGTCAAGCACTGAAAACATTGTCCGAGGCAGAAAAGCAGCTGAGGGTCTCAAATGACAGGATAACTTGGCTAACGGCCGCACTGCTGCAACTGGCACCCGATCAACAGTACATGCTTCCCGGTTCCTCTGCAGATACCAGTTTCAATCATAGCCCCATAGTCTTAAATAATGCTTCTGTAAGAGAGAGACCCAGAAAAAGCAATGCTGAAATGCCAACTTTCCAAGCCGGAACTTCTGGGAATGTTTATTATAATGCTAAATTTAAGGGTGCTGATACGGATGGAAATGAACATGATGGAGGTGGGGTGATTTCTCAACAGGTCTACATTGCTTCAAATGATAAAAAACAGATAAATAAGGTTCAATTACAAGGCACGCTTCGCCAGGAAATTGAAAGAATTTGGTTGGAAGTGCTTGAAAAGATCCCAATCAATAGCATAAAAGAGTTCATGCATCAGGAAGCAAAGCTGATCTCCGTCAGCTACGGTGCAGGTACTATTAATGTGCACGACATCAATACCCTAATGCCAAACTTAACTTCATGTGTTAAGATTTTCCTTTTTTCTTTCACTAGCATATCCTAAGAGTTGGTCTTTCTGCAGCTCCGACTGTGCAATTACTGTTCAACTCACAGCTGACAAAATCTAAGGCAGAAAAATTTAGGTTGCACATTCTACAAGCATTTGAGTCGGTTCTTAGATCTCCAGTGACCATTGAGATCAGATGTGAATCAAGAAAAGATGCTGGAGGCGGTCCAATTCTGTTACCAGCAACTCAGGATTCTATGACAAGTCATGATGATATCCGAAGACCCCAGAATAGAACTACTTCACTGTCTGGAGTCAATAGGAGAGAAATTATTGAAATTGAATCTTCTCCCAGAGACAAGGCCGACTCTGATAGGCGAAATATTGATAATTCAGTTGGAGCAACATCTAAACAAAAGCCATCTACTATAGGTGACGGAAACCAGAGTCTAAGCCTTGTTAGAGGCAAAGTATCCCTTGCTCATGTGATTCAGCAGGCAGAGGGATGTTCTCAACATAGTGGATGGTCACGGCGGAAAGCAGTTTCAATTGCTGAAAAGCTGGAACAAGAAAATTTGTACGTATCGCTTTCTTCTAGTTGGATAGTCTGTTATTTGTTTCCAGAAGCTGACTGAATACATAAATTCTAACGACCATGAGATTGAAATTGGCTTAATACAATTCCACGATAATGTTCACAAATCGGTAACATTATTATCTGAACAAGAAATCTTAGTTCTTTTACCTATCAGACGGTTTCTGTGAATTGTGATTATATTCTGCGTTATTGGATTTTGCCATATATAAAATACATACTTTTCATTCTGCAGGAGATTAGAACCAAAATCAAGGGCATTGCTTTGTTGGAACCCTCCAAAAGGAACCCGCCGAAAGGTAAAAGTAGGAAATGAGATAATCTTATGATAGGAATTTAGTACTTACCATTCTCATTATATGTTAGTAGTAGTAGTACATCCACAGCATCTGAAAATGTAAATAGAAATCGATTGCAATATGATTAAAAGAAAAGTTGCTTGAATTCGCACGGAGAATGATCTTTTGATGGCTAAGCTATTAGAGTTGGAAGCTGAATGAATCTAGAACACTGAGAGTGATAGCTGTTGATCAAAAGGAACGATTCATCTCTGTTAACGTTTTCTTAAATTTTGAGAGCCAAATTCTATCATAGCTTCTCACCAATCGTCTTAGAATTACTCAATTGGTGATATCTTGGCAGAACCATGTTTCTTATTCTAGTTTACGTACTTACATATATATATCGATCCTGATGATATGAATCTCCGAACGTGCAGCTTTCACGTTTGAAGATTAGAACGAGGAAGCCACAAACTTTGCTGAAATACGTCTCGTGTGGAAGGTGTGTTTCCAGTAGGTCTCCAAGGTCAAGGTAATCCCAGTTAACCGTATTCGACTGTCTGGAAAAGGGCTTGTCTTCAAATCAGAAATCAGGAAATGTTAGTTAGATTCAGTCATCTCATTGTACTTGCTTTTTAGGTCTTTCATTAGACAATTCCTAGTTATTCAGAATAAATTAGAATAGGTCAAATGAAAGATTACAGCTCTTTTAGCATGCATTTTAACAATGTTATTTCTTTTTTCCAATACAAATTGAGTGTTCTAAACAATAATTGCTGCCCCTATAGTATTTTGGAAGATAGATTTTTCCTTTATACTATAAGGCTAATTGTCTCGTCTTGCTATCATTACCGATATGTTATAAATTTTATTTCAGTAGGTAGATCGAGTTTATTTTGCAATAACATCTTACATTAAACTCTACAACGTTTTATATAGTCTAGTTGTTGTTGAGCACAAGTTATATAAATCATATATGATAAAGTATAAATTTTTCAAAATTGAGATTATAAATTGACACGCACAAGAAAAAATAAAAATAAAAATTAAATAACAAAGTGTAAAAACAGACATAATTCAAATTTCCTTGTACTCAGGGACTGAGTAGTCAACTACAGAATATGAACACCCAAACAACCCTCTATGACTGGATGGGAACATTAGTCTTCTTCTATATTAGAAAACATTGATTCAATTACCGTAGTGGAAAAGGAAGACCACCCCCACCCCCAAGATTCAATTATACGTTTTTTCATTGAAAAAATATAGATTTGATGCCACAGTTCTCAGAATGAATTTTAATAAAAAGAAGTTGAGTGTTTATATATTTTTACAGTAGATAATAAAGGTGAATTATAATGACCTCTTTTAAGATTTGACATAATTACAAGTACTCTCTTGTTGTTTTAAAAATTACAAATACCCCTTGGAGGTTTGTAATTTTTAACTTAGGGCATGAAATAGTCTATTTTTTCCTTATTTTTTTTTAATTTTAAAAAAATTAACCGAGGCAAATTACATTATTACTCCTCTATGTAAAAAACCTAATAAATCTCTTCTTGTGCATTTTTGTTCCAAAAAAAATTTATAAAATTTTAAGAGATAATTAATTTACATAAGGTGGCATTTTGTTAGTTCATCCATAAAAATAGATGAAACTGAGTTATTCGTTAGATAGTTACAAACCTTAGGAGAATATTTATAATTTTTAAAACAACTAAAGAATATTCATAATTACACCAAACTTAAGAAAAGGTCACTGTAATTCACCCTAAGTAATAAATATGACTTTTGATCGAGACATTGAATAATATTAGGTTAAACGTGTTTGAGTTCGAGAC
This sequence comes from Sesamum alatum, assembly GCA_034509735.1. Lineage (NCBI taxonomy): Eukaryota > Viridiplantae > Streptophyta > Magnoliopsida > Lamiales > Pedaliaceae > Sesamum > Sesamum alatum. Next base: position 7,706,312 of record JACGWO010000008.1, on the reverse strand, counting down.
ATACTACCTTTGTTTTGTTAATAAGAAATGCTAAATAGTGGTGCTAGTTTGAATAGTGACGACTTTAATCAGTACCCCACTAATGACAAACTCACAAATCATTAATATTAAAACATTGGAGTCAAAGTAGGTAGGATGAAATCAACCAATTTGGTTGAACACTTAATTGTTTATGTAATTGGAAAACTAATTCAAAACGATTATTATTCGTCTTATGCAACACTGTCACGTGTCCGCTTTCTGGAAATAGTTTAATGTTCAACTATGATTAGCAAAGTTGGTCCTTAGGCTGAAGAAATAATCAAACTATTTAATACTCGATTGAAATTGATCGATAAATACTCATTTGAATTTGATTTGTTAAATTTAATAAATCAAACTTGAACAAAAAAAGTTGTTCGATAAGCTTTTGAGATCGGCTCGGCTTGATTCGATTCGATTAGTAAAAATAAATATATTTAAAAATATAAAATTACTCGAGATCGACTTGTGTTTGATCCAATTAAAGCCCGTTTGAGCTCGATTAGAACAATAATCAAATCAAATTCAAACACAATTTTTAAAACTCGATAATAATTCAAATAAGTTTGAGCAATAATGTATTAATTATTTATATCCCTACTGGTCCTACGTATTTATTTTCAAATCACTGTACTGTCACCTTGGGTTTAATCGAACATTAAAGCCACTTGTTTCTTCTTACCCCTCTCATTTTTTCTCCTTTGCAATTGGGAGGGAGTGATTGGGAAAGGACTAATTATTCCAGGGACAAAAACGTAAAGAAGTGCGCTAAAACTAAAACGGACAATCACATCCGGGGAGCAAACGTTTATAAGAAAGAAGCACTTTTCCATTGGTCAACTATGGATTTAATTGCAAAATGACCCCACCCATCTTTCTCACAAACCCCCCTCCATTATTAGTTTCTTCTCAAGTTTCAATTAATCTCTACATAGACTTTGTGATTTCATGTTAATATATATAAGGTTAATAACAAAAAGGGATAATTATTTATATACCATCTGACTATGATTTATTTATATAAATCACTCATTATATATTAAAATTCACTAGAAATGTCATATCATTTATACAAACTATTTCTTTTTTAAAAAAATTATACATATATCCCCAAAAAAGTTTACAATATTACACAAATTATCTTTATTTTTGGCAAATAAAAAATTGCATTTTTGGTATCGCACAATAAAGGTTGTTGCAATTTTAATCCCACAATTTACAGACTTAGTATATTTGGTCCATAGATAAAAAGTAGGAGCATATTTGGTCCTATAAGATAAAAATTTATGACACATTTGGTCCTATAGAATAAAAAAATTATAGCATTTTTTTGTCCCAAATGCTATAATTTTTTAGTCTATTAGACACAAATGTGCTAAGTTATATAAGTTGTGGGACCAAAAATACAACATCTTCTATCGTGCGGGAGAAAAAAATACAATTTCCTCTTTTTTGGCTGTCAGAATAGTATGATACTTACAAAAAAGATGTTGAGGATTTGCATAAATAGATTATAAGGTAAATTACAGCTACCTTCTCTGAAGTTTGACATAATTAAAAATACACCTCATTGTTTGAAAAATTACAAATACCCCTTGAGGTTTGTAACCGTCTAACAAATAACCCATTTCCATCCATTTTTATGGGTGAACTGACCAAAAGGCCCTTATGAACTGAATTATTTTTTTATTTAATTCTTAAATTTGTTTTGGACCACAATGCACAAGGAGAGTTTTTTTAAATTTTTTACACATAAGAGTAATAATGCGATCCGACTCGGCTGGACTTTCTAAAATTTTAATAAAAAATTCAAGGGCAAAATGGTAGTTTAGGCCTTTTGTTAAAAATTACAAACTTTAGAAAGTATTTGTAATTCTTCAAGTAATGAGATGTATTTGTAATTATGCCAAATCTCAACAAATTGGATGTAATTTCCCCTAGATTATAAATCATAATCATCCGTTACCAAAAATACTGGTTTCAGTAAGTCAAATGGCTAGAAGTCACCAAGAGAGCCAGCCACTTGCAGTTTCTTGCTTTTACTTACCAACAACTACAAAATTCACGAAATCAATCCCACACCCACAGATCATTAATCTTTTGTCTTTACAACTCTGCATCATCATCATCATCTCAAAGTTCTCCCACAGAGTTTATGTAATTTTTCGCTTTGTAATATGTATATAGGGTACAGTTGGTGAGCAAAGAAAAAGAAGAGCGTAGAAAATGAATGGAGAATGGACATAGCCATAGGCCCACCAAGGTTTTGTTTAGGAAGACGTCGCTTTCGAGCAGCCTGCATAGAAATTCCATGGGGGAAACCAAGATTATTAAAATCTGAGGAAAAAGGAGAAAACAGTTGGAAAATTCAGTCAATCCATCATTCATCAAACCTACACAGGAACCACCACTCCTTTTCTTTTCCCTTCTTCTTTGCACGCGGATTCGGAATCCATGGTTTCTTATATGCCCATAAGGCACGCGCAACAGGCTGTTAGTACGCAACTTGTATTGATATTCTTGAATTTCATGTGCACATTCAACGCCCACTAAGTGTTTGTTGAAATATTTCTTCTGTAATTTTTTCTTGGATAAATGGCATCGGCGGCGATATTCTCGTCGTTGAGGAGGCGGAGGTCAACGTCGCTGGAGGCGTTTCTGGCCCCGGTGGATTTATCGAGCGCAGCCATTTTGGAGACTTTGCGTGCTGTTTCTACGGAGCTTCTGTCATCGTTTTCAGGTAACCATAAGAGCACGCCGTTTTTCCAGAGGAAGAATTCGAGATCCTTAATTCGGAAAATCCAGGTGATTTCTGTTTTCCTGGATGCTTTCGGCGAGGTGGGATTCTCGAAAATGACTTCCACAGTCCTTTTATGCTTGAAGGAGTTGTACCTCCTGCTTTACAGGTCTAAAATCTTGATTGATTATGTGAAAGGGTCGAGTAAGTTGTGGTTGTTGCTTCAGAACCACTCTATGTCAGGTCACTTCCATGATCTAAACCAGGAAATGTCGACCCTTTTGGATGTTTTTCCTTGGGGTGAAATCAGTTTATCTGAAGATGTTGAAGAACAAGTTGAGGTGTTATGCAAGCAATCAAGGAAGTCGAAATTGTTTATTGATAAGCATGATGATTTGTTGAGGTTGAAGTTATATTATTTCTTGAATGAGTTTGACAATGGAAGGATTCCTCAGAGGACTGAATTGCACACATTTTTTGTGGAAAACTTGGGAATTTGCAATGTGAAAAGTTTTAGATTTGAGATTGAATTCTTGGAGGAGCAGATTGTAAATCATGATGGGGATATTGAGCCCACAGCCTCTGTTCTTAATGGATTTGTGGCTTTAATGCGGTACTGTAGGTTCTTTCTGTTTAGATTTGAGGATGAGGATGGAGAATTGCATAAGTGGAACCAGAAGAAGACGATGAAAGGATTGATTACTCAGGAGATTGGGGACACATTTACTGCGATCCCCAAGGATTTCTGCTGTCCGATATCATTGGATTTGATGAAGGATCCAGTGATAGTATCAACAGGGCAAACCTACGACCGTGTATCCATTGCAAGATGGATGCAGGAAGGGCATTGCACTTGCCCTAAGACTGGGCAGATGCTTGTTCACACTAAGTTGGTGCCAAATCGGGCTTTGAGAAATTTGATTATGCATTGGTGTATGGCTAATGGGATCCCATACGATCCACCTGAGAACTCAGATTATTCTTCTGAAACTGCAGTGGCAGCTCGCCCGAGCAAGGCTGCAATTGAAGTTACTAAAGCCACTGCATGTCTTCTTGTTGAACAGCTGGCTAATGGGACGCTGAGAGCCCAGACTGTGGCAGCCAGGGAGATTAGGTTGTTGGCAAAAACAGGAAGACAGAATAGGGCTTGCATTGCTGAGGCTGGTGCTATTCCCCTTCTTAAAAGTTTACTTTCGTCTTCAGATGCTGTTGCACAAGAGAATTCTGTGACAGCAATGCTAAACTTGTCTATATACGACAAAAATAAGAGCATAATCATGGATGTAGAAGGGTGTCTAGGGGCAATTGTTGCAGTTTTGAGATATGGGCACACAATTGAGGCCCAGGAAAATGCTGCAGCAACAGTATTCAGCCTCTCTGCTGTTCATGACTATAAGAAACAAATAGCCGAAGAAGACTGGGCAATAAAAGCTTTGGCTGGACTCTTGATAGAGGGGACACCCAGAGGGAAAAAAGATGCTGTGACGGCCTTATTTAATTTGTGTACCCACACAGAGAATTGTGCAAGATTGATAGACTCAGGGGCTATTACAGCACTAATTGGGGCACTGGGATGTGAAAGCGTTTCTGAAGAAGCAGCTGGTGCATTGGCTCTTATTGTTCGGCAACCATTAGGGGCCGAAGCAGTGGCGAAAGAGGAGAAGGCAGTGGCAGGGCTAATCGGAATGATGCGCTGTGGCACTCCAAGGGGAAAAGAAAATGCTGTGGCAGCATTGCTTGAATTATGTAGAAGTGGTGGTGCAGCCGCCACAGAGAGGGTGGTGAAGGCTCCAGCATTGGCCGGATTGCTGCAGAGTCTGCTCTTTACAGGGACAAAGCGAGCTAGAAGAAAAGCAGCATCACTTGCTAGAGTCTTCCAGAGGTGTGAGAATGCGTCCCAGCATTTTGGCAGATCAGGGTTAGGGTATGGATATGCTGGAAGCTCAGCTGTAGCCAGGGATACAAGTTTTGCCGATGATGTTACTATGCCAGTGTCCATGTCGGTGCCTGTATTATAGTGTTACCCCGTGACATCCCATTCTTTATCTGTAATACTTCTATAAAGTTTTTCATTCAAATTATATGAGAAAAAAGAGGTGATAGATGTTTGAAAAAAGTTGACGTCTTGTTGATTCGTGTGATCTTCGATGGAGTCATCAGTACTACCAATATTTGTTTTCTTTTGTTAATCTCTTGCCTCCTTTAGAATGCCAATGCACATAATTCTGCAAGTTGCCATCACTTGAATCACGTCGGTATCATGTTCCTGCATACCGATGTTGAGTTTTCAGCTGTTATCCTACCGGCCACTTGCTTAGGAGCTACCTCATTGGCTTTTTAAGAAAGAAAAGAGCATGTCATAATTGTGGCTTCATCAAAGTATTGTCTGAATACAAGAATGTCGAATGAATCACCAACAGTCCATACTGTCACACGACCGGATCTTTATCTTTATATAATTCTGTCCCAAGTCTATGCATGGCATTCACTGCAGAATGAGCACAGATTTTGCCCTGCAGAGAGCACAAAGGCAGTAACTGAAGCTAGATGAAGGAGAATCCTAGTAGTTGGTATTTACAGTAATCAAAAATGGTCAGGGTTGGCGGGTCGGAAAAGAATCACTATCCAAGAGGATCTTTTCACCAGACGATCTTGATCGGCTTCCATCCGCTTTAAACCATAAGCACAGCCAACTGAACTAATTTTGAGGTGCGCGGTCCATATTAAGTACGCACGCAGTATGTAACTCCAAAGAAAGGGATTATATCAGTTTCTAACAAGGATAGGACTATGAATTTGGCATTCTTGAAATCAAAGTAATGCCTAAATCATGTCTGAAACAAGACAAGGTATAAAAAACTACCAAAACTTGAGCTACAAATATTTCTTTCATAAGAAAACACATCAAACAAAAATGGTTCTCTCTCACTAATATTGGTAATTCTGTCCAGGACCTTTTCCACAGCCCAGAAGTTCTATCAACTCCGGTTCTCAGATATAAACTAACATCACGGTATAAATATTCCTCCTGATGCAACAGCATCCTCTACTGCGCAAAAGTGTGACCAACAGGACAGATCCTGTTACATGTTTGTCTGCAAAATGACTCAACATTAACCGTAAATTGTTCGTTTTTACAGCAGACACATTGTCAGAATGGGCAGGACAGCAGGTTAATATGTTCACTGGGAACAGTCTAGAGTAAAGGGAAACCATCACGGGCCAAGATTGGACTGAATATTCAAGAATCACACGATCTATAGCCAAAGAATTTGCAAAGACAGCTAGTAAAAAGAGCATTAACACATTCTTGTACCCAACTCAAATAATGGGATTACATTAATTAACAAGAGAAAATGAAGATTAAAAAGAAGCATATGAGTTGTAAAAAGCAACCAAAGTACAAACTAGAAAGTGGGATAAAGTGGGGAAAGTGGTCACAAGATACAAGGCGGGCCTGTCTTTTGAAATAAATAGCCTAAGTCTTCCCCTCAAACCCAATACGAATCCCACGTCCCTCTTTAACACTCTAACCGCCCCCTAACTGTCCAATCCTACTACCACTACTCCATTATTCATCTTCACTTTCATAACCTCAAGAACCCTCATAATAAATTCCCAAGAATCATTCATCAAATTCCTTAAATAAAAGAATGAAGTGGCGGAGAAAGAAATCTGAATCTTCTTCATCTCCCAGTTCTTTAATTAATCGTGTTTTTCATGCTTCTTGGTTCTCCAGGTTCAGGCAGAGACGGCGTAAACGGAGAGGTGACTTGGATTTTGCAACTTCAAACCCATCGTTGCATTGGAGACAAGGGAGGTTCTACAGCATGGATGAGGATGATGCTTATTGGAGGCTTTCTTTCGGCGAAGAAAGAATCCAGGGCAGGAGGAGCACAGGTGGGATCAACCCTCTTTGGTATGATTCTGATCATGAGTTTCCAGGGCCTGTTTCGGGTTTTAAGAGCTTCGGGTTGAGGGAAATGGATGTGCCGAGAAGGGAAGAATTCAGGAACTTCGATGACATGGTGTTGAATGTAAAGATGAAGAAAGGGAAGCAAGATAAGCAGAGAAATGTAATAGAGAATGGTAAGGAACAAGTCTCAACTCGGAGGCAGAAGTATGTGGATGATCAGAGTTCAAGAAAATTCAGCCATGGAGCTGTGAGGGAAAGAGGGCATAATGGTGGACAAAAGAAGCTTTCGGGTTCAGCCGAGAGAGATATATTTCCAATAGAACCAGATTGTATGGTTCGAATGAAAGATGATTTCCGGAAGTTATCAGTTTCTGATTCAAGAAAGCTGCCGAAAATCCATCTGCACTCAGTTAACGAGGACTATGTTCTTGAACCTCTGCACGAAGATTATGTGCTTCAAGGGCCAAATCCGGAGGTAAAGAAGTTGAAGGAAATAAAGGTGAAAACCGAGTCTGCATACACAAGCAGAGAATCCCAGAGCAGGAAAATGAAGCAGAACAACAGAGTGAAAGCCTGTTCCCCAAGAACAGAATGCAAAATCAGAGCCATTGAAGAGATGAAGAAAGCAAGAATGAGGTGCAAGAAGAAGGAAAGAAAGGAACAAATAGAGGTGGAGGGGAAGAAGAGCATGTTTGATAGCTTTGCAGTGGTGAAGAGTTCATATGATCCACAACAGGATTTCAGAGATTCAATGGTTGAGATGATAAGGGAGAAAGGAATAGACCGGCCTGAAGATCTTGAAGAACTCTTGGCATGTTATCTAACGTTGAACCACGACGAATACCATGATCTCATCATCAAGGTCTTCCGGCAGGTGTGGATTGAGCTGAAGGATCAGATCATTTAGAGGATTGTGTTAGTGATTGGGGTTGGGATTAAGTTGTGTATTAGTTTGCTAATCATTAGCTGAGTGTTGATCATAGGTAGAGATACTGACCTTGAAGCAAAGATGTAATAATAATAGCAATTCAGTTTATGAAGGATACCAAGATGAAGATGTTACTTCCATCCAGTGTGTATTCGACTGTTTGTCTTCCTTCCAAAATAGTAAATGTATCATCTTTTAGCTACTGGATGATGTATGTATGTATGTACATATGCAACATGCTGCATTCCATCCCATTTGAAACAAGTAAATATAATATAAACTGTGTTATTAATCAAGACTGCTTCCTTTGCTTCATCTCTTCTGTGCCCAGATCATTTTTAGAGTTGATATTCAAGCCCATTATTGTCTATGATTATTTATTGAGAGACTCTCCCTGCCAGAAAACAATGTGGGGTTGAACTCGCGGACATAATATTATAACATAATGCTCTAACCAATGGCCTATTAGCTCAGCTGGTTAGAGCGTCGTGCTAATAACGCGAAGGTCGCAGGTTCGAGACCTGCATGGGCCATCTCTATACTGCTCCCGCCCGAGTATATTGATATTAATTTTATCCGCGTTCGAATGTTCGTAGTGGCCTATTAGCTCAGTTGGTTAGAGCGTCGTGCTAATAACGCGAAGGTCGCAGGTTCGAGCTGCATGGGCCACGTTTTTACTTCTCTGGCTCATGTGTGTTTTTATTATGTTAACTAGGCACATTGTCTAATGTGATGGCCCATTAGCTCAGTTGGTTAGAGCGTCGTGCTAATAACGCGAAGGTCGCAGGTTCGAAACCTGCATGGGCCAGTTTTTTTTGCTTTTTTGCTTCTCTGGTTCTGATGGCCTTTTCTATGTTTTTTTTTTTGAGCAAGTGAGCACCTACTTTGGCCTCATCCGCATATTAACCTCTGTCACTGCTCACTCATACGCCTATGCTGCTCCAGAACAAATCCGTATACGATCAAAGCTATCAGCCTTGCACACTAATCAAAGAATTTTCCTACTAACTTGTCGACCGACGACCGTTTTCTTGACAAGTCCCAGCATTGGTATCAAACAAGCATCTGATGACTACAAGACACAAATCTTAATTCACACCTTCATAGACTTTTCGCCGGTTTATTATCCATTGCTTGTAACTCCATCTCCAAGCAATGCATCTCAGAGCAATCTTAGTCATCTCCCAATCAAGAATTTTTGTCAGACAATTTCGGGAAAGGAAAACAAGTAAAGTCTCAAAGTAAGCATTTCATTTCAAGCTTACAAGCGAATACGGAACCTTAATTCTCTCTTACAAATGCAATTACAGTACACAGAAACTCAATTCTTTTTAAGCAATTTGAATATAAAAGACCCCTCTTTCCTTCTCATTTCATATTGAACACGATCTGTTCAATCTGTATGAACGAACTCTTGCTCTGGAAAAGAAACTGAAAAAAATAAGATCAAAGAATTAAGAAACAATCATTTGAACAAAGAATCAATTTTGTCTAAATTTCCTCCACGGTTCCGGGCTTGGGATCAGTTAGGTATGCCTTCACAGCATCCCTTGTATCCTCAACCTCTTCACATCCTTCAAAGAACTGAATCAACCCCTTCAATTCCTCATCTCCAAGATCATCTGTAAAGGGCTTGATTGGGATTGCATTATCAGGCTGAAACTGATAGGAATTAGGATTATCATCCACAATCACCACCCTCTTGAGCTCCCTCCCAATCTCAGACAAATCCTTCACAAACCTCCCATCAACTTCCTTGCACGAATCACGGTAGAGCCGATGCGATATCAGCCTCCTCCAGTCCAGCCTATCCAGCACCAGCGAGGCATACTCCTCAATCCCAGCAGTGAATACCACAATCTCAAACTTCTTACTCAAAAAGTTGAGGAATTCATCCACAAATGGCCTCTTCAGAACAAAGAATTCGACCTTTTCACCGTTGATCACTGGCCTAACCACGAAGTCATATCTTTCCGGAGGAATGCTAGCGGTTGAGTGCACCAGGGTTTCATCAAGATCAAGAAATATGGTCTTCTTGTCAGGGGAAAGCAAAGGAGGGAGGCTAATGCTGTCATTAAACAAAGACCTCCGGACAGTGATGTCAGGAGAATTGGCAGGGACTTTCTCAAGAATTTGGTAGCCCTTCTTGCGTGGGGTTTTGTTAGGGGTAGCGATGCGGGCTAGTTTTGTGAAGATCTTGATGAGGCGGCGGTGGCAAGTGTAGATGGATTTGTTGATGGAAGCAACGACCACAGAGGCGGCAGTAGAGGCATTCTTGATCGGAGACTTCTTGTGGCTACGGCGGCGGTGGTGGTGGGGGAGGGGTTTCCGGTTCTTGAGGGATTTTGTGGGGGTCCTTTTCACTATCTTGGACACCATCTTCTTCAATGAGACTCGAAAGTAGAGAGAGAGAGGAGTGCTTCAAGTGAGAGAAAGTTGGGCGTTTAGGTAGTAGGTAGGGCGGTCTTTGTGGGTTTGGACAAGAAACAGAGACTACATAGTATAGTAGTAGTAGTGTTTTGAAAAGTAGGCTCGGTTACAACGGTCGAATTTATTTTTGGTTCGGAATCAAAGCCAAACGGGAAGAAAAAGGGAAAGGAAAACAAGTTGAGGCTGACTGGTAACTGTTTACAGCTGGCGCAGTTCAAATCCTCTGGGCGGGGATAGTATAAATAGATCACTTTTAGGGCCTAAATATGTTAGCCCAATTCCCATTCCAACTGAATTTTGTATACAAATGCTTCAACATCTTATATTCTATAAAATTTATGTAATTTTTATGTTTAAAAAAGTATTGTACATATCTTAGATATGATACGAGATGCAATATCAATTTACAATAGAAGATCTCATTCGATAACATGCCCCATGTTTAAGCAATATATATGCGCCTGGTTACAAGTTAAACGTGGTTCGAAAGGAATGTACTCGTTATAAAGCTCGGGGCAATTTTTGAACCTTGAACTTTTACATTTACATTTCACTCATTTTCCATTGTAAATAAACAAAAAAGGTTAGAAGATAATGGTAATCTACCTCTGATACACAAAGAGATCAGCATATGAACCTATAAATATTTGGCATCTTGTAGTAGGCAGGTTGTTGCCTTTCTTGGAGTTTTAGGTTGGACCTGGATGATTGTTCTGAGAAGCATCTCCATTAGTAGATTCCCTCAGTTTCACTTTGGGAATAATAATGGATTTGCAGCAGAGGAGAGCAAAAACTAGCTCCATTGTAAGGATAGCCATGCTAATCCATACAAACAATGTTTTCCTCCAAGACCAAATGACCCTTTTCAGCAGAGGAAGTTCAGAGTCCAGGGTGAGAGATGCAGTGTATATCTCAGGAATACCACCGCCTGGAAAGTATTCAGCTCGTTGTTCAATAACGACCCTTAAGCAGGCAGTAGGCTTCTCACCTTCGCTAAAACCTCTAAAACTTATTTTCAAATTCTGGGTTTCAGATGTGTAACCGGTTAATATAGGAACAATCTTAAGCAAGGTCAGGAGAAGGCGGATCGGCTCACTTCTGAATTGTAACATACAAGGACGCCTTGAACTTGCAATGGTTTTGCCATCAGCAGTAAGGAAATCTACTCTGACCTGCAAGGAGGAACCAAGGTGTTAGGAAATTTAGTTGACGAAGGCAAGCACTCATGTTCAAAATTAACATGAATCCATCAATATATTACGTTGAATGAGCTCGTTATGAAGCCTTACTTTCTTCATGACATCAAGATATCTATAACTTATCAAAATGAATGCAGAAGGTGCTGGAAGAAATGATAAAACTAACCCCCCGTATTTTTCTTTGCTGCCTGGATGAAGGTTGGCAGCTCGAAAGATTGTGCAAGAAATACAACAAAAGGGAGCTTCCTATCAGTCTGTATGTAAAGGGCTCTATGTTTGGCATCCAACGGTTAAAGCAGATGAATTTTCATGCCCAAGGATTTTCCAGGTACCTCGACTTCTGAAGGGATTACAAGCTAAACTTATACAATATTTCTATCTGAAACAACCTCAACTATATAAATATTTGGACACAGTTAACAATATTTCCAGTATCAACATCCTTACATTCATCTAAGTGGCAGACTAGATTACAATCAACCTACATTGCTGTGCAAGAATCATTGGCAAAGGTAAGATAATCATTGGCAAAGGTAAGATATGGTTACAAATGCACTCAGCACAAGGACATATGAATTGCAGTAGGCAACCACTTCCAATATAACAATATCGATCAAACACATACCTGGAAAATCCCAAGATGTTGGTTGTACTCAGACTCAGGTAACGTCAATGCAACAGTAACCTTCAACTTTCGATTAGGTGGTATAATCCTTGATATACTAGCTTTCATAATTTCAGGCTTCTCCTCAAGATATATGTCATGGCTCAACTCCGGATACGTTATCATCGGTACAAATGCCATCGGGCTCTTCTCTCTATAATCAAAATCCAAACTTCTCCTCATTCTAACTGGCTCCTCCACCAACACCCTTATTAGTAACCCAGCCAACACAAAAGCTGACAACAAGAATCCCACCAACACCACACACACATAACACGACCACAACAATCCCCAACCGCACTTCAAAGCCAGTTTCCAAAGTGCTTTGTGTTCTTTCAACCATTCATACACAGATGCTGACACAAATTCAAACACAAAATTAAAAATCCCTTTTACTTTTTGAATTAAATATTCTCTGCAGCGCTTCAAAAGGCCTAATGGATTAAACACAAGCATATACAAGTAATAGGTTGACCATATGGGAATCATAAAAAATTTGACAAACAAATAAAGTTGCAAGTTGATGGACTTTATTACTAAACCAGCTAAAATCCATATAAGACTTGAATTTCTGTGATGGCTTTCTCTCAAGTTCGATTCATCTCTTACTAAATCTTCATGTAAATTATCAACCTTTGCGTCCGTTAGAGCAGAATGCTCCTCATTCTTCCCATCGTTTCCTCCACCCAAAACACCTCCCGGAGATTCCGACGTCTTTCTGATCTCCAAAGAACCCCAATGTTCCAATTTGTTCTCATGCTCCTCAATTTTTCCCGAAAGTCTTCTCCCCTTTATCTCTTTAGAGTTGAAGTAATTGTCCAAACTTACCAACGAGCTGAGCTTTGACAACTCCACCGAGTCGGCGCTGGAGGATTTATGATGAGAATGTGATCTCCGGCGCCGGAGACCCGCCCAACGCAGGGCCTTATCACCCGGAGATGGATTATGGTTTCCAACTGAGATTGACACATCGCCACTGGATTGGATTGGTTGCGAAAGAGTTTCAACGCAATCGTAGACCGATAAATCATCGAGCGCGTCGTGGAATTCCTCTTCATCGTCGTTCCCGGTACTCGATTTCTTCTCCTCCATTCAAAGTCTATCACCTGATTCTGTACATCAGAATATATATATATATATATAAATATATACGAGTTTACAAAAATATGAAGAACAGAATTAAGGCAGGCGAGAATTCAGGAGGAATTAGAGCAGATGTTTTCTTTCTAAACGATTATACCTCTTGCCTTAGGAGTTGTACATAAACTGTCGACAAAAGCAGAGTAGGAATCTTGTCTCTTCGAGAAAACCGGTTCATGCAAATCGCGCTTATTGAGTACCATAACACGTTTCCTACGTGTACTAAAGTCGGGGGAGATAAACAAACGGCGTAACCGAAGAGAGAAATATGCTATACTATAAAGTCCCAAATTTCTATAATGTGTGTAAAAATAAGGGTAAATTACAGCTAAGGTTTGACATAAGATTTGACATAATTACAAATAATCTCTTAAAGTTTGTAATCGTCTAACAAATAACTCATTTTTATCCATTTTATGGGTGAACGGATCAAAATGCCCTTATACATTTTATTTAATTTTTAAAATTGTTTGAATTTTTTTGGACTATAATGCGCAGGGAGATATTCATAAATTTTTTACACAGAAGGGTTAATAATGCAATTTGCCTCGGCTGATCTTTTTATAATTTAACAAAAAAATTAAGGGTAAAATGGTCAATTTCAGGCATTTGGTTGAAAATTACAAACCCCATGGAGGGTATTTGTAATTTTTCAAACAATGAGTGAGTATTTGTAATTATGTCAAATCTTAAAGGAGGTAGCTGTAATTTACCCTAAAATTAATTGAAAACACAATAACAACTGGATTATTATTTTATTTTCTATATCTCCCATAAGAAAAGGAAAATCGACAGTATTGCAGGACCAAAAATATATTTTGAAACATTAAATTTAATATAGATGGTGAAAATAATCCAATTACTACAAGCCATGCCTTAATATTATATATTCATGGTCATAAATTTCTTTGAAGAAAAATCGCGTATGGTTTGATTATTACACGATAGGAGATAGTCATACGTACGGGCAAGAACTTATAATTTACGTACACACTAATGCAATTATGTAATTACTGAAAGTTTAAAAATAATAATAGATAGTCCAAATCTCTAATATCGACTTCTGAATATTTCTTTTCATATATTTTTTTTTCCACTCGCACATACTCAAAATTTGAATTCAATATCTCCAAAAAGAAATTTTGAAGTTGAAATTGTTGGGTTGTCGTCTAAGAAACAAATTTTGAATCATATTAAAGCAACTAAAATCACTTTATTATTTTTTTGTAATATATAACTCTGAGTTCAAATCATTTTTATATTAAATTTGGTTATAAATAGCAAAGAAAAGGGTAAATCTCATTTTTGGTCCCATATATTAGCCTTAGTTTAATTTTGATCCCAATCATTATAAAAATATCAATTTTAGGATAATATTTTTTGATTTGTCACAATTTTGGTCCCAATGTCAGAAATTGACGGAAAATAATATCAATCATATTACATGGTTCGTATTTTGGGGGGAATATATACATATAATGACAAAAAAGGAGGAATAAATCTCAAATTAGGGTTCATACACGATTTTTTCTCTTCCTTCTTTACCCAAATTCCGCTTCCATATCTGAAAAAATGGAGTCAAGAAGTGATTTGACTTCTATCAAAAGATCTCTCATGTGTTATTGTGGTAAGAAAGCATCTGAAACACATATTCACATCATTTTTTTTTTTCAAATTTAAGCAAACATCAACATATTTTTTGAAATAAAAAGAGGGAATTAAACTTATGATAATCGGGTGGGGGGAAATCATTGAACTTTGGGTCTCGAAGGCTCATTCTTCTCGCAACAATCTACTGCTCTTTCACTTTTTCTATGGGAGATTCGAAAAAAAAAAAAAAAAAAAAGAAGTGCTTACAAGAGTTTTTTTGCAGAGGAAAGGCAGGGATTTGGAAAGGACATTAGGGTTACAAATATATGGTTTCCCAAATACACAAGTTATACAAACCATGTGAATCACGTGCTCATTTTAATGAAAGTTAACGTTTTCCGTCAATTTCTGACGTTGGGACCAAAATTGAGACAAATCGAAATACATTATCTTGAAATTGAGATTTTTATAATAATTGAGATCAAAATTGAATTTGGACTAATATATGGGATAAAAAATGAGATTTACCAAAAAAAAAAAAAATAGTTAAAGATGTGGTTAGAACACTAATACCATAGTCAATGAAGAATTAATTTCTGTTTAGATGTCCAACGAGAGTTATTTTTGACCGTTGAACATGAAGAAATGAGATTACGTTGTAATTTCTTCCCAACCATCACCATTAATTCATAGTTTGAAATGCGTACGTGTCCACATCTTATCTTTATCTGAAACTTCAAACTTCAAAGCAAAAGAAAAATAAATTAAAATAATTCCAAATTCACAATGCAATAACGTATGGCAGTGTGCTTTTTACTCTAGGCAGTAGAGGGTTTTCACTTTACGCCTTTATTCTTACATATATTTAATAATTAAATTATATTATTCAGTCTAATCCAAATTAAACAGAAATAACGTAATCCAAATTAAACTGCAATAACGTATGGCAGTGTGCTACGACGCCCAAGTATGGCTGGGGGAACTTCACGGGTAAGTCTGTCAAGGCTGGCAAGGGGCAGATATGGGAATCCAACTGAGAATAACATCTTTTTAAGAGAAACGGGATGTATTCAGGAAGATGGCGAAAGTTCTAACTCGTAAGCTACCAGACCTATCCGTCGGCGAATGAGAAACGATCCATAAAACTTCTTCGCAAGCTTTTGGGAATGGCGGCCAGACACACTCGTTTGACGATAAGGCCTCAATTTCAGGTACACCCACGCCCCTTCAAAATGCATGTATGTTCTTTTGGTGTTCGCTTGATGGGTCATTTGCTGACAGGCCCTCTGTAGGTTTTCATGTAGGATGGTGAGCATTTGGTGATGCTGCTGGAGCGGATCCTGGAGTGAATCTACCTTAGTAGCGCCGTCGGAGCAACCGACGATGGAAGGGGGTTGCCTACCGTAAAACGCCTTGAAAGGGGACATCTGAATGGAATTGTGCATAGAAGTGTTGTACCAAAATTCAGCGAGTGGGAGGTATCGTGACCAGGTTCATGGGGCATCACTGGCGAAGCATCTAGGGTAAATTTTCGGGCAACAATTAAGAACTTCAGTCTGACCACCAGTCTATGGATGATAGGCACCATTGAAGGCTAGATGGGTTCCCAAGTGGCAAAAGAGCCCCTTTCAGAACTTGCTGATGAAGACAAGGTCTCGGTCAAATACAATAGCTTTGGGAGCTCCATGGAGCCTATGAATATCAGACAAAAAAAAAGAGGCGACAGAGGATGCCAAAAAGCCTATTGCGAGAGCCAAAAAGTGGGCGAATTTAGTTAAGCGATCGATCACTACCCAAATGACTGTCTTGTCCGCCGAATTAGGTAAGTACATAGTAAAGTCCATGGATATATCTTCCCATACCCGCTATGGGGCTAGAAGTGGGTTGAAGAGGCCATAAGGTAACTGAGGAATATATTTTTTATGTTGACATTGTTGGTAATTCTGAATAAATGTCTTAACATCCTTGTACATGACAGGCCACGTGAAGGAGGCGGCCAAACGAGCCAATGTCGGTAAGCCAGAGTGACAACCTAAGGGCGAGAAGTGGAACTCGGCAAGGAGGTGAGTAATGAGGCCTGAGTCAATCAGGATGAACAATCGACCATTCTAATAGAAAAGGCTGTCCTTCAGGGAAAGCGACCGAGCTGACTTGGAAGGCTCCTGCACGTCCTGCATAAGTTTGATGCCTGAATGGTGGGACTTGTAGAAACAACAAAGTTGTTCGAGGAATAACGGCACTGAGCAAGCTGAGGGCTGCAAAAGATGCCTTTACCGGTTGTGGGACACTGAGCAAGCTGAGGGCTGCAAAGGATGCCTTTACCGGTTGTGGGACACGAGAAAGAGCATCCACTAGTTTCACTAGAAGAAATTTTACATTCAACCATGGTTAATTGTCATGGTTAAAAATAAATAACTGTAGTAAATACTCATTCACCACGGCCATACAACAGTTGTTGGTCATAATTTTTGTGAGTGTGGCCAAACCATTTATCATGGTTAAAAGCCTTGACAAAAACATTTGCTATGACTCGTATCCATGGCAAAAATAGTTTCCATGGTGGATAATTTAGATTTTTGCAACGATTTTATTTAACCATAATTAATAATAATTATTTACCTTAATTTTAATCCATAGCCACTAAAAGTGTAGCCAATACTAAATTTTCTTCTAGTGTTTATTATCAAGGCCAGGTTTGTAAAAAAATTCAAAATTGGAGCCCAAAAATTTAGATAGCCATTTTGTTCTGGTGTTTGGATGGTTTGTGTGACTAATCCCTTGATGCTCTGGTGGCCACTGAAAACCCGAAAGGGCCTGCCGAGAAGGTATTGACGCCATTTTCGAACTGCTTCAGTAATGGCAAAGAGTTCCCTAACAGAGGTCTGAAACCTAGGCCATCCTTGGACCCATCTCTTAGCTAAAAAAATGTGATCAGATGATTCTTTTGCGATAAAACCACTCCAATTGCAATACTGGAGGCAATTGTTATCAAGTCGAACGGAAGAGAGAAATTGGACAGGGCCAAGACAAGCATAGTGGTCATAGCCTGTATTAATGTAATAAAGCCAAATTGGTTGAGCCTTGTTGTGGTGTGAATTTTTATGAACTCAAGTAAACAGTGAATGAAGTGCGCTTGAAATATTCCACCCTTAAGGAGCGGGGGGGGGGGGGGGGGGGGTTGAATTTATGGGAAGTGAGGGGGGAGAATAAAGCATTAGGGACCTGCTATGAGGGGATCTGTCCAAGATTTTATCAAGGATTCGAAGATTGCTTTGTAGATTTTCCCTATGGGGACCGATCTTGCTTTACGATGCAGGACTCCATCAGAGACCTCTAACCGGGGTGGAATCCTCTTCGAATGGGCTAAATATGACCCCTTACCCTCGTATTCCCTCCTCGTATCAAGTTCCTCGTTGGTTTTTATCTGTCCTGGCCTCGTTCTTTGTCAATATCTCATCCATCCCTCGTAACTTATGGCCTCGTTCTTAGATTCACAGAATCTTTGTCCTGATCTGCTTCTAAATCCTCATATTCCTTGCCTCGAATTGTCCATCAAAATCTTTTCATTCCCTTGGTATACGAATTCCCCGATAGGTCTCTATTTTACCCACATCAAGCCTGTCCATATGAAAGAGTCAGTTTTGAGTAAATCGGTCAAAGGCCCATCCTTAGTTGCATAGTCAAGTACAAAGAGTCTATAAAAGCCTGTGAGGCCCAAAAAAGTTCGCACTTAGTAAGATTTGTGGGAGAGGGCAAAACTATACTTGTTAGGTAACATAATCTATTAATTAATGTGGCAAAAGTATATTTGAATATACTTGTTGTTCCAAAAAAAAAAAAAAATAGCACAAGGTAATTTTTGAGTGATTCTTGGGTGATTGTTACTCCAAATGTAATGGGTACCCCTCGATTCTCCAAGAGTGAACTTACAAAATAAATCATCGTTTGAACCACGTCGAGGGAGCCCCGCGATGACCCTCCGATTAAATTAGTAAATTCCTTAAAGGGATAATGAATGGTATAAGGAATAATGGGGTTGTAAATATTGTACATGTTGCTTGGAGGGCCAATATTTTATGTGTCATAAACATTAAAATAATCTAACAATTACAATGAATCTATACATATTAGAATTTATAATCGTTAAAGGCCAAGTCATGAAGATCTTGACTCAATATTAGACTTTCAGAACTTGTTTGAAGGTCGAAAGTATTTACCAGAAAGGTAGTAAGGAAACCTTTATAAACAATATTTTGAAGTAACGGGGCAAGTTCATAAAAATGTTGAATTAAGAAAACCATTTCAAAGTTTGTTTGAAAATCCAAAATATTTAGCAGAAGGTTGTAAGATGATCTTTTACTTGTGGCTGTTTTTAACAAAGTAAAAATAATTTTTAGCAGCACCACACAAGACCAATCCTCCCTTATGGCTTATGGTAAAAGCATCTAACAAAGAGAGCTGTGTTAGGTAAAAGGACATTACTATTACTACTAAATTATTATTATTATGATTAGTATTGAAGTCCAATGCCTTGATTCTTGAACAACCAACATATCCATTTCGATAGTCTAACGTAGTAATAGTACAGCCATACTTGTCTGCTAACATCAAAGTCCAATTCAAGATCCAATTGAACACGCATATGAAAAGAAGAAAAAAAGTGCAGGAGAAAATTCTTTGCATCAGTACGTAAATATAAATTATTTTTATAGTATCAGCGTCGTCAACGTCATCTTATTATGAGCCCGTAATTGAAGGTGTCTGTCAGAATTAATCTGGCGTTGAGTTGAAAGGATTAATGGATGGAAAGCCACCGGCACGAATGTGTTTGTAGTACCAAAAGTTTTACTCTCACGTTTTAGCCGTTCATTAATGTTCCAAGATTTTCATTTGGGTCTCTTTGAAATGCTCTCTCTCTCTCTCTCTTCACCTGCTGTTTCTTGAACCGACTCAATTCTGCCCACAAACAGTTCACATATACTTATACCAAATCTGGATTCGTACGGCGTTTTGTGTACTAAATTCTTGGCCTGCAACTTAATTTAGGCCGCTTACTGTAGATACATTCTCGGGTATGTAAATTCTTGAGAATGATGACGCCAAGAAACACTGTTGCTTCTTGGGTTCTTGCAGTCTTTTGTTTCGGGTTATTGAAATTGTCCGAGTCGCAAGTACCGCAGGAAGAAGGTAAGCCACTGATTTCTTGTTTCCATTTTTACCATTCTGTAGTTTTCTGGATGTTGCCCGGTATCAAGAGTGAACGAAAGACTCATTTTTTGATTAAATGAAATCTTGAAGTTTCTTGTTCTTGTTGTGGGTAAATAAAGAGACTGAAGAATTTATAGATAGTAAATTTTTGGTCTAGAGTCAGTGAAGAACTTATAGTCTGATTGTAGATGCGAATGCACATGGAATAGGGATGTAATGGTTGCTACTTATATCATTCTTCCTTATAGGTGGGTGGCAAGTAGTAATTTTTGTTAGTGGCAATTAAGTACAGAACTTTTGGTACGAGATTGTCTACCGGAGCTCATGAGACAGAGTTGTTCAGTAGTTAATTTCTCGATTTTATTTCATGTCGTACGAGATTCATTTTTGTGTATTGTCCTTAATTAGTGGATGCTCTCCAACAAATTGCCACTGAGATGGGTGCAACACAATGGAGATTCAATGGTGATTTATGTGAACTTGAGAAGGTTGGGATTTCGCAAACACCGCCGAGTGGCGCTGAGGGTTATGTTGAATGTAACTGCAACTATGACAACAACACCGTCTGCCATGTCACGAAAATGTATGGTGTTGTTCCCTTATCATTTCTGCATTTCTCCATACTATGCAGTTCAGCATTGCAGTTGTATTGCTTGTACCTTATTCTCATAGAAGTATAGTTGCGCGCAAGATTGCCTCGTAGACCTTGTAAGATCATACATGCATCCTCTTCATTCAGCATTGATCACAGATGCACATGTTTATCGAATTTATTTCAAATGCATTTCATATTCTTCCCGAATGGGCCTCTTTTATCTTATCCTCGTTACCTTTTTACGGTAGATGACATGAAATTCCAAATGCACCGATATGGAGATTAATGATTTAATTTTTGGGTTCCACTTATTGCAGCGTTGTTAAGAGTTACAATCTTCCTGGAGTTCTTCCGGTTAATATTGTGAAGCTACCTTACCTTCAAGATATGTAAGAACCTCTTAGATGCCTGCATGCTTTTCTGATATATGGAAAAGGCAAACGCTGTCTACCAAATCTGATTAACATTTTGTTTCAGTGATTTTGCCTACAACCTCCTCAGTGGTACGATTCCACGAGAATGGGCTTCGACACAATTGAATTATGTGTATGCTTCATCTTATACTTGTGCCAAAGCGGGTACTTTCTTTCTTTGATCTTTAGCAATAATGCCAGAAATTTTATGCAGCTCTGTTCTTGTAAACCGCTTGTCAGGGGAAATTCCAAAGGAATTGGGAAACATTACTAGCCTCACATACCTGTACGTCTTCGTCTCTTCCCAATCTGTCTATTGACATGCATTTGGTCATTGAAGTTGATAATCTAAGGAATGTATAAGGAGTAGTGCCGCGATATTCTGTTTAAAGGAAGTGCGTCTTTTTGCATGACTTCTCTTGAAAATCATAGCTATTTACTGAACTGAAAAAGGAAGCAACTTGGCTGAATTTCTATCTACATTCCATCATGCTGTTATCGTTCTTATTATAGCCCATATGTTTCATTTTCCATCAAACAAAACAGCCATATAATAGTTGCTTCTATTGATGATTTGATTAGGAACCTTGAAGCAAACAATTTTTCGGGGCCAATTCCTTCTGAGCTTGGGAAGTTGACAAAGTTGAAAACTCTGTAAGACTTAACATCTAATGAGCTTAGTTTTTAATGCTAAAATTGGAAATATGATGCATAAGATGATAACTGACAATTTTAGCATGCTCCACTGTTGATTGAATCACAGGATCTTGTCCTCCAATCAATTGACGGGACAATTGCCAGCGTCATTTTCAGCGTTAACAAATTTAAATGATTTGTAAGTGCATATAATATCTTCTACTATATTAAAAAATTGAGACTTTTTGGTGTGTTCAATTTCTTGTTGTGAATCGCAGTAGGATAAATGACAACAACTTAAGCGGGCGAATACCTGACTTCATCCAGAATTGGAAACAACTGAACAGATCGTAAGATCTTTATGCGTCCTTAAAAACAGAAATCTTATAGATGATTTTTTCTTTGAATATTTGTTAAGATTGACTTATTTAAATGATCAATGAAGAGAAATGCAAGCAAGTGGACTGGAGGGACCCATTCCGTTAAACATATCTCTACTGAATAGATTAACTGACTTGTGAGTATACCGATTCATAGTTTTCGTTTACTTTCCTTGTTTGGTATTTTTGTGCCAAGTAACTGCTAAAAGTTTAATGATTTTCCGTATTACAGGAGAATTAGTGACTTAAAGGGGCCCCCTCAAGAATTTCCAGTGCTAAGGAGCATCACAGGCCTAACAATACTGTAGGCTTAACAATAATGCATTATTAAAGAGCTGTAATTTTATGATTGTGCTTTATAAGCTAATAAGATGATTCATTCTTGCATTTAGGGTGTTGAGAAATTGTAACATTTCTGGAGAAATCCCTGCATATATTTGGAGACTTAGAGTTCTGCAATTGTTGTGAGTAACCAATTTTCAAAGTTTTATTTGCACTTTTATCCCTCTGAACATCTCTCTTATTTATAGAATCTCGAAATTTTTCATGTGGTTCTATAGAGGATGTTTCTTTGTTGACTATGTTTTGGTCTTTGTCAGGGATGTCAGCTTCAACAAGTTAGTCGGACAGATTCCGAATAACATTGCAAGAAATCTTAAAATCGTGTGAGTGAAAAGTTTAATCATTTTGCTTCATTTGGTTTGTGTTAAATTGATTGTGAGATCTAAATAACCTGTTCGAAGATGATATTCTGATGACGACGTAATACGAGTTCCTACTATCCCCCCTTTTCCCCTGCTTCTGCAGTACTTAATTTTCTCTAACTTATGCACCTTTTGTTAAGATTCTCCTTGTCGGCTGTTTTTCAATCTGAAAGAACTAATAATTCGGCACTCTTGTCTATCCTACATTAGTACTCACTGCATCATATTCTTGTAAATAGGTTCGTGACTGGCAACATGCTAAGTGGAAATATTCCCGATACAATCTTCAAGGACGGAAGCAACATGTATGTTTCGTATCTATTATACTCCGCTGGATATTTTGCTTTTACCTTGCATGCTACTTGGGGTATGGGGGTGGGTGGGGGAGTGTTCCTATGGTGATGCTATTTGATTCTTTTCATTTTATACTCAGAAAATTGCCTTTCTCTCGCACAATCACCTGTGGCTGCAAAGCTAAATAAAATTCAGATATTTGCTCAACGTCTCACCTCCACTGTTCAACTTTCATATTCAACCTTCATTTTCTTGCACATCTTTAAGATGACATTAAGCATATCAATAGCCTGAACTGGCAATTTCCAATCTCGACAAAAATGTATTTTCAACTTTTGGAGATGATACATTCAGAGACAGATAAAGATGGTAAGAACATCAAGGGGTGCTTATTGAAATAAAATTGTAGCCTCACTGTTGAAGAATATGATTGATTTTATTCTTGCATGACTGGGCATACTATGGGAAAAACCCAAAAAAAGTAAAGGAAAATGGATGTTGAGTATTTGTCACCTTTATCAATCTGTAAGATGCCTGTTATTGGACCTAGTTACTTAAGAAATTCAGATAATGACATCATGCTTTACGGTTTCTGTGCAGTGATATTTCTTACAACAATTTTACTTGGCGAGGACATGATGAACGCGCTTGTCAAATGTAAGAATACCCATTATTCAAATTCTTTGTTGTATTTTCCACAACTTTCAATTTGATGATACTAAAAATTGTTTCTTGTATGTTTTTTGTATTAGGAACCAAAACATAAACTTGTTCAAAGGCACATCAACTCCAAACACATTGTAAGATGCATTTCTCTTCTTTTGCTCTTGTAGAATACTCGCATTGCTGATCCTGAAAGAGTGCAATTTATTCATACGCCTTGAACGAACGTCTGATGCTAACTGCTCATATGCTTAACCTTCAACAGACAACGAATCCTTCCGTGTTCCAGGAATGTAGCCTGTCCAAGATGTAAGTATGCTATCATTTCTTCTTTGAAAAATTAAATTGAAACATCTAAGTTCATTGCATGTATAATTCTTTCACATTATTGCAACCCGATGAATGAACTGGAGGTTTTCTTTGTTTCTTTTCCCTGTCCAGATGTCCGTTCTTCTGTCTCCTGCTTCTATTATAACCTTGTTAGAAGGAAAAGTTTCTTTGCTCAAGGAACTTCTATTTGACCTAATTGAAATTTCTGCAGTAGTTATATCTTTTCGGAAATTCCCCTCAATAACAGCTTTATAAGTACCATTCTGTTATTATAGGTATTGTGAGAGACATTCAAGTTTTTGTAGATTAAATTGTAAAAGCTATTTGCTCGTTTTGTTAATTTTCAGGTTATGCAGCTTTTCCATCAACTTTATATTTGGTGGAAAGTTTAATAGATTAAATTTGTTATCAAGAATGATCTGTTTGCCTATGGCAGATAAATGTTCGTTGCATGTTAATTGTGGCGGCGACGATTTGACTGTCAAAGAAAGCA
Source organism: Sesamum alatum (assembly GCA_034509735.1). Classification (NCBI taxonomy): domain Eukaryota; kingdom Viridiplantae; phylum Streptophyta; class Magnoliopsida; order Lamiales; family Pedaliaceae; genus Sesamum; species Sesamum alatum. Next base: position 7,681,971 of record JACGWO010000008.1, on the reverse strand, counting down.
GCAGAAGAGTTATTTATGAAGGAGACGGTGGAGGTGATACTCCGAGATATTTAAGTAATAATCATTGGGGCTTTATCAGCACCGGAGAGTTCATGGATGTTTCTAATTTCCAAGGTTCACGTTCAATTACACCTACAACAACCACTAATCTCTCCGACTTGTATACCAGGGCACGCCTTAGTCCTGTTTCTCTTACATATTTCCATTATTGCCTCGAGAATGGGAGTTACAACGTGAGCCTGCATTTTGCTGAAATACTCTTCACGAACGACAAAACATACAACAGTCTTGGAAGGCGGATGTTTGATATATACATCCAGGTTGTTTCTGCGTATTAGTACAACTCTATATATCTCCAGGTGATTTGTATTGCTTTTCTGATCCTGTTTGTACATCAGGAAAATTTAGTCTCGAAAGATTTTAATATTGAAGAGAAGGCTCGTGGAACTGGAAGGCCCGTGATTGAATACTTTAATGCCACAGTGCAGGATGGTACCTTGGAGATCAGATTCTACTGGGCTAGTAAAGGGACTACACGAATTCCTAATAGAGGAGATTATGGTTCTCTTGTATCAGCTATATCCGTCAATCCAAGTGAGTATTTCAAGTAGTCTTTCCTTTTATTCATCGTTGTCTTCTCAACTCTACATGTACAAAACAGTTAACAACTGTAATATTACTTTCAGCATTTACATCATGCGTCCAAAGTATCAGATAAAGTATAATCTAATGGAAAAACGTTTTCCCACATCGTTCTCTTCCATATTACGTCTATTTATTTATCAACTCTTCTGTGCAGATTTCAGGGTTTGTTCAGATGGTAACAAGAAGAATGTAACTGCTTATATCGTCGGTGCAGTACTTCCGGTCTGTGTTATTTTCTTGATACTGGGCATCCTTTGGTGGAAAGGTCTTTTAAGAGGCAGAAAACAAGCAGGAAAAGGTACTTTCCCTCATTCTTTAAGAGAAAATGAGTTTGATTCATACGCTATCCTCTGTCGATTGTATAAACGTTATTTTATCAGTGTAGCTAACTATTTTAAAACCACAAGACCACATTAGTCTAAAAGTTTTGCTTTTGACATGAGCTGGTCTGTGCAAGTTTTGGAACTCATAATCTAAAATGTGAACTGACGTTGCGTTTTTAAATGCTTCCTATGTTCTTTTCATCCACAGATTTTGAAGGACTGGAACTGCAGACTGTTGCTTTTTCTCTGAAACAAATCAAAGCTGCTACAAACAACTTCGATGCTACAAACAAGATTGGAGAAGGGGGTTTTGGGCCTGTGTACAAGGTATTAGTTTTACCACATTACCATAGTATTGCTTGTTTTTTTCCTTCTAGTGATGATTCATATTTTCTGATAGAAAAAGTGGTCCAGGGTCTGCTGCCTGACGGCACTGTGATTGCTGTCAAGCAGCTCTCATCTAAATCAAGACAAGGAAACCGTGAATTTCTCAATGAGATTGGCATGATTTCTTGTTTACAACACCCAAATCTTGTGAAGCTCCACGGATGCTGCATAGAAGGAGATCAATTGCTACTCGTCTACGAGTATATGGAAAACAATAGCCTTGCCTATGTGTTATTCGGTAAAGTTTTTCATCTTCCAGTACCATCATTTGGCATATTACGTCTCGCTCCCTTTAGTATTCAATGACAGCATCTGGGCCGTTGTCAGATTCAAACAAAAGCCAGTTGATTCTAGACTGGCCAACAAGGTACAAGATCTGTATTGGAATTGCAAGAGGATTAGCATTTCTTCACGAGGAATCAAGACTGAAAATTGTTCATCGAGACATTAAAGCCACCAACGTGCTGCTGGACAAAGATCTAAACCCAAAGATATCAGATTTCGGGTTGGCTAGGCTCAATGAAGATGAGAAGACACATATTAGCACCAAAGTTGCTGGAACAATGTGAGTTCCATCTCATTATATTGGTTAGAAATCTCTATACGTAGACTTGCTCGTACTGTAACGTGCCTGTTTATCCCGTCTGCAGAGGATATATGGCGCCTGAATATGCACTATGGGGTTATCTGACTGACAAAGTAGACGTTTACAGCTTCGGAGTCGTGATTCTGGAAATCGCCAGTGGCAAAAGCAACAACAATTACATGCCGAGTCACAACTTCGTTTGCCTTCTAGATTGGGTATTAAAGCACTCTTCAACTCTCACTTCAAAACACTCATTTCCGTGGTAACTTCAATGTTCTTGCAAACCGTTTGTGTTAAGAGTCGATGATCATCAATGTAGGCCTGTCACTTGCACGAAAGTAAAAACATTGATGAACTGATTGACGAGAGATTGGGTTCTCAATTCAACAAAGAGGAAGCAGAAAGAATGGTGAAAGTAGCAGTCCTGTGCACGAACCCAACTCCATCCGTTAGGCCTACGATGTCTGAGGTGGTGCAGATGATCGAAGGGAAAATGGACGTCCCGGATGCAGTTCCAGTTCTGGCAGGGAGCGCATACACCAGTGATGTGAGGTTCAAAGCCATGAAAGACTTCCACCATCAGAAGAGAAAAGAAAGCTCATCTGGAACTGGAAGTACTGATACCCAGATAAATTCAACAGGGATGCGTAGAGATGCAGGCTTTTCTTCATATACCTCTGAGTTTGATGAAATCAGCGGAGAATCTGTATGATCACCATGATCAGTTTATGGTATCACTCCTGCTGCATTCTTTCTTTCGTTGGAATTAATGTTATGTGATGTAAATTTGTAGACTTAGTTTTGAGCTGTGATCATAATCTTTATAGTCGTTATTCAAAAGATAAATTTGAGCTATACGACTATGTAACTGAGAACCAATAAAGTTATAGCGGTAAATTATAACCAACTCCGATGAAATTTGATATAATTAAGAATATTTTCGTTCTTTGTGAAATGATAAACGCGCTTGATTTTAAAGTTAGTGCCCATTTTGTTAGTTTTTCTTATGTTTTCATTCAATTTTAATGGCGAACCGATCAAATTACCTTTTGAATTAGAATTATAATTTATATTCATTTTTTAAAATTTTCAAAAAATATTGACGAAAAATCAGTTGGCCCAAGACCCAAATGAGATGGCCCAGCTTCTCGTAAGGCCTATCAGTCCAACCCAGCTCTACCGACCCGATTTACTCACTCAACCCGCATATATAAGTGATATCCTAAACCCTAGGTCTCATTCTCTCTTCTCTCCGCCGCTATTATCTCTCTCTCTCTCTCTCTCTTTACATTCTCTCTGCAAATATCTTCTTGCCTTTCTCTCTTAGCTCTTTCCATCCGAGAGAAACTTTCCTTCTCCGGCCAGTCTCCGATCAGTATAAGATGGCCCTCCTTTCTTTCCCTAGACACACAGTTGATCTTGAACGACTTCTCTTTGTGAGTTTTAAGATCTTTGATAAGTTCTGGTATATTCCCTTGTTACCCCAAATCCGTGTTTGGGTCTGTGAGTAATCTGCCCTTTGTGGGTTGGACAAGTGGTTGGACTGTTTGGTGCAAACGGTTGTTGAGTGCCGACCTTTGTGGTCGAGGTCTTCTCACCTCCGGATTTCTGGCTCCCTGAGCCTGATTCACGTTTTACTGTTATTAATATCTGAAGTCTTTGTGCTTTAGATCGCTTTTTACACTGTTTCGATTCGTTTCTTACAATCTTTATTTCTTGCTTTTTGGTCTGTAATTTATTAAGGGTGTTGAAACTCATTCCCCGCTGTAATAGTTTATTCGTTAAGAATCGGTACAATCCTGTTAAGTGGTGTGTCCACTCCCAACAGTGGTATCAGAGCCAGGTTATACACCGGTTCTGTCTTAGGCGAAAGGTTTGGTAACTCTCTATATATATATCTGAGTTCTGTGACATATATTATCGGTACTATTGTATCTCGTAGATCTTGTACTTATTCTTTATGTTGTTATCTTTTTCTCTGATCCTCACTTGGTCGGGTTCGTGAGACCGTCGGGTATCTGGTTGAGGTTCAGACGAGGCGTTTTACTTTAACTGTGCTACTCTGTTACTGTTTTTGGGATATCTCTGTGCATATTCTGTGATCATTTTCATATTCTGTGATATATTTAGACTTGGTGTTACTCTGTGATTTATTCTGTTATGGATGGTTATAACTTGCTTCCGTTCGATGGTAAATCTGATTTCTCTATATGGCAACAGAAGATGAAAGACATATTAATACAACAAAAGGTGTATAAAGCAATAGATGGTAGGTGTCCTGATAATACCACTAAGGATAAGAAACTAGAAGATGATGAATTCGCATATTCCTCCATAATACTAAACCTGTTTGACTCAGTAATACGAAAAGTTGATAAACAAGAAACTGCTAGAGAGTTATGGGATAGGTTAGAAGAACTGTACATGGAAACATCACTACTTAGTAAGCTTTTCCTCTTAGAGAAGTTCTTTAGATATAAGTTAGATATTTCCAAGAACATAGATGAGAACATAGATGAGTTCACTAAACTAGTTCAGGACATTAAACTCACAGGGGATAAGAACATAGATGATTACACATCAATAGTTCTACTAAATGCCATTCCAGATAATTACAGTGATGTAAAAGCGGCCTTAAAATACGGTAGAGATAATGTGAACCTCGATACAGTTATTAATGGCCTTAACAGCAAAGAAATGGACCTTAAGATTAATAAGGCTAATCAACCCAGTAATGAAGTCAATGCGGTAAGGGGAAGAACTAGTAATCGAAACTCGGATCATAAGTATAGAAAACATAGCAGAGGAAGGAGTAGAAGTAGGAGTAAATCCCGGACCAGAGATAATAATAACCAAGATAACATTAAGAAGGAGAGAAAATGTTATAACTGTGGTATAAAAGGGCACTATATCAAGGATTGTAGGAAGCCTAAGAAAGACAACATGGATAATAACTATAATAATTACAACAAAGAAAGTGCAAACTCTGTTTCTGTTGATAACTTTGGTGATGTGTTTATGGTTTGTGATGTTAACAACGTGAATGATATGGGTATGCATAAATGGTTGATAGATTCTGGTTGTACATTCCATATGAGTCCTTTTATAAACATTTTCTCAAACTTTCAGTCTGGTGATTATGGTTACGTTTCTATGGCAAATGAAAAACAGTGTGCAATCAAAGAACTTGGTGATGTATACTTAACTTTTGATAATGGCTATAAGCTTACCTTGAAAAAACGTGCGATTTATTCCTAATTTGAGCCATAATCTGATATCATGTGTTGTGTTAGAATAAGAGGGTTTTGAGGGTAGATGGGGTAAGGGCATTATGAAAATCATGAAAGGGTCTTTAACTGTTTTCAAAGCTAAGAAGTTAAGAAATCTTTATATTTGTCATGTATCCTATGATGTTCTTATTGCATTTGTTACTGCATCTGATAAAACCTCTTTATGGAATAAAAGTTTTGGGCATATGCCTTAAAGGATTAGAACTCCTTAACAAGGAAGGTGTTTTGCATGATAAAATTGAGAAGCTCAAATTCTGTGATGAATGTGTTATGGGCAAACAACATAAAGTACATTTTCCTGTTTCACCTTACCCTACTCCCACATCATCTACTTGCATACTTGATTACATTCATGCTGATTTATGGGGTCCCTCTAACATACCCACTCATGGTGGAAATAGGTATTTTTTGTCCATTATTGATAATTTTTCCAGGAAAGTGTTCGTTTTCTTATTGAAAAACAAGTTTGATGTTTTTGATGCTGTTAAAACCTGGAAAACTCTTGTTGAAAACCAAACTGGTACAAAGCTTAAGGCTTTGCGTACTGATAACAGACTTGAATTTTGTAACCAACATTTTTCTGACATGTGATGAGTTTGGTATTAAATGACATAAAACAAACCCCTATACCCCCCCAGCAAAATGGTGTTGTTGAACGCATGAATCGAACGATTCTTGATAAAGTGAGATGTATGCTTGTAAGTTCGGGTTTGTCTAAATCTTTTTGGGGTGAAGCTGTCTTAACTGCCGTACATTTGATTAATAGATCTCCTTCTGTTTCCACTGCTTGGTAAATCCTGAATGCGTGTGGCATGATAAAATTATTGATATTTCTTATCTCCGTGTATTCAGTTGTTCTGCTTTTGTGCATCAACACTCAAATAAACTTGAACTAGATCCGTGAAATGTGTTTTCATCGGTACCCTGAAGGGGTAAAGGATACGTTTGTGGGTTAGGAGTCAACCCGGTTTTAAGTTCTCATTAGTAAGAACGTAGTCTTCAATGAGGAAGAAATTCCATGTCTTAGTGATTCACCAAAAGAACGATTAGTTTCCTTAGAACTGTGTTTAATCAGATAGAGGTAAACTTAGAAGAAACCGAACAGGTAGAGGAGAATCCTGGAGAAAATTCGAGCGAAACTAGGTCCGAACCAACTAGAACAGTACCAATTAGCTAGAGACCGAAAAGAAGAGAACGTAAAATTCTACTAGGCTCATAGATTATGAGACAGCTTTAAACACTGAATCACATGAACTAGTACCTTTGATGAGCTCTAAAATCTAAACATTCAAGCAATAGCTTAGTGCTATGAGAGAAGAAATGGCTTCACTAAAGATAACAAAACTTGATTCTAGTGCTTTAACCCCTAAGAGCTCATTATAGGATGTAAGTGAGTATACAAGGTTAAACAAGAGGAAAAATCAAAACGGTTTAAAGCAGACTAGTTGCGAAGGGCTTTACACAAAAGAAGGATAGACTACACTGAAGTTTCTCACCAGTCTGTAATACACTACAGTGCGTATTTTGCTTGCACTCTCTGCTCATTTTAATTGGGAACCAATGTTTGCCTGTTGATAAGGTCATCGGTTGCCTGGAGATTTTAAAACTTGCATAAGTTTTTTTACTAACCAATCTGTTTGCAAGTGTTCTATGTTGTCTTCTTGCAGGTACGTCAAGGAAGAGTAACAAGGCCATGATGAATGTCAGATCCGGTTTTGGGCCAGGATAAACCCTGTTTATCATTGGGTCCTGGTCCAAGGTAGAGAATGATGAAAAATCAGTTGGCCCAAGACCCAAATGAGATGGCCCAGCTTCTCGTTAAGCCCATCAGTCCAACCCAACTCTACTCGACCCACATATATAAGTGATATCCTAAACCCTAGTCTCACTCTCTCTCTCTCTCTCTCTTTAACATTCTCTCTGCAAATATCTTCTTGCCTTTCTCTCTTAGCTTTTCCATCAGAGAGAACTTTCTTCTCCGGCAGTCTCCGATCAGTATAAAATGGCCACCCTTTCTTTCCCAGACACATAGTTGATCTTGAACGACTTCTTTTTGTGAGTTTTAAGATCTTTGATAAGTTCTGGTATATTCCCTTGTTACCCCAAATCCTTATTTGGGTCTGTGAGTAATCTGCCCTGTGTGGGTTGGACTAGTGGTTGGATTGTTTGGTGCAAACGGTTGCTGAGTGCCGACCTTTGTGGTCTAGGTCTTCTCACCTCCGAAATTTTGGCTCCCTTAACCTGATTCACGTTTTACTGTTATTAATATATGAAGTCTTTGTGCTTTAGATCATTTTTTACACTGTTTCGATTCGTTTCTTACAATCTGTTATTTCCCCTTTTTTGGTTTGTAATTTATTAAGGGTGTGGAAACCCATTCCCCGCTGTAATAGTTTATTCGTTAAGAATCGGTACGATCCTGTTAAGTGGTGTGTCCACTCCCAACAAATATTTTATGAACTAGTATGCCAACAGATTATTTATCTTACCCACACTTAATTTTTTACTTTCATATTTTTTTTAAATTTTTTTTTTATAAAAAACATATTCAGCAAGTGTAAAGAAATAATATCCACCTTTATCTAGAGCTATATAATTATTTTCATTTAGAGGGATGTTTGTAATTTTTTAAATAATATTCAAATGTATTTATAATTTTCTAAACCACGAATGGTATTTGTACCTAATCTGGCTGACGCATGGATAGAGTACATATCACATTTCAAACAAATGATGTTTTAGCCTAATTGTAACTCGAATCTACGATCTCTCAAACTCTGACGTGAGTATTTATCTCACATTATTTACTCAATTTATTAAAATATTAATATAATTATTATCATTTCTTAAAAAGAAAATTATCACATTGTGGAACGTGTCATCAAAAAGATACAGGCAGTGAAGCGCCTAGCGACACGCCTCATCAGATCTTAGCCACCTTAACACCCCTTGCTTGTCCCCGTGGCAGCTGACTGCCGCTCCTCCACGCCCTATATCCACCATGCATGTTACCTCTCTCTCACAATTCTATTCTCTTCTGCAAAAAAGAACAAGGAATTGAATTAGTACTCATGGCGGCGGCGGCTGAGCAGGGCGGCGAGAAGATCCCACCGGGGAAGCCAATGAGCATGGAACAACACATGCTGGACAAAGGGGCTCAGATGCTGCAGTCTCTGAAACCCGTCAAGCAGATGAATCAGCACATCTGTACTTTTGCTCTCTATAGCCATGACATGACTCGCCAGATCGAGACTCACCACTTTGTCACGCGGCTGAACCAAGACTTTCTCCAGTGCGCTGTTTATGACTCCGACGACTCCTCCGCCCGCCTCATCGGTTCCGCTTTATTTGCTCCGTCACTAACTGCTTAACTGCCCTTCAATTTCTGTTCATGGCTGCTTCCATGATCAGTGGAGTAATTAGTTTTTCTCTTGCAGGAGTGGAGTACATCGTATCTGATAAAATTTTCGAAAGTCTACCTCTGGATGAACAGAAACTATGGCATTCCCATGCATATGAGGCCAGTTTTAATTCCTCTCTCTTAGGAAAATTTCAAGCATTGCACCTGATTTCGATGGTAATTATGTGCAGATTAAATCAGGTCTTCTGGTGAATCCTCGGGTTCCAGAAATGGTTGTAAGACCCGAACTTGAAAATCTGGCCAAGACCTACGGCAAATTTTGGTGCACATGGCAAACTGACAGAGGTAAATATAACCCGGCCCGTTGCAAAATTTGATCAACCGCAGTTAGAATGAAGTTGTATGATCAAATCCGGGCTTTGTCAGGTGATAAGCTGCCAATGGGTCCGCCGGTGCTGATGATGTCGCCGCAGGCAGTGAACATGGGTATGGTGAACCCGGATCTGATTGTGAAAAGGGATGACAAGTATAACATATCAAGTGAGGCTCTGAAGAATGCTAGAATTGAAATCCCGGAGCCGGAGTGGATTAATCCTCAGGCGGATTACTGGAAGCAGCATGGCGTCGGTTTCTTCGTAGACATCGAGGCTACAGAGATGAAGAAAATAGTTCCTTTCCCCTGAAATGCTTCAGTTATCACAGTGGCTGTCGCCGGTGACTGTAAATGCTGTATGTAATAAAGCAAGCTCTGTCTGTTTTGAGGGTAATCCCAGTAGTATGAAATGCATGGACTGTGCAGCCATGTTTTGATGCATTGATGCATATATATAGGTATAGAGGTTGTTAGAAGTGGATTTACTACTTAAGTGGGAGCACAATATATATATCTAATGAATTACAGTGGGGGATGGGTATTATTACCCTTATAAATTACAGATTGGGAAGAATAACAAAAGCAAATAGAATTAACGTAGACAATCGGTAACAATAAGTGTAAAACAGTAAAATACTGAATGTCACCTAACAAGGCTCAGATAGCCACAGATCCAGAGTGAGAAGACCTCGACCACAACAGGTCGGCACTCAACTACCGGTTGCACCAACAGATCAAAGTCACACAGACCAACTCACGGTCGACCTCTCGATTACTCAACAAAATGCTCACACAGAGGGTTCGTTTGAGAAGTTCTCTCTCGGGAAAAATGTCAGAACAATTAGATGTACCTTGCAACTCACACAGAATTGTGTTGAAGGTTTTCTATATTCTGTTGGTTGCAGAGAGACGTCATTTATAGTGATTAGAAACGATGAGCCGAGAAGGAAATGGTCTGATCGAGATGAAGCTTTCCTTATGGAAGAAAAGCAGAGGCTCGGTAATGGGGGAAGGCAATCCCATAGATGGTGGACAGAATCTCACCGAGGAAGAGAGGAGAATCAGTTTTGGGAGAGAGAGAGAGATCAGAGGCGCAGCTGAAATGGAATGAAGGAGATTAGGGTTTAGTAGTACTTATATGAGAGAGAGAGTCGGGCCGGGTCACTTAAGTCGGGTCTTGGGCTGACTAGTGATATGTTGGGCCATCCATGGTGTTGGGCCTGATCGTGTTGGGCCCCTTGGTCCAATATCTCATCAATCTCTATCTTGGACCAAGCCCTAACAGGACATCCTGGCCCAATACCGGACTGTGGTATTTCATCACTGTCTTTTACTTCTTCCTTGTACCTGCAAAGAGAAACATTACTAGAAATAAGATTAGTAACAGAGTTATAAAAGTTTCACAATTTCTAAACATTTATTGAACTTATCAACTGGAACACACTTAGTCCCCATATCTGCAGGACTGGATTCAGAATCAATTTTATCAAGATTAATAAGATCCTTTCCTACAATGTCCCTAATGAAATGATAACGAACATCTATATGCTTTGTCCTATCATGAAAAACAGGATTTTTGCAAAGTTGTATGGCCGACTGGCTATCGAAAAAGATAGAGATTTTTTTGCCTTAAAAAACCGATTTCTTTTACTAGCCCTTCTAACCATAGGGCCTCTGTAGATGCCTCAGTAGCCGCTATGTACTCGGCTTCGGTAGTAGATAATGCAACAACATGTTGTAGTTGGGATTTCCAACTTATGCAAGACCCACATAATGTAATACATATGAAGTAGTGGATTTACGTCTATCCCTATCGTTTGCATAATTAGAGTCCACATATCCAACAAGATCAACATCAGATTTGCTTTTTAGAAAATAAAATACCACAATTAGTGCTACCTTTTAAATACCTTAGGAGCCACTTGAGGGCCTCCCAATGTGGAGGTCCAGCATTAGACATGTACCTTGCTGAGACAACTAATTGCATTAGGCTATATCAAGGCCTAGTACATACCATAAGAAACATGATAGAAACCAATAGCGTTGGAATATGGAAACCTTTTCCATTTTTTCCTTTTCTTTTTCTGTTTTTGGACTTTGTTCCTTACTAAGTTTGAAAATGTGAAGACAAAGGAACAGAGCATGATTTTGAATCAGACATAGAGAATTTGGCAAGCATGGATGTAATATAAGAACTCTGATTCAAGAAGATAGTGGAATCCTTTCTTTTTCTTTCAATAGTCATGCCTAGTATTTTCTTAGCATCGCCTAGATCCTTCATATCAAAAGTCTTACACAGATTGTTCTGAAGGTTTTTAACATGCTGTAGACATGGACTAGCAATTAACATATCATCCACGTATAGTACCAAGAAAACAGAAATTTCATTGTCATACTTGAAATAAAGGCAATGATCATAGTTGCTCCTAGTGAACTTAAGGGAATGCATGAACATATCAAATTTTTTGTTCCACTGCCTTGGAGACTGCTTTAGACCATAAAGAGATTTCTTTAATAAATATACATGATCTGGTTTTGTTTTATCAATGAATCCAACAGGTTGATGCATGTAAATGTTTTCATCTAAATCCCCATGCAAAAAAGCAGTTTTAACATCCATTTGTTTGAGTTCCCAATCAAAGTGAGCAGACAAGGCAAGTAGGATGCGCACAGTAGTGTATTTAACTACAGGGGAAAAAACTTCTGTGTAATCAATCCCTTCTTTCTGATTAAAGCCTTTAACAACTAATCTAGCTTTAAAGCGTGTGGAATGTTCTTCTTGTTTTATCTTGTATACCCATTTGCAACCTATTATGGAGCCTTTTGCAGGTTTTGGAACTAATACCCATGTTTTGTTATTCTTAAGAGACTCCATTTCCTCATTCATGGAACTAACCCAATTTTTTTTTGACGTATCAGATTTTTAGAGCTTCTTCGAAGGTGCTGGGTTCACTAGATTCGGTATGAAGTGCAATGTGATAGTCCTTAAGCCGGGTAGGGATCCTAGACTCTCGCCTGTGTCTATCCCTAGCTAGATTATACTCTTCTAAGACTGTTTCAGAATCAGGTGGAATTTCTACAGGCTCTTCCTCTACCTGTTTGTTTTTCTTCCGAGTTCACCTCTACCTGATTGAAGTAAGGTTCTAAGGGTATTGATTTCGTTTTCTTTCTGCTGTTCAGACAGGCATGGCATCTCTTCCTCATTAAACACTACGTTCCTACTAATTAGTACTTTCAAGCCGGGTTTGACTTCTAACCCACAACCTATATCCCTTAACCCCTTTAGGGTACCCAATGAAAACACATTTCAGAAGATCTAGGTTCCAATTTATCAAAAATGTTGATGCACAAAAGCCAGAACAACCAAACACACGAAGATAGGAAATATCAATACTCTTATTTAACCAAACAGATTCAGGTATTTTTCCAAGTAAAAGGAACAGATGGTGATCTATTGATCACATGCACAACAGATTTAATACAGCTTCACCCCAAAAAGACTTAGACATGCCCGAACTTACAAGCAATGCATCTGACTTTATCTAAAAATCGTTCTATCTGCGTTCAGCAACACCATTTTGCTGGGAGTGTAGGGGTTGGTTTTATGACGTTTGATGCCAAAAAATTGATCACATAGATCAAGCAAAATTTTTTGATTGCAGAATTCAAGACCATTATCAGTTCGCAAGTGCTGTCAATCTCATGCCAGTTTGGTTTTCAAACAAGTGGTTTTCCAAGTTTTGAAGGCATCAAAAACATCAGATTTGTTTTTGTTTTTCAACAAGAAAACAAACACTTTTCTGGAGAAATTATCAATTAGAGATAAAAAAAATACTTGTTCCCTACCATGAGTGGGTACATTAGACGGACCCCAAACATCAGCATGTACATAGTCCAGAATGCATGTAGAAGATGAGGGGGCAGGGTAAGGTGAAACAGGGAAATGCACTTTGTGTTGTTTACCCATAACATAATCATCACAGAACTTCAGTTTTTCAAACCTTATCATTGCAAGATACCTTCTTTACTAAGAAGTTCTAGCCCTTTAAGACTTATATGCCCAAGTCTCTTTATGCCACAAAGATGTTTTATCAAGTGCAGTGACGGATGCAGCAAGTATATCATATGAGACATGACAGATGTAGAGGTTTCTCAATTTTTTTCAGCTTTGAAAGCAGTTAATGACCCCTTCATGATTTTCATGACCCCTTTACCCTTATCTACCCTCAAAATCTCTTCTTCTAAAACAGCACATGATATCAAATTATGACTTAAATCAGGGAATAAAGCGCACGTTTTTCAAAGTAAGCTTATAACTGTTTTCGAAAGTTAGGCATACATCACCAAGACCTTGAATAGCAACATTGTTTTTCATTTGCCATAGAAAACATAGCCAAAATTTCCAGATTGAAAAATTTGAAAAAATGTTTTTTGAAAAGGGCTCATATGGAATGTACAGCCAGAATCAATCAACCATTTATGCATGCCATGGCATTCACATTGTTTATATCAACATACCATAAATACATCTCCAGAATTATCAGAACTAACAGAATTAGCATTTTCCTTGTTGTGGTAATTGTTATGGTTATCCTGTTTTCCTTCTTGGGCACATTTTTCCTACAATCCTTAATGTAGTGTCCTTTTATTCCACAATTATAGCATTTTCTTTCCCTTTTAAGACTATCTTGGTTATTATCACGGGTCCGGATTTACTCCTACTTTTACTCCTTCCTCGACTGTTTTTTCTATGTTTGTGAACTGAGTTACGGTTACTGGTTCTACCTCTTACTGTATTAACCTCATTACTAGGTTGGTTGCCTTATTAGTCCTAATGTCCATTTCCTTGCTTTTTAGTCCATTTTATGACAGTGTCCAGGTTAACGTTATCTCTACCGTGGGTATTTTATTGCTGCTTTCACATCACTATAGGTGTCAGGAATGGCATTTCAACAAAACTATTGGAGTGTATCATCTATGTTTTGTCTCCGGTGAGCTTTATATCCTGGACTAGTTTGGTGAAGTCATCCTATGTTCTCATCTATGTTCTTGATATGTCTAACTTATATCTGAAGAATTTTTCTAGAAGAAAGAGTTTACTAGGAAGTGAGGTCTCGGTGTATAGCTCTTCTAATCTATCCCATAATTCTTTAGCCGTTTCTTGTTTACCTACTTTTCTAATTACGGAATCAGATAGGTTCAGTATTAAAGAGGAATAGGCAAATTTCATCGTCTTCTAGTTTTCTTATCCTTAGTGACATTATCCGGGTATCTACCATCTATAGCCTTAAAAACCTTTTGTTGTATAAGATCCCTTTCATTTTTGTTGGCGATATAGAAAAGTCAGATTTACTATCAAAAAGAAGCAGATTATAACCAGCCATATGAAATGAAGGATATCACACAGATTTAACAGCAAAAAATTTCCCAGAAAACAGTAACAGAGTAACGATAACAGATAATAGAACAGAAGCGATTGTAAAACCCAAAAACAAAAATAATCAACTCTGAGCCTCAACAGATAACCCGACGTCTCACGGGACCCGCCAAGTGAGGGATCAGAGGAAACGTAACGGTGCTAACAGAGCAGTGTTTTATAATAGTGTTTTTATCAACAGACGCAACAATAGCAATATAAGCACTGAGCAGTATAACCAACAGATCCACAACAGTAATAAGAGAGACAAAGTTAAAAGAGGTTTACCGAACCAACGCTCTCACCCAGAACTGGTTAACACTGGCTCTGATACCACTGTTAGAAGTGGATTGTTTTTACTACTTAAGCGGAAGCACAATAATATATATATATATATATATATATATATCTAATGAATTACAGCGGGGGATGGGTATTATTACCCTTATAAATTACAAACCGAAAAGAATAACAAAAGCAAATAGAACTAACGTAAACAATCGGTAACAATAAGTGTAAAACATTAAAATACTGAATGTCACCTAACAAGGGCTCAGATAGCCACAGATCCGGAGTGGAGAAGACCTCGACCACAACAGGTCGGCACTCAACTACCGGTTGGCACCAACAGATCAAATAGTCACACAGACCAACTCACGGTCGACCTCGATTATCTCAACAAAATGCTCACACAGAGGGTTCGTTTTGAGAAGTTTCTCTCTCGGAAAAATGTCAGAAACAATTAGATGTACCTTGCAAACTCAACACAGAATTGTGTTGAAGGTTTTCTATAATTCTGTTGGTTGGCGGAGAGACGTCATTTATAGTGATTAGAAACGATGAGCCGAGAAGGAAATGGTCTGATCGAGATGAAGCTTCCTTATGGAAGAAAAGCAGAGGTTCGGTAATTGGGGGAAGCAATCCATAGATGGTGGACAGAATCTAATCGAGGAAGATAGGAGAATCAGTTTTGGGAGAGAGAGAGAGAGAGAGAGATCAGAGGCGCAGCTGAAATGGAATGAAGGAGATTAGGGTTTAGTAGTACTTATATGAGAGAGAGAGTCGGGCCGGGTCACTTAAGTCGGGTCTTGGGCTGACTAGTGATCTGTTGGGCCATCCATGGTGTTGGGCCTGACCGTGTTGGGCCCCTTGGTCCAATATCTCATCAGAGGTCCTTCGTTCCTACCTGTGCTGGGCGCGAGATTGTAGGAGTGTAATACTCTGTGCTCTTGTGGGAAACATTTTTCTAACCGGGTAAAAATGCTATCTTTCGCCCCCCAGACATTCTCTGTTGTTAAGGTTTTCTCTCACTGGAGGATTCCATCTCTCTCTCTTTCATAAATTATTATGCATGGATAATGACACTAACTTAGATAAACGGCATCTTGTAATGAAACGAATGAAAAGTAGAACGGGCAGTTGGCGTGGAGGAGTTAGCGAATTTTCCCATATAATTTGGGGATGGGGATTGGATTTTTTTGTCACAAATTGTATTGCAAATCTTATTCCATAAATTCATCCGTTTAAATATTGAATATATACACACCTCACATTGTAAAGAAGATATATTATATATCTTATTTAAAAAGTAAAAAAATTTAACCATTTGAAGTATATACACGTCATATTGTAAAAAAAGATATTATATATTTTAGGATAACTTACAACGACATCTTTTGAAATTTAACATAATTACGAATATTTTTTTATTTTTTTAAAAATTATAAATACTTTTTAAGGTTTGTAATTGTTTAACAAATAATTTATTTTGGATGAATTGAGTAAAATATCCTTATGCAACTTGAATTATTTTTGACTAACATGATCTTAAAGAGCTTTCTTATATTATTTATACAAGGGCAATAAAGTAATTTATCTAGGTTGATTTTTTTATAATATATATATTTAAGGCAAAATTGTAAACTTAATCCCATAGGTTACGCTCATTTTAAATTTAATCCAATATTTTTTAAAATTTTAATATTAGTCTCATGTTCATTTAAAAATGGTAAAATTAATCCCAAAACGTCACAAAAAATACACCTCCCAAATAACAATGTTAAATAATTAACGGAGATTGTGAATGGAGGGAAATTGCAGGAGAAATGAGGAAAACAAAAATGGATTCCCTCTTGAACTATTTTTCACCTATATTTAATTCTTGGTTGTTGTTTATCTTTTGTCACCTATTTTTCACATTTTGCACCTATATTCATTTTTTTCGCTATTGTTGAAGCAACCATAAAATAGACAAAATGAAGAGTATAAGAAGAAATAAATGAAGATAATTCACTAAAATAACAAAATATTTCATCAATTGCTTTGCCAAGTTATAATGACAAAAAGTAATGACATTCTTTCTGTAACCATAAAAAACACTAGTAGTAGTGCAACAACTTGTTTGATGTGCCCATACGATCATTTCTTGTATGGAAACAAACATCTTATTTTAAATTGTTATGCATTATCTCAGTATCAAAAACAAGCTTGATGCACCATAGAATAATTTATTACCAAAAAAAATAAAGAGTATACATTCCATAGTTGGGGTTGGCATTATTGTTAAAACTCTTGGGTCGCAGTGCCATGAGTCGAATAGCCTTGAATTTTCAGTCTTCTTGCTTCAATCTTCAAATATCTACACCAGTAGTAGCCAAATATGGGAGAATCATAAGAGTTTTTGAAGAAGAATAGATGGGGAGTGATGGTTTTACGACTTTAATTTGGAGAAGAGATGGGGTGAAAATGACTTAATATTTTCCTTTTTCTCGGCCTCATTGGTGCCATGAGTTTCACGTGCACAAGCTCTGTTAATTATTTAACGTCGTTACTGGAAGGATGTATTTTGCAATGTTTTGGGACTAATTTTGCTATTTTTAAAATGGAACATAGGACTATAATTAAAATTCCAAAAAAACATGGAGTTAAATTTGAAATGAAATGCGCCAAACATATGGATTAAACTTTTGCAATTTTGCCTAATATATCTTACACGAGTAACTGAGATTTATTCTTCTCACGAGAATAGAAAAAGTTGGGAGGAATAGGATCCCCACAACACATGTTACATGTTATACGTTTACACGTCATCTTACAGGCCCATATAGTCAACTAACGTAGGCAGACAAAAGTGTCACGGCTCTCTCCACGTGTACTTGAAATTGAAAACAGCTCCAGGTAGAACGCTCTTCCAGGTGCCCTCTCGGCTAATGGTCCATGGCAAGTAAGAAACTACACAAAAATACACTATTTTCATAAATATCATCATATGTTCAAAATTATTCTACAACGTTGTTTTATTTTCAAAAAAGCCCAGTTTTAATTTTATAACTATTTCAACATTTTGGAAATTTATTTGTTTAGATCATTCTTGTTGAGAATATCCAATTCCACTGAAAATTTGCGATCTACGACTCATTATTTTATTTTTATTTTTATCTTTAGTTATAAAATAGGAAATGACAAGATATGTTATCATATCATTTTGACTATTTTAGAAAATAAAAGTATTACTGTACTATACGAATTAATTACATTTATTGTCATATATATGAGTAGTGGCAAAATAAGTACTTATATAAGGGGTGGTAACTAGTACTCTGGAATTAAATTTTTCAAAGCAATTACTAACTTTTGTGACACATCTCTTCATGCATATAATAAATAATTATATACTATTTAAAATATAAAATAAATTAGAATAAAATATATATAACTCAATACATTAAATTATAAAAAAAAAAGGGGGGGAAATGTTTATGTGGTAGGGATGTCAGCGTTTATGTGGCGAATAAATAATAAAAAAATATCCAATCAACAATTCTCTTAATGTAAAAAGTCCAAAAATTGTAAACATCAGTAAAATTCGGTCATTTTTTAAAGTTCGATAGTCGGAGTCGTATAATTGCTTAAGAAAACTTAATTAGGGTATCAATTGTCACCCCTTTATATATGGTACTTATTTTACCACTATCCCATACATACGTGATAATAAATTCAATTAAGCTTATACTATAAATTCAAAATATAATTTTTACAGAGCACCTATATAACAAATTAAGTTCATCTAAATTTTTATTTCTCACATCTATAAATCCAAATTTGAAAACATACTGTTCAAACATCGCACAAAAATTAAGAAAAAAATGCAAGCAATCCTCTTATGATATTGCAAATGAGCAAATTATTTCCCCTTTTATGAAAAAATAAATAGTAATTTACCCCCTGTATTTTTCAAAATGAAGTAATTTACCGCTTTAGTCAGGAAGGTAAGAGATAAATTGCTTTATTTGCAAAACACAAGGGTAAATTGCTATATTTATTTATTAAAGTTGTAATTTTGTTCATTTATAATATCACAAGAGAGTAGAAAATTGTATTAAACCCCAAAAATTAATAAAGTATTTTTACCCGATTAAAAAAAGTTGGAAACTCAAAAATAAATTGAAAACAAAATCAAAAAAAGCTTATCAGCTTTTCGCACCAAGCAAAAACTTCATCCCAATTCTGAATTCATGAAAGTGAGGATGTTACCTTCGCATTAACACCATCGGGCACAATACGATTCTCTGCTTTGTACTTCAGATAATCAGTCCGACTGAACTTAGTGAAACCCTGCAATCCAGCTCCAAATTTCAACAAAATTATCAAAGAAATCAACCAAGAAAAATGAGATAAAGACACTAAAAACAGGAAAACAAGAAGATTTTCCTACCATTTCCTGCTCACAATGATCTTCTGACGACCAGGAAACTTGAATTTTGCACGTCGTAAAGCTTCCTGAGCATGATGAAGGTTGGGATCCTTGCAACGGACAGACAGAAGAACCTGACCAATCGCTACACGAGCACAGGTTCCCTGAGGCTTACCGAACGCACCCCTCATCCCCGTCTGGAGCCTGTCAGCTCCGGCGCAGGATAACATCTTGTTTATACGCAGAACATGGAAAGGATGGACCCTCACCCGCAGGTGGAAAGCATCCTTCCCGGCAAACTTCGCCATGTACTTATTGCAGGCTATGCGCGCCGCTTCCAGTGCCTCACTCGACACGTTCTCTTTCTCCCAGCTCACCAAATGCACGCACAGCGGGAACTCGTCGACCCCTTTTCTCTTCGTGCCCACGTCGTAGATTCTGATCTTGGGATCCGGCACGCCGCGGTTGAAGCGCGACTTCGGGTAAGGCTTTCCCTTGATCTGGCGGTAGCATCGAGCAGGTCCTGCAAATATCAAGAATTAATACTCGTGTTTCTGATCATAATATAATCAACTCATGAAGAGTTAATTACATGCGTATAAACAATAATAATAAGCAGACATATATAAACAATGAACTTCTTCAAAACTACTCACTTCTTCCCATGGCTGTGCAGGTTCTTGTTCTTGGTGGAAAAAATAATGTTGTACGAGGATGGAAATGGTAGTAATAAGCGTGTGGGAAGTGGGAGTGGAGGAAGAATCTGGGATGGTCTGGTTGTGCGTAGAGCCACCGCTTGCTCCAGAATATTGTGTAAAGAAACTTGTCCTACGTGTGCAAGTGCTTTGTAGTCCTACGTTGTGAACGGTTCAAATGAGAATCTCACTGTTAGAATTTCAGAGTGTAAAAAAGAGGGATTGATCAATGATCATTAGTGAGTAGTGGTGATTTGCGGTCACCATTCCATTTTGTCGTGGTCGGTGATTAATGTTCATCATTCTAAGCTTAATCATTTCTAAACTCATTAATTAGCTGCTTAATATTTAGGAGTGCTCTACAAGCTTCCGGACGGCAAATTCTAACACTTTGGTCGGTCATGGGTGGGAAAATTTTTTTTATTCAGATCAAGTCTGGTGGCTGATCACTTTTCTTGCATTATATATCAATCGCATGTCAAGTGTATTGTCCTTATTATATAATTAGTTCAAATCTGGTCAAACCATTAATGAATTAGAATTTCCAGTGTTTGGTGTTACAGTTTAAAAAGTGATCAATCACGTGTTATGTGGTTGCTTTTGTTCATGGTTCAAAGTCACGATTTCGGCAATAATATTGACGGGTATTATTCCACATCAATTATAACATATGTATATATGACGTACGAAACAAATATATCATACTATATTTAAAAAATTTCAAGAAATAGTTAAAAACATATTACTAATATATCACAAATTACTATATAATAATACAAATCAATCCTTTTTATCATATCAAACATTGACAAACTTAATCACAGAAGTGCTTGAAAATTTAAACATAAAAATATTACCTGTCAAGCTATAGTGTAAAGTACACCTTTCGTCCATGGAACTTCAAGAATCATTGTTTAGATTAATATTTAAATCAATTGGAAAAAAATGTTATCTTTAAATAATTTAATAGAAGTAATTCAGATTAATTCCATGAATCTCACATTTACTTGATATAAATGCCGTGTAGAGAAAGATAATACAAAATTACATGACTATTTCTAAGATTTGCTTCCATTTAATAAATAAGTCCATTCGTTAATTAAAATTCACAAAATTTGTTGATATTAAAAAAATGAATGAAAATTCATATTTACTCCAACTGATTTATTTATTAACTTATTACAGGTAAAAAAATCTTTGTGACCAACTAATTATACGTTATACATTTTCATACGTTAACATGTCGGGAAGTATTTTTCACGTAATTAGTTAGAATTTTTTTTCTAAAAATGCAATAAGTTTGTCAAGATACATATCGTTTGCATTCAATTTTTTTGTTGATATCAACAAATTCAAAACAAATTGACTAATGAAGGTTTATGTGTAAATCTCAGATGTATTAGATGCAACTTTTAAAATTACATCGAGTATATGTAATTATACCAAACTTTAAAAAAAAAGTGTAGTTGTTCTTAAATTATACGTAAAAATATAATTATTTTTTTTAAATACATAAAAATATAATTAGGAGCTCACAAAATTGTTAAAGGTGTTAGAGACTTGATTCGTTTTATTTTCTGACGTGATACACGTCAACTTTCAGTCTCGATCTATCCTTATTAATCTACGTGACCAAAAAGCTTTTCAAAATGGTATCACATGAAGTTAATGATTAAGTAATATACTTCAAAACAAATGTGAGGAAACATATTGATTTAGAGTGAATAAATGGTATGGTAGTGAGAAAAAGGTGTCAGTCAAATTAGTTTTGAACTCGAACAGTAATGCGCGGAATTTCAAAATGAGTATATGAAACCAGTTAAAGAATAGGTTAGCACGCATAATAGTATATTAAATAATTGGAATATATAAGACTAATATGATTGAATAGGAGTTCAGAAGTAAATAGGAAGGACAACAAAGTAGATCAATCCGGCGCATAGAGGATGACGGTTATATTAGGAGAAGAAGACCTTAGCGGATTCACACCAGAGAATACTGGTATTTTAAGAGAATATTCGCTTGGGGATAGCTAGGCAGTACCACGCGAATCGGGCAAAATTGCCGACCCCCTAAATGAGGCGGGTTCGGCCAAAACATTGAAAACGACCGGCGCGGTATAGTCAGCGAGTAAGGTCTGTAGAACTCAGCTAGTTTAAAAATCATATTATTTTACTTATTTTTTTAGAGTTAAATACAGTCTTAAAAATAAAATAAATCATCAATATAATGTTGATGTTTGTAGCTGTTATATAGATAGATGTATGAATTATCAGAATGAAAATTTGCTCCCAAACTACTTCGATCGAGAAGAACAAGAATGTTGTTACTTCATGTAGAGTAACATCATAATAAGTCATAGAATTTTTGACTTGTTCTATTATGAACAATTTTATTTGTCATTGAAATTCTGTTTTTCGACTTGAATTTGAGTTAGATCGTGAACAATTAATTTTTTGTAATTGATATATTAAATTTTATTTTTTTTTTTAATTTGTAAGAACAAATAAAAATAAATTTAAAAAAAATATGGGTTTACCATGTTTAACCCGCCCGGCGGGTTTTTGCATCGGGGCGGGCGGGATCTGGGTTGAAAAAATAACCGGGCGCGGGCGGGTCCAGGTCCTTCCCAGAGTTGGCGGGGCGAGTCACCAAACCCTCGGCCGTTGACTACCCTAGTTCTGGGAGGGGGGGAGGTAGGATTCCTTGGGCACATTAAGATGGGGGCCCCTGGGAGTCCCACCCGGCTTGGCCTCCTAGAAAATGAAAGAGTTGATTGCGAGATTCACCTAGATTAGGGGAAGTTATATCCGGGCTATCTTGGATCTGGGTTAACCAAGTCTGGGTCTTCCACCGAGAAGTCTTCCTCGCGAACTGCTCCTTTCACTGAGCTTGGACAGGCTTCTTATGTGGGCTTCTTCCCCTAGCCTTATGGTGCGCCACACTTCTACAAGTCCCTGAATCGTCAGCCTCTTCAACTGCGTGGCCTGCTCCCTAGGAGAGGAAGGTCTGCCTATCTTTCTTAGAGATGGTGTCCGGAACTTCCCCCCAGATTGGGCTAAATGCTGGGGGTTTACTTTCCTCTGCTCAGTCTTTGGATGGGGCGACCCGCCCTAAACTTGGGCACGTTATGCGACCCATTTATGGACACTCAGTATGGTACTAAAGTATAGTGGATGAGTTAGACTTTAAAATTCTGAATGGTTAATAAGTAAATTCTTCACTTATATAATATTATCTAATTTTTCAAAAAGGGTTATTTTTTTTTAATTGTGAATAGTTTAAGTTGAAGAAATTATCATATAATATGAACAATCAATTGAATAATGATTTCTTAGATAAGGAAAAATGGTGAAGACCTGTTCTTAGCAATATTAAGGTATGACTAAATTAGTAACTGATGTGATATTTGTGGAACATGAAGACCACACATGAGTGTTGAATGCCTATCTCGTAACATAAATATTTAAAATTGCAGAGAAACTGTGGCCAAATTTGGCAAACATAGTTGTAAAGCAGGTAAGTATATTGTTGCTATAATAAATTTATGTGCATACTTTTAATAAAGCTAAAAACAGATTCACTTGGAGTTAGGACGTTATAAGATTTTAAATCTTTCGAAAAGTGATCATATTGCAGCCTGCCTTTGCACAGCCAATCAAATTTGGCCCACAAATTAAATGCTTATGGTCAAAAATTCTTATTTTGTCCAAAAAACACATTTATTTTTTGAAAATAATGTTTCAAAATCTAAAAATCTACAGATGTTCTTTTTTCTTTGTTTTTTCGCGAAAAAATATTTTAAGAAACTCCATATTCAATCGAATTAAAATACTAGTGTCTTGAAGGAAAAATGATATATTGATATAAAGGGATATAATTTTACATCTGTGCAGTTTTGGTGTGATTTACAACGTAAACTCTGTAAATTTGAGAAATCGATATTTGATTGTGAGCAAAAAGAGTAATCAAGTTTTCTTTTTTGGACTCGAAATGGAGCGAGCTTGAATTTTTGCAAATCGGCAAAGGGGACCCTGCAAAAAAAATGTTAGCACTCGACGCTCAAATCAAGTAATAATCGGGGAATAAACTTGAACGGCAAGTATTGAAAATTAACAACAATTCTAAAGAACAACGAGCATTCAAGATGTCTAAGTGTAAGCTAGAGAAGAAAAATTCGAGAGTTTAGAAGAGTAAGAAAACCGTTTTAGCTTGAGAGGGTAGAAAATTTCATCCTCCCATACCAGCCCAAGGGGGCTGTATTTATAGGAAGGATGAATCGTTGGGGAGGACTCTCGTCCCCTTGAGTTCCAGAAAGTCGTGTTGTAAGGTCTCCCTAAAGTCCTGATGGGAAGGGTCTTGTATAAATGCTAAGAGATAGTTCAGAGAGAATCTTAGATGCCCTCTCGATTTTCAGAAGAGGCAAGTTGAGGATCCCGCTGGATTCTGAAGAGGTGGTTGAGGGGATGTTTGAGTGGAAAATGAGAGGTGGGACTTTGGATAATCCTTATCCAGAGCTTTCAGGACTGGAGCGGACCTTTTTTGGGCCCTCTGACAGAGGGCTCTTTTGGGCCTTTCGTCGTGGGGCCTCCTATTCTTCCTCCTAAGGCCAAATTCTTTTGGGAGCCTAGTTCGCGCAATCGTCCTTGGGCTGACCCAATGGTGGTTTGTTTTCTTTATTGAACTTTGCTTCAATGGCCAAGCCAAGCCAAGCTCTTCTCCTTTGTCTAGGGATTGACCTGCCTACCCGCTGATTGTTCCGGAGGGCTTGGTTTGGTCCTTTCTCCTGGGGCCTGGGGGCTAACGAATTGGGCCCCCCTTAGAAGAGTACTTTGAGTCTTTATATCCTTTGAGCTTGTACAATCCATATTTCTTTCTTTTGGACTTTTTTGGGCCCAATCATTTTTTATGCCCACATCAACATCTAATACCTCTGGCTAATAAATGAATCCATGATCATTAGTTAAAATCATCGAATTTTGTTGTACTAGCAAAAAGGTGATGACAAAATTCTTATTTACCGTCAATTGACTTATTACTCACTTATTACATGTGAAGCAAATCATCTCTGACCAAAATACCTTATACAGGTGAAGATATACCTCATCACATGTATTATCATAGTGAAGATGTATATAAGAATAAATTTAGTCTCAAATAAGATTTTATTTGACTAAGTCATTAAAGTTAAAATATATTTTTTTCGGTTTCAACTTTTTAGCTAAGGTTCATTTATTAGACAGAAAACAAACGTTATTGATACTAGATGTAATTTTTTAAATTATAAAATTTACTTATGATTACATAAATTTTAGGGAAGGCGGCCTAATTATTCTATTAAAGAATTGTGAAATAATATATTTACAATATTATAGCATATATATATATATATAATAACTTCACTTAAATACGAAAAAGGAAGGTTCATAATTAGAGGTTTGAGGTCAGAGGGCCTGTTATTATTATTTAATATTAAGAAAAATTAAAAATAACAAAATCAGAATATAATATATAATATATAACACAAATGGTAAAAGTCGAACTCAAAGAGTTCGATCTTTTTACCGAATTTTTATTTTATTTTTTTATAAATACGAAGTCCCGAACTCACAGAGTTCGACTTACAACTTTTTTCTTTTATTTATTTATATTATTTGATATTATTATATAATTATTATTATTATTATTATTATAATTTTTTCTGCGTATTTTAAATAAATGTACAAAAAATATAATGCATCAAAAAAATTTATATTTAATTTAAAAAATAAAATTTAAAATTTTAATTATAATAATTACAATTCTTAAAAAATGACCCGCAGCCCGCCCCACAATTCGTCGGTGTTAGTTAGGCGCCGAAGTCTTCTTATTTCTTCACCCATATTTGTATTGGTTCATGCTTCAACATTGAAGCATTATTATCTGCATTCATTTATGCAACCGACTTGTATGATATTGCAGAACTACGACTCTCCATCAATCAACGATATGCACCAAATGCTGGAAATGGAATTGGTGAGAATGTTATATTCTGGTGCATATGTTTGACTCGTGCCAAAGGCCAAGGTCAAAGATCAACCTGTCACATAATAAGGTTGTTGGCTTGCAAATGTATGGAGTTGAATCACAACCAATCACTGTTGTTGGGGCGGGGGCGGTCCGCGCACGTGCTGGGGGGTCCAGGCACGTAGCAATTGATATAGGCAGTTTAGAGGTGTATGCAGCTGTGAATGGACAGCTATATCTGCACCCCAACAGTATCATCACCTCTAAGTGAACTTGTAGAGCATTCTGCTACTGCTTCGTCCTTTGTCTGTGGGACGTAGACGGAGCATTATCCATGTGGCGCTGCTTTGTTCTTCGGGCTGATTGATCAGCCTCGGAAAACGAGAAAGCACTTTCACGAAGTTCAATCATTCCGATAGTTAGAAACCGGTGACTGGGGGGCATTTGCGGAAAGCCTCTTTCGAAATTGGGTTGGTGGAGGTTGCAACACTTAAATGAAGGGTCGCTCTGCATATTTGCATCCTGCACCAATTTTAAAATAATAATTTTAAATCTAAGAGAAAATGGGTGTAACATAAATCGAAGTGTTTTATTGCACAAACATACCAGCATGTTTGTAAGTTGTTGGTGCATGTCCAAGATTGATAGCCACTCTTTACACGTCTTATTAGTAGATGATGAGACGAATCGACGAGTTTATTACCTACCATAGCCCAATTCCAATATCCATTTTCTGTATCTCTTGCTCGTTTGGAAATGGGTGGTCCGGTGCATCAATCATTTCATCTCGTCTACCACTACTAACGTATATCGCGTGATGAGTTCCTCCCTATCTGCTGCGCCCTCCAGCAGTGCTCTACAGGAAATGTTATGGAGGCTCATCTTTCCACTGTCTGTACCCCTGGCGGAAATGTCTTGCGCTCATTCGAATTGACGAAGTACCATTCGGGGATGAATGCATTTCCACAATGGCATAGAAATAATTAGGGTGCAGATATTGATGTCACACAATTGGGGGTTGAACTCATCTGCGTGGGCTAGAATGTATTCTCGATCAAATTCATATCGTACGGAGGGCGGCCATAGAACTTGAAATCGAAAGCCAAATATAGATTAAATTAGTGGGTAATAATATCTCATAAAATAAATATGCATAACGATGAGTCTTGTTTATTTCCGCTGATGCACTGCCCATGCTATCTAGCATATCTCTAAATACCCGGACAAGTCCACCGTACAGTTCTGGTGAAGTTATGTTTTTTTGTTTCTGGTTGCTACGGTACGGGGTGGTATTGAGAGGCCTGATATTTACTAAGTGTTATTTGGCTACACACGTGCTTCAATGGTTATTGACACACAGGACCAGTTGTAATGGTGGATCGCGATAAGCGACTCATGCAGGCCACAATTTGCTAAGAAAGTCAATAATTATGCTTTACACAAAAATAAAAAATAACGCTGGCAGATTAAGGATTTAGTATAACAAATATTTAATAATTTGATATGGACCATGCCAGGTTAGCTCAGAACCACCAATTTGGTTTTGTCCTTTTGGGTCTATTATGGCACATCGCGGTACAGATGCGACGGAAAGCACTGGCACCATCGCATAGGGTTCTAAGGTGGTGGCGGCGGGATTGATTCTTCGTTCTCTAATTACAATGACATATAATATACTAGATTACGAGATGCCTCAGATGAGTTTTTTAGGACGAGCTAATCACCAATGGACCAAGATATTGCATAAGCAAAAAAACGTGGTATTGTGGTTAAATGCTATTGGGGGAAGATTGTGTGTTATCATCAACTCTAATCAGTGTAATGTGACGCAAAATTGCATTTTATGGAACCACGTGAACCCCTAAGTTCCCCTTCGTATGGCTGAAAAAAACGCCAAATAAAGAGCACAATATTCCTGCATTCGGCAATAGATTCTCCCGATCCACTTTCGGTGACGGCAAGCCCGTCTATTGGGAGTCCCCAAATTATTTGGACGTCTGTAGGGTTTATTGTCGCTTCACCTCCGGTGAGAGTGAAACGTGTGTGTTTTGAGGCGGCACCTCTCAACCAGTGTTGTGATAAGATGCGCATCATACGCAATTCTGTCGCATCGGTACACACCATAAAACCCCATTTCGTGTAGTACTGCCAACACTCTATCTGTGATGTGGGGCTATGCTCTGTGGAAAGGAATAGTGTGTCCAAAATGCACCATCCGCACGTCGTGCCTTTAAAGGTTCATCGGAATCGCCATCAAATCACCTCATCAGACCTGTATTGCCTGTTGTGATGACAAATACGTTTGTTTCAAGTTCGCGTGGACTAACACTTGTCTTCTCACTCCATATTTTATTCAATAGCTAAGTTTGGTGTAGAGAGTGAATTAAATATTTGAATTATTAATTACACGATAAACTTCAATGTAAACTTTCAAAGTGTTTTGGATCTCGAAATATAGGAGGTAATGTTTTAGGTGTAGGGCATGTTACATCCACTTTAATATAGACACGTTCTTTTTTTGTTTTTTTTTTTTTTTTATATGTGAAAAATATATATATATATACATATGTCTTAATATAGATATATTTGAAGAGGGTCGCGGGTTTTGTTTTAAAAAAACCGTGACCTAAAGCTGCAGCAAGACAGCTGCTTGCAGCACCGAAGGCTGCAGACCTTGGGATCCATACAATATACGTGGATTCAATTACGATTTTTGGTTGAATCATACATTCCCAGATATACCTGCTGATCCATTGATGTTCCGTCAAGGTAATGCGAATTTTATGATGCTAATGTAAGGGAGACCTGCATATGTGGCGGATAAGAATTTTTAAAAAAAAATAAGACAAAATTTATAGATAGAAATGCAAGCTTGCGGATTATTACTTGTTATCAACCGGATTAGAATATGTGTGTAACCTCGAGCACGTACTACCACACAAAATGAAGTAGAATATGTATGAGAGTCTCTCTGTTAAACCATAAGGTAGGTACGTATCTATGCGAATTAATATCCTCTTGATCCTACATTATATAGAAAAGGGTATGTACTTTATTTGTTCTCGCGGTTTTCAGATTGGTTATGCGTTTAAGGTGAATTGAACGCGTGAATTATTATTTACCAGTAGAGAAGATTTTTTTTTTTTTGCGTTTGGGGAATTTAAGCAAAATATAAGGTTGTTATGGACACACCACATGTGTGTAGTACGGATTATGTCCCCTTGAACATGAGAACAATGGAATATTAGACAGAAGGTAGTTCTTGCTTTTAATTATATTGATTGGGCAGGTATATTATTCGTTCGGCGTCTTCATGGATAGGAATGTCCGTCTTATCCGATTATGGAGGGCATCCACACAGGGTCGAATACTACAAAATATTGGCTATATTTGGTTATAACAGCGTTACAGTTGAAAGGGCCCCGTAATCCATATAATTTGGCGGACCATGTTAGAAGAGTTATGTAGTTTCGAAAGCCGTACTCAAGAGCGCCTTCATGGGAGTGTCTTCCACAAAAATTTTATTGTATATAATTGTAAGAATCTGTGATTTGTTGAATTTTTTTTTTTTTTTTTTTTTTTTTTTTTTTTTTAATAAGAGTAACAGTGATTTTTCCAGTCTTTTGAGTTCAAGGTGTAAGAATAGCATCATGCTGGATGAAAAGGACGTTCTCTTGGGCATGGTTAAAGCCGGGGTGATGTAATCGAATTGCGAGTGCGTTTTTCTTATCATGACAATAATGTTCTCTGGTCAAGATGTTATGCTAGTGATCGATTGAAACATTTTAGCTATAAGTTAACACACCAACAATATGATGCGTGCCGCCAAATTGGATTGGGACATCACCAGGCTACTCTCTTGCGCGTGGCATTAATGCGGTGCTGGACGTCCAGGAAGCATCTAGAGACTTGGTTGTCTCATGTGAGAGCAAACCAAAGTTATAAAGTAGTTTGAACGCGGTTGTATGAATGGTTCGTTTTCGCTGACGTAATGGCGTTTCTCCATCAATATTGCCGATTTGAAAACCAATTCTCATTTTTTTTTTTGGCGACTACAAGGAATGTGACCGGATTTGTATTGGGGACACAATTCTTTAAAATACGATCAAAATACAAAAGTCTGTTCACAAAAATAGTGTACCGAGATCTCGCTTTTGTTTTTTGGAAAGCGTGTGTTTACTTGGAATCATCATCGAGATCATGTTCAGCAATCCCCCAAGGAAATTGACGCAGATATAACGTGCGACATATAGATCGAGGTTAATTTCTGGCACTGTAGAGGATATTTTTGAAAATAAGGAGGAAGATCGATTGACAGCTTTTTATTGTTCTCCATGAATGGCGAATCGAGCGTGGCGTCGAATCCCCACCTTTACATTGTTCATAGAACGTGCAGCGGCACGTGTGCATTCATTAATTGGCATCAATGGTTTCACTTGAAGGGCCTCGTTAACGAATTATGCTTGGTTGACGCATTAAATGCTGGAAATATATAATTTGCTCGTTCGTTTCTAATTTACTATCTCTCGAAGGAGGATTGTGTTGGCAGATTTTTAAGTTGTTGTCTCATGTTAGCACACCACTTGACACGAGCTTTCCTGGCATAACAAAGATTGGGGGTCAACGTTGGTTCCGAAAGAAAAGTTGGTTTAATCAATTTGCATGTGAGCGGAAGATATAGCAACAACGAGTCACTCACGTCTTGCTTCTGTGAACCAAATCACTGTCAGATCTTTTCGGCATGTTGTTATTTCAACACAACTCTTGTGCTTAAATATTTGTCGTACGAGAAGAATGTGTCATGTCTCTGTGTCTGAGTTAATGGCATCACCTGAATGCCGTCAACAGAATAAAGTAGTGTCCTTGGCCATTAAGAAATATGTGCCTCACATAATGTTGGAGAGAACTATCCATGGTATAATAATGGCTGTATCAGTAGAACATTCTTCATCCTAATTAGTTTTATTCATTCTGATAAGGGATACTGAATTTAGGTTGGGTAGTTTTTTGTTGTTTCATCATTTGAGGTTGGCATGACTATTGACGAACACTTTTTACGATCTTTTGTGCGGCGTGGTAATCTCTACGTTGTGTGTGTATTTGTTTTGCTCTGTGTAGAAGACCAAAACTATTGTTCCAACGTTATTTTCTTATAGAATTGCATGTATCACAACCTGCCTGTTAGAAATAGACAACATTAACCAACAAAAGGCAGGCCCATTACCTGGTGATGCGCTGTTCCATAGAAGACAATAATAATTTTGAATTGGTTATTTTTAATAAATTTAGTATTTTAAATTTATAATTTGGTTGATTGTGTAATTTTAATGTATTTTTTTTTTGTGTGTTTAATATTTATCTTTGTTGTTCAATTTTATTTAAATGAGCCGAAACTATAATAAATATTTAATATATAAAATGGAGATAATTGAAAGCGATTCAATTCACTTGTGCAACTTAGAGTCGACTCGTTATTAATTAAAAAATTAAAATATATAAAATCGGGGTAAAACGATCTTCATAAATCTCTTGACAATCTCATTTGTGTGTGTATATATGATATATTATTTATATTATTTTTAATTTATCTTTTTAATTAAATATTAAATACAGCCAGGGTCAGATGGGACTAAAGTTCAAGTAGTGGCAGAGATCTTCAAAGAGTTCTTCTTTTTCCGTATACATCCTTGACAGTTATTGCGCACCTACTAAATCTTGTTCTTGTTAATTAATAATTATTAATTATTATCTCTCACTTTTAAATGTGTGTTGTTGGAGCTGGAACTTAATTCAAAATTTGTCAATTTAGAATTGGTTTCCTATATCATGATCTAAATACATAATATTTATTTCTGTATTTCTTCTAGTTTACCCGTATGATTATGATTGATTGTTCATTATTTCAAATTAGTCTATATAATGGATTACGTTAATATAATGAAGGTACTTTGATTTTGCGAAAAATAAGACATTATCTATGAATTATTGTCTTAAAAATTAAAGAAAAAATTAATATTCATTAATGTGTGTTTGCGCGCTTACGCTTGGCGGCTCGTGAATCTTACCTCGTGTCTCTAATCAGAGAATTAACGTTGACGCAATTACTCCTTATTACCGTCACCTCCCTCTCATTCCTCATACTTACGTGCCATGATACATACACATACTGTTCCCTTCCTCCTCTCTTTCTCTTCTCCTTTCGCTTCTCCCCTATAAAACAATTGTATCTTATTTTTTATTCTTTAAATTCTTTTGTCTCTGCCTAAATCCCGGATATGGGGTTCCAATCTGTGCTGAAATCGGTCTCCATTATCATCGTGCATGGACATGTTTCATATCATACCATTTTCTTGGAGTTTTCCAAATGCTTCTCGAAAAATCTTAGGCTGTTGTGTCCGGTTTTTGTGTTTCTTTGATAAATCTAGGGCGTTTAAGTGATACTGTTTTTGCTTGTGGTGTGAGTGGGCTCGTTCCTCGAATCCTTTATGGTTCAGCGTGTTGGAATTATTTCTAGATCTGTGTTTATGCTTTTTGTGGTTTTCGCTTTAATGCAGCAGCATGTACGTTTGCTACGATTTTCCAATTTTTACATAGCGATAGTATGGCTCGGTCCTGTTATTAATGTATCCATTTTTTTTTTTTGTATTTGAAAAATCATTTTCTGCTTAGATTAACGGCCTATCTTCGGCAGCAGCCGAGGGAATTCGGTTGATGGTGTATAGTGGAAATCGTCCAGAATATTTGACTTTTCTGCACACCTTGATTTCTTGATTGTGTTATCTTCTCTTCTAACGATTGTTGAAATATATTGTTTGGCAATAGAAATGCTTGATTCTTGATTTCTCTTGTAGAGGTCTTGGTGTTTTGAATTTCTCAATGGAATCGAAGGTATGGCCTTGTGATTATTAACTCTGTTTGATTTGCCATGTCTCCTTAGTTGCGGCGTATAGACATTGACGTATTGCATGCAGTGTGAGAGAAGAAACTGATAATGAACCGAAGGCATGTTGAGGACAATAGATTCAATAAGGCCGAGTATTTGGATGAGGGGTGATTGGATGAAATCATAGAGCCTTTTCTAATGACTCTTCTGTGCTAGCTGATGTTAATTCCGCGGGTGAATTTAAAGTCTGTATTCAATCGCTTTGGACGATAATTACAATGTTCCGCTCGCCTGCCCATCGTCGTTTGTCTTCCCAGTCATATGCTGGCTTGAAATTGGGGCCGCCGGTGAGCGCAGAGATGCGGGATAGAAGACTGGTATTACCTAAATCTTTGCACTTATGCATTTTCACCCGTCATACAGTATTTCTGAATGTGCATTTTAGTGTTACTGCTGTTTGTTGGCTGTTTATGATTATCTTTGTTTGTTGTGTGTTATTCTTATGTAGAGCATGAAAAATTGGTATCTGAATGCTCTGGTGTATGCTATACTTAGACGTGTTGATGAGTACTTTCATGCTCTCAATCAATGTCAACTGATGTGTGAATTTGGTGTGCATTAGGCATATCTAGGTGCTGGATCCCAACTTGCCACGAATTTATCTAATTTTCTTTTTGCTGCACGACCTGCTCTTTCTTAAACAGCCTCTTGCAGATGCCATACATTATAAAAATCATGATGTGATCAAACTATTGGAGAAACATGGTGCCAAGCATTTGGTAAGTCACTTGTTTGTTATGTGCGAGACACAGTTTTCTCATGTATAAAATTTTTAGGATTGGTATCAATATTTTTTTTTCTTTGTGTTTTTCTTCTCTTTTTCCACTTGGGGGTTTAATCTTACATGGCGTTTTTACATCAGATGGCTCCCATGCATGTCCAAAATGCTCGCGAGGTACCTGAGTATGAGATAGATCCCATGGAACTTGATTTTACCAACAGTGTTGAAATAACCAAGGTACTTTTTCGTATTCAAATATTTTAATATTGTAACCACTAATCATTTTTGCCCCTTCCATCTTC
Organism: Sesamum alatum; assembly: GCA_034509735.1. Lineage (NCBI taxonomy): Eukaryota > Viridiplantae > Streptophyta > Magnoliopsida > Lamiales > Pedaliaceae > Sesamum > Sesamum alatum. The sequence continues at coordinate 7,648,230 of JACGWO010000008.1, read as the reverse complement.
TTCTGTGCATTGAGTTTAGTTCTAGAAGATGCGTCCATTCCTTATGTAAATGTGAGTTTTATCCCATCTAGTATTTTATCTTATTGCAATGACAAGACAATAAGAACTAAAAGTTGTGTTATCAAAATCTGGTGCACCACTCCTGTTTGTATTTCCTTTTGCTTCCCCAGGCATTCATATTTAGCACAGGACAATCTTTACTTATCTTCTAACGAGAAAGGAAAATGGCAAAACACACAGATGAGATTAGACATTGTTGATTGATGAGTGAAATGAGGTTGTATCTTGTTAGCAATGTGCTAGAGTTAGACAGGGGATGGAGTAGGACTGAGGAATGATTACAAAGTGAGATTCTTTCTTGTATGATGTGAAAAGGCAGTCTGAAGAGTGTAAGTCTCACAAACTGCAAGGCACTGAATATGGCTTCATAAGTATGGCTATTTGCTCCATAGATGAACTGGATTATAAGTGGTTCCTGTAACAATGAATGTAAACTTGTCGACTCTTTTTTGCCCACTCTTGTAACAATCTATACATGTTTATCCAAGTAATTCAGTTTTGCCTGATCTTGACAACATTATTCTAGGGAACCTATAGAATAGCTTCATGGCGTGGAACGCAGGTTGCCGTGAAAACATTTGGGGAAGGATTTTCTGATGAGGATAAAGTGTGAGTTCTTTAAATAGATGGCATATTACATAGTTTTTACAACTGAGTGTTATTTAATGTAGTTTATTTTTCAGGGAGGCATTTAGAGCTGAGCTTGCGTTACTTCAGAAAATAAGACATCCAAATGTCGTTCAATTTCTTGGTGCTGTTACGCAAAGCAGTCCTATGATGATTGTGACAGAATATTTACCAAAGGTATTCAACTCAAAGCTGTTCTGCTTATTGATCTCATTATTTTCTTTCATTTTTGTTTTTGATGTCTATTATCTTTACTTTACCTATCTTTGCCCACTCTCCTGTATATTATTGTCCCTGTGGAAATTATATTTTCTGTAGGAAAATTTCTCTGGCTGGATCCCTTTTCTCTTGGCTGAATTTATAACATTGTACTGTTTGAAACTGGAATGTACTGTTCCTGAAGTAACCTTAGCTTCAAAGTGCTTAGGGGCAACTTTTCCTCAAATGGTTTTCTTTCTGGCACTTGTGGTGCTTGTAACTTGCTTAAAAGTCTTCAATTTCTTGTATGTTACTCAAGAATGGCAAATCCTTCTTTAATCTTCTTGAAGCGGATTTCAGATTTCACAGCACATGTTGTGTCTGTTCTTAGGCTTGGGTCCAACTCCCCCCAGACTGACTGACTTCTGTAGCCATCTTTTTCCTGTCCGTATGAATCTTTTGAATTCTGCTAATAAATGTGGAACAATCGCATAAAACTTGAAGTTGTTGAAAAGAATATGACAAAGACGTGTACTCTTGGAAATTTAGTAAAATGTAGCATTTTGATTTTACCTCTTCCTCTAGCGCTAGCATGTGGAAAGATGTCCACAAATGCAGCTTCTGAAATCTTTAGGCATCACTAATTTTACTATTGGGATTGTGGTATTAGGGGTGTGCAACTAATTAAGGCAATGGTAAAAAAGGCCAATCATATCAAATGTTTGAACTTTAAAATTTCTATGATCTTTATAGATAACCTATTGGTGAACGTAAAGAAATTCATCCCGACCCTGTTACAATAACTTAATCCCTGTGTCCCAAAATTAAAGCTCCCATTTGATACACCATGGAGGGTTAGATAAGATTTTAAGAAGTGACAACTTTGTGCCTCCTTATACTAGTTTCCTTAAAAGTAATGGTTGAGAGTTAGTAATGTCGAATTATTACTGCATTATTATTGACAAAAGAATCCATGTTAAGAAATAGAGTCTTTTTTGAAATGTCCTAAAAGGAAATAGGAGCGATAAGTTTGGGTATGAGTCTAGGAGTAGATGTAAACAAATATTAACCCGCTTAACAAAATGTGATAAGATAATCTAAAATGAGGAATAGATCACAAATGATCCATATGTAATCTGTAATATTTTCAGATGTAGTCTCATTGCATGTCATGTAACTTGTCGCTTGTTGGTTCCAGACACGTGTTAAGGATACTGGACGTGCAGGGCATTGTTTGTGTTGCTTTATGTATTTGGTTGATTCCTGACATGTTTCTGCGTTTTGCACATGCATTAAGCCGTGTTTTGACTTTTGAGTCTTTTGTAGTGTTTGGAGGTGAGCAACATTGAGTCTCTTGTTGCGTCCAAGTTTCAGAGTTGACCATCGGTCAAACCCTTCTTGGTTAGTTTCTTGCCTGTATCTGACATATATCATGAACATGCAGGGAGACCTACGTGAGTTTTTGAAAAAAAAAGGTGCGCTTAAACCGGCAACAGCTCTCAGATTTGCAATGGATATTGCCAGGTTCGTCATGTTAGGATAACGTAATTTCTCTTGTTTTAATTGACAATTAGCATGTGGATAGCAAAAGTTAATTATGATGTTTCATTGAAACACTTAAGAGAAAAAAGGAAAATACTCTATTATGTAGAGGTAGTAGTTTGACATTCGTGCTGCCAGTTGAATGTCGGCTTATAGTGACTGATTTATCCGCAGAACAAAATAATATTTTCTCGCAATTTATTTGGTCTTTCAGGGGAATGAACTATCTACATGAACATAAGCCTGAAGCAATTATTCACCGTGATCTTGAGCCTTCGTAAGTTTGTAGCCTTCCAACTTCTCTCATGTGTAGTGTGTGCTACACAACTGGCAGAATTTTAGTTACGTTTCTTTCTCAAGTTTCTCAAAACGTGCGTTCTTATATTTGAGTAAGATAACAGGAATATCTTGCGGGATGACTCTGGACACCTGAAAGTTGCAGACTTCGGAGTAAGCAAGCTTCTTAAAGTTACCAGCAGACTTAAAGAAGACAGGCCTGTTACTTATGAGGATGCTTCTTGTGAGTATTTTAGCTCTTACTTTCACTATGATTTGTGGTCATATCACCCAAAATTATGAATTGAATGGAGGATCCATTTTCCTTCCCACCTGGGTCCACCACCAACCAGGAGTTCCTCTTATACATTTGATTTTGGCAATAAAAAGATTTGGGTTATTATTGACCCTACATAATAAATGATTGATTGCTGGAATAATTCTCTGTGCACAGGTCGTTATATGGCTCCTGAGGTTTTCAGAAATGAAGAGTACGGGACTAAAGTAGATGTTTTCTCATTTGCATTAATTTTGCAAGAGGTAATGGATATAATGCCTCATGATATGGATAAAGAAAGTTATTTTTGTTTATTTTTTCTGAAAAGGATCTTGATGTGGATTTTATTTCTCGAGTTCTTCTAACAATTTTGTTGGCCACAGAAGATGTCTTCTGAAAGGCCTATAAGAGTAGAAGACTTGAAAGCATAGAAGATTATATTTATGAGCTCTGAGAAACATCTTAAGGATTGTGAAAGGAAAATCAGTTATTTCTTAACTTTGATCATTTTTTCAAGAATTCAAGAGAAAATCTGGACTTTGTATTAGGCCCTTTATCCAAATTCTAAAATATAAAACATGCGCTGATAATCTATTTGTTTCTTATGTTTTTGCCTCTTCTTTAAATTTGCCTTTGTATGTCCTGTTAGCGTGGTATGTTACATTTGGAGATCATACAAACATGATTCTTTATGGAATTTCTTGCTCATACAATGCACCTTTGACAATTTTGGGTTCTTGAGAGGAGATTTGGACAGCATTTCCAATGGCTGCTCTAGATTAAACCCTGTTTCCCGACACTGATAAGCAATATGAAAATGCAATTTTCTTTTTCCATGTTTCTTTCTTGGGTGGGTTACCTTACTGATGTTCATATTCTTAGCTAGCTGCAATTCTTTCCCATCTGGGGTTCTAGTTCATTCATATGAAGTATCTATTACCAAATGATAAGATCTTAATCTTGATAATTTTGAGTTGAAAATTGTGGAACCATTGTATTTGAAGATCGTGCATTATAGCGGCTCTGCTTTATCCTTACAAAGTATTATTGGCATGGGACATTATATGGTTGATACTCCCATGCTATGTTCAAGATATGCTTCTTTCACTAACTTCAATTTTAACAAGCAGGCTTTTGTTTTGTTGATTTTTCTTATTTGCTAAAACTTAGATGATTGAAGGATGCCCACCATTCCATTCAAAGAAAGATCAAGATGTGCCCAAATACTACGCTGCGAAAGAGCGACCTCCATTTAGAGCCTCAATGAAGCTTTATGCTCATGGACTAAAAGAGTAAGTTCTTTTATTTATTTAAAAAAGATGTTTTGAAGCTGACTGGCACCTTTCAGCATGTGCACATCAAGTTTGCATATCTGTGCTCTAATGCTGGAGCAATGGCCTGATGAGCTAACTACTGTGCATTATGCAAACATCTGATGCTTTCACCAATGCCATTTTCTCCTGATATTTTATTTGATACACAGTCATTTATAGTCATTCCCATGCCATTGCCGCATCCACCACCAGTTTTATTGCCCATTATGACTTTTTACAGGTTGATTGAGGTGTGTTGGAGTGATAACCCGGCTAATAGACCGACGTTTAAGCAAATTATTCCCCGGCTGGACGCCATCTACAACAGCTTTGGCCGTAGAAGGCGTTGGAAGGTTTCTCTCCCTCTCTTCCTATCTCCCCATCTCCGTGTCAAGATGCCCTTCTTTATGTTCTGCCCGCCTCTTCTTCCTCATAGATACAACTAGCCACAAAGCAAAGGCGTGTGTGCAAAAAGTAGCCAAAATATCTGTTTCATTTGTGATCCATTAAAGTTTATGATTAATTGGGTCGGTCATGTTAATAACGATGCTACTGTGTATCATTAGATTTCTTCTATTCTCGTACTCAATTTATAAACATGGCATTTACAGGTGATGAGACCGTTGAAATGCTTTCAGAACTTGGCCCGAGATGGTTCTAGTTTGGGCCGAGATTCATCACGTCGATCTGAAGGAAGCATCTAAATTCCGCAGACACGCGGTCTTTTCCTGTCTTGAGGCCCCAGAAGTTGTTAATTTTCCTGAGTAGTGCTGAAAATAGTCAGTGTTCTTGTTCTTTGAGATATATAGGATCATTATTTGTGTTTCATTTGATGATAGTGTAATTTAGGACAACTAGAACCTGTACATTTGTTCCCTTCTTGCGGGCTGAGAACAAGTGATGAGCCGCCACCGTTGTTTCATGAAGTTGCCTATGTCTGTAAATTATTGTAGCAGTTTGGACGCTGCCATTTTAGTTTACAGGACAATGTTTGATAGATCAAGTGATGATGTTAACAGCAGTTTAGTCAATTGATGATTTGCCACAGGCTTCCAGCAGTCTCCTTGCATGATCTTCTGTCTGATTCAAATCAATGCATTTATAAATGAAAACAACATATAGTAAGGTTTAATTGCTTTTCTTGATAAATAATATCATAAATTTAACCAAATAATACCAGATAGTGCATAATTGATCAGCAAAAAGATCAAAAAGAGGGTAGTTGGGAGCAAAAATATCTTTTTATGAGCACGAATTCGGGTCTGGAGATATCACATTCGATATGTTGTCAACATGTGATGTTCAAGAATATAAAGTTAAATTATTCCAAGAACAAAAATGTGGTTAAAAGGTAAAATAAGGGTAAATTATAGTTACATCACCTGAGGTTTGGTATAACTATAAATATTCTCCTATTATTTGAAAAATTGTAAATACCTCTTGAGGTTTGTAATTTTATATCAAAGGTTTAAAATTCATCATTTTGCCCTTGAATTTTTAGTTAAAATTGTAGAAAAATCGACCGATGCAAATTACGTTATTGCTCCTATGTATAAAAAATTTAGGAAACCTCTCATTGCGCATTGTAGTCCAAAAAAATTTAAGAATAATTCAGTTTGCATAAGGGCATTTTGATCAGTTCACCATAAAAATGGAGGGAAATAAGTTATTTGTTAGACGGTTACAAATATCAGGAGTATTTGTTATTTTTCAAACAATAAGGGGGTATTTATAATTATGTGAAACCTCATGAGAGCGTAAAATAATTTGGATTGGACGATGGGAAAACTAGTCTTTGGAGCACCATTCATTTCAATAACCATATTGATCATGTTCTTGGTAAAGGACCACAAACACATTATAAAAGCTGTCTGAACATAAGAAGAAACAGATCTTGAAGCAGTCCATTTTGGACTCCATCTTCCAAAATTATGGAAGCACCACACATACTTTACCTCTCTTAGTATTCCCGGAACACTGATTTAAGGAATTTGCCTGTCTGAAAGAGTAAAATCTGCAGATCAAATCCATAGTTAATGGTAGAAATAACTACGAACAATACCAAATTAATCCAAAACCCTACATTCGTGATCGTAATCTGATACCATATCAGTTAAACTTCTCAATCATAATCAATCGTACGTACAACAGTTAGGTATGTGCATTGAAAACCCTGCAACAATTTCAACATCAAGAACCCTAAAAAACATATCAGGTTTTGTTCTTGGTGGTCCCTTTTTCAAAAGATTATTGGTCCTCATCAAACTTTAGAGCATCTGCTTCCTAGCATATATATGTAAGATCAGAAACCAGAATGATCAACAAAAAAGTAAGATTCTACAGATGAGATCATTCTTTTGATCAAATTTCTACTGTTTACCTTTTAATGTAGCAATTCAAAGGTTGAGTAAAGTATATATGCCTAGGGAAATTAATTAATTAAGAGAGAAATAATTAATGTGAGCTCACCATATTAATTGAATTATTTTATTATAAAGTAAATATTCTCTTATATATCCAAATCAGATCGGCGAAACCGAACCTTAAACCATATACGAATTAGTACATGATAAGTACAATATGTTTGTGATGTAATTGATTTGGATTTCGCCAACTCTACTCCAGACTAGAACTTTCCTGATGGATACAAGATGTTGTGTATTTTGGATCACTCATGTGGTCCAAATATACTAGATACAAACAAGATTATCTTGTTATGGCCATGTGTAGTACTTTTTTTTTTAGTTCTTCTATTACCAATGGTCTACTAATGTACCCCTTATAATTAATTGGGGAAATTGCAAAATTAGTCCCGTATCTTAAGGAGAGTGGCGTTCTTAGTCCCATAACTTTGACACTAGCAATTTTAGTCCTGTAACTTCTGAAAACGTAGCAATTTTAGTCCTCCGACCGAATCTGGGCGAATTTGGCCAAATTTTGGACGATTTTACCCCTTTACAGCTTTAAAATGAACATTTTAGTCCATTTCCATTTATGTTGGCATTTTATCACCCATGCTCCTTAGAAATGGTATCAGAGCCTAGGTTTATTGAAGAAATATTTGTTTATATTACATATTGATATTTTATCCCTAATGGAGGAGATCTTTTAAAAGTATGGAACCGAACGAAAGTTCGAGTTACACTGAAAACAGGGAGTATTTTCAGATTCTGAAAATACAAAAAACAGAATTTCTTATGGAAATTCTTAGAAATATCACCAACAGTCCGAGGTTGGTCGATGCGTCATTTCTTCCTAAAGAAAGAAAGAGAGGAATGGCATAGACATCGCCATGTTCGAGAGACGTTACCGGGAAATGCAGTAAGACGTCTACAGGGAGCTGAGATCCATGGAAGAATCCCAGCCAGGAGATCCGGAACAGGTAGATTCCTGAAAAAATACAGTTCTAAAAATAATGATTAAAGGAACTGATTGGAAGGAACTCGAACCGGATACCTCGAAGTACTCTCAGGACCTTAGAGAGGTACAAAAGACAGTTCAAGACTATGGACATAGGCTAATCCATATACCTATGAAATTAGGGACCTCTTGAACCAAAAGATGGATGAGATCTTAAAAATCCTACCAGATCTACAGAAGGATCTTACAGATCTGAAGATTGAGGTTACAGATCTGAGAAGAAATCAAAGGAATACCCCTGAGACATCCAGATCTCATCAGGAACGCATCAGGATGCCTTGGACCAGTATCTCCTACATCAGAAAGGAAAGGCGAAGGAGATCTCGAAGCCAAAGACACAAGAGGAACAAATCATCGAGATCATCAAATCCATAAAATAATGGAGATATTAGAGTGGATCTATCGGATCTACAAGAGTTAGCTGAATCCTTTTCCCAACTAGGGATTGTGGATTTAGTTAATATTCAAACCAATGAGGTCGCTCCAGCTTTACCACCGCCGGAGGGAAGCACAGGCTCAAATGATCCACCACAGGATCAGCCAATGAGAGAAGGTACAGATTTTCACACCAATGCTACCCCTACCTTCGTGGGGACAAGATTGCGAGAAAATCCAGGAAGAAATCCAAGACGAGTGCCTGAAAACACACCATGGGCAAGGACCATGCTCCAGCCTTACACCCATATGGCACGGTACTCAACCTGGATGTTATCGACTTCCGAAACATCGAGAAGCTGATAGATGAATGGGTTGCAGCCATGAAAATTGCAGCAACTACGTTGGAACTAGACAAGGATAACTTCATAAAACTTTGGAGTTAAGCTTAGAAGGGTCGGTAAAGATCGGATGGGATAATACCCCAGAAGAGACCAAAGCAAGCATCCTTGAGGGAGAGTCTAAAAGTGCAATCGCGGATAGGCTCGGGAGGCTAATCAAGATCCATTTCATCGGAGATGGATACTTCGAAGGAAGCAGAACGGAAAGGCTAGGGAGTATGCACAAGCTCTCTTTGGTCTCGAGTTAAGAAGTATCTGTGCTGTAGACATATATCTATTGGTTCCGCAAATACTTCTTCCAGAAGTGGGGTAACAACCGAAGTAGCCGCCCCAATGTTCTTTGCAAAGATCTGCAGCCCGTGGAGGGAAATGTTGATACAATCTTACAAAGTACCTAGCAGGGCAGCTGGATTCAGTTGCAAGGAGGATGTCTTTTCTTAAAGACAAACTGAAGGATTGGTGTTACCAAGCATCCGTCCAAAAGAACATGAAGAGACTGAGAGGTAAAATCAAAAGAACCCCTCTCTGTTGTGATAATAACGATTTTCCAACTATTATAGGGGAATCAAGCGAGCAAAAGAAGAGGAGAAGCAAGGTGGTGACTCTTATTCCAGGAGGTTCCAGAAAATCCTCTTTTAGAAGAAGATCATGGTGGTCTAAATCAAAAGTCAGATCATACAAATCTGGACAGAAAACAGGACCAACAAGGGTTTCATCCCAAGGATCTAGACGATCAGAGGCGAAATCCACAGGACGAACCCCTACAAGAAGAACTTTCAGAAGAGCCCATACCCGAGCTAATGAAAGATTTTTAAGGATTGCAACTGCTGGACGTGCGGAGCAAAGGGACATATCTCCCCAGATTGCCCGCAGAAACGTGGTGAATTACGCCAGTTTGAAGCCACAAACGACATCCTAGATGCAGTCTACTATGGTGATTTGTACCAATCTACCAATCGAAGATCTTCCTCAGATGAAAGCATCTACGAGGAAGAAATAGAAAGTGATTCGGATGGATCTTCAACCGAATCAGAGTAATTACAAACGAAGGAGATAGGCTCCAAACCTCAGATAGCCTATCAGGATTCTTTTCAAAGTTGACGGTATCAAACAAAACCATGGAAAGAATCATGAGACAAGACTCTAATCTCAGCCCATATGACGGATTTAGGATTGGAGGAATCGAAGAGTCCTTAACCAGATAGGACTAAACCAGAGGAAACATCATATCATCTACAAAGTAAGTTCAGGTGAGTTTGCAATTCCTATGGAACTTACTGGTAATGTTATGGAAATGCAGCTTATTCTAAAGAAGAAATTCTTGAAGAATTAAGTAAACTTAGAGAGGAAGTAGCGTTACTATGAAATGGATCCATATAGGAGCTATTGAAGTAGTAATAAAAGCAACTTTTAAGGAAGGAATTGATTCAGAAATACACCTGTCAATAATGGATAGAAGAATCAATAACTTAAGAGATGGTTGTCTTGGACAATGATAGGAAATTTGTATGCAGGAAAATTGATGTTTGATATTCATCCTAGGATAGCATACAACCTAGCAGACCAAGATTTCAGTAGAGTCTTAACCCTTCATCAGGATTTTAAAAGAAAGGATCTTATGAAAGATGGGAATAGACCATATTCTATAACATATAGAATAGCTTACGCCCTTTCCAACACACATCATTCTGATTTATTTCTTAGGAAAGAGTATATTGAAATTCCTAGAATTTTCAAGGAATTCGCTAAAGTAATGACACCAGATCCTATTAGAAATACCTAGAATAGTGGTGTTGATATCTTGATAAAAAGATCACCCGGTTTTAGATCGAACCCTTAGTTCTAAAACTGAATTTAGTAGCAGGATGTCCTTTTCAGAAGATAGGATTATGGCCTATACGGGAAAGGAACCCGAGTTGTTAAAGCCTCGAGCTATTAGGGTGGATAACGTAAAAAACTTAGGTGCCCTGAAGGCTGGAAACAAATCCAGGTTATATTTGACATCACTAGAACAGAAAATTGTTTTTCCCTGTGATGACTTATACCATCTACAACAACCTGTTGTGGGAAAATATGAAGGTATGCTAGAAATAGCAGGCCATGAGATTATTGTTACAGGTGTTGCAGGACGAGAAAATGGGATAATGACTCTAGGAATAAATTTCCTTGAAGATCATAAACCATGGGGAAGGAAAGGTAATGGTATGGAATTCAGTTTGGATGGTTATACCATTAGAATGAATGACGAGCCCCTTTTCTATATACATATCTGTTGGTATGTTGTATGAACAATATAAGTCAGAATATTTTGCAGCTTATATTGACTCAGGATCAGGGATTTGCACGGCAAAACCTGGTGTTTTCCCTAGCGAAGCTATGGAATCCTTACCCATTATTGCAGGAAGGGATTTTTCACAAAAAAATTCTGTACTCAATAAGGGTATACGAGAAGCAAAAATCATGATTGGAGGAGCATTTGGAACACCCTGGTTCAAGGTAAAGACGCCTCCTATTTACTTTCATGATACAGGAGCAGATATTTTGTTAGGTAATAAGTTCATCCAAACCTTTGCAAAATATGTCCAGGATAACCACAAAAATCTGTTGATTTTTACTACTAACTGTGTAGCGAGATACAGGTTTTGCGAAGAGAAAAAGGCATTTAACAGGATAATGCCTATAAATTTTCGCAGCAAACGTGGTGATGATGCCAAATTAACCCATCCAAAAATGCAGGATAAAAGAAAATTTGGTAAGGCTCTTTTGTCTTTCAGGCAACAGGGCTTTGATGATGCTTCGGAAGAAGATCTTAGGATCTTAAAGGAAGCTATACAAGAATGCAGGTCGATGGACATGGACGGAGAAAGTAAACTTTCTCTCGAGAATGTCAAGAGACTTATTCAAAGGAATTTCAGTGAGAATCCTTTGGCATGGTGGATAAAAACAAGATCGAGGCTACTCTAAAGGTCAAAGAGGAATGCAAGTACGAGTATGTCCGATACAAGCCCATCCAAATGAACATGGAGGATAAGAAAGATATGCAGGAGATCATCAAAGAGCATATCAATCTTAGACTCATTGAGCCTGGAGTCTCTGCCTATAGTAGCCCTGGTTTTCTGGTAAGAAATCATGGTGAGATAAAAGAGTAAACCCAGGTTAGTTATTAACTATCAAGGCATCAATAGAATATTACAATTTGATGGTTATTATATCCCAAGTAGAGAACACTTAATTGATTGCATTAAAGGTGCTAAGTGTTTTCTAAGTTTGATTGCAAATCTGGATTCTATCAGATTAAGATGGAAAATGACTCAAAGAAATATACTGCATTTTCCACACCTCATGGACAATATATTTGGAAGGTACTTCCAATGGGACTTGCCAATGCACCCCAGATATTTCAAAGACGAAGATGAGTTGGTAGTTTACACGGACGCCAACGATTACAGATGGCAGCAGTGCTCATGAGAAAAACGGCTACTGGCGAAGAGCCATGTAGATACTCAGGAGGGTTGTTCACCGAACAACAAGCCAAATTTATGGCATATTAACGAGAAGGAATTCTTTGCAGTTTGGAAGGCTTTCAAAAAAAATGGCCTTTGTTCTTACTAGCCAAAAAATTTACATTAAAAGTTGATAATACGAATGTTAAGGCTTTCTTAAAAAATAAACTTGAATCAAAGATTGAGAAAGCTCGTATTATTAGGTGGCAGGCAGAATGCCAATATTTTGTTATGATATTATCATTATCAAAATCTCATGAAAATGTTCTTGCAGATTTCTTAACAGAGATGGAGCAGCTGAAGCAGACTCCGTTATCATCAGGCTCAGACACCTCAGGGAGAACCTTGAGGAGATTGATAAGAGATTTGGACAGCTAACAATTAAAGCCCAAATAGCTGGCCAAGTCCAACGAGCTGATCTGGACACCGTCCAGAGCGCCATCAGGAGTACCAAACTTGCTGCAAGCTCGTTATGGGACGACCCACTGGAACCAATTCGAAAGGCGTCATCTTCGGTGATAGCCGAGAATTAAGAGAGCAGGGCTCTAAACCTGCAATTAGAGAACAAGGCTCTAAACCTGTAGCGGCAGATTTAAGTACTGCTTGCACAAGGCCATCACCAGACTCTGGTGAACAGGCAAAAGTTGAGTTACAGGAAGTGCAAACTCCTGATAATTCAAGTCAACCCAGCACCTCTGGGGTAAAAGAGAAGAGATTAACCTTAGCCAATGACGGGCACCTCTAAGGTTAATACTAACGAAGCTTTATCTTCTGTTTCCGCTTGGCAGGATTATCAGAGATCATGGGAGTCGGTAACTTGTTTTCCCGTAAAGGTATAAGCCCAGGCAAGACCATCGTAGACACATCCGGAAAAATATAACAGAATCTGGATGATCGAAGGGTCTAAACCAGAAGAGGTACGAGAGTGGTATGATTTTGGAGCCCTTGCTTCAGTTCATACTACGTCACCAAGCTTTCCGGAAATCTCAAAGCTTCCGGAATGGATTAGTGGGGCGGTATATGACGCATGGCAAACAATCCCCACCTTAAACGAGGAGATATTTTGGAGCTCAAGTTCATTCCATAGCTCCAGAAATCGCAGGAAAAAGGGTCTCACCCAGCATTCCATTTCATCAAACTGCAGAGACCAGACATGGTAGCATTCAACCGAGTCAAGGCTGCCACAGGAGAGGCTCCCCTGGTATCTTCCCTTAGTGAAGATGACATATCCACCAGAAGAGCATGGGGATACTGGGTCTGTCTCACAGAGATGGATAAAGTCAAATATCCATTTAAAATATTTTCCAATAAATTAAATGGATCATTCCTGTTAAACTCCATGACAGGAAGTACTGAGTTTGCAGAAAGCTTGTTTGAAAAGAAAAGAATGCTTATATGGGAAAATAAGTTTGCCTGCAACAGAGAACACAAGGAAGAAGGCATGCAACATGATGCATGTAGGACAATGGCATAACCACTTATGCCCTTGTTGTGAAAAACAGGAAAAGCCCTTGTTCGGAACAAAGATTCGGGTAACTCAAAATAAACCCGAACCAAACCAGAGAAGGGCAAAAGAAAGGATTTTTACAAAGGGAGGTAAAACCCTCAAGATGTAAAAAATCAAAAGGGGGACTGTCGGCAGAAGAAGACAAAAGGGCCAACAGTCAGAAAGACAAAGGACACCAGCTGGCAAGCACATGGCCGACAAGGCATAATGACCACAGCTGGAAAGATGAAAGACAAAGTTGGTGACGAACGCAGTGACGTCACCCAAAAAACAAGATTGAAGTCCGGGTTTGAAGTCCACGGACTATTATAAATAGAGAGCTAGGAAGCAGATGGGGATCATCAGAAAAACTTCTCCAACTCTTTCAGAAAAATAAATCGTGTCTTTAAATTCTCTAAGTAGTAGATATCCAGTGTATGGGGTTATGAACGTGTCAAGTCTTATCCATGAGAGGCTAAATAGTTTTCTCCTGATAGAGGTATAGTATCTATGTAATATTTCAAGTATTTCTTCAATAAAATCAACACCCCAAGGCTCTGTTCAATTTGTTTATCCAAACTTCTATTAAGTCTCTATTTCGAAGTACTTTTACACCCTAAGGTAGGAAACGAAATAGGGTTGTGCTGTTTGTGCTGAAGGAGCCAAGTACCTGCGAACCATCTACTGCGGTAGTGTGGTTGAAAAGAGCCGTAAAAACGAGGACTTGAATACCCGGTGGCAAGGCGGTCAAAACCCGGTATGAATTTATAGAGGCTTAATTTTATTTCGGAAGCATGTTGGGCCTTACTAAGAGCATGTGATGGACTATGGAGCTTTTTCCATCAAAAGCAAAATGGTCATAAAATGGGCTAAAGGACCAAAACTGCGAACAGTTGAAAGATACAGGACCAAAATCGCCATACCCAAAGTTAGAGGACTAAAATTGCCAACCCCCTATACTTATAGGACCAAAATTGCAATAAGCCCTAATTAATTCCACCAATGGTAAGTGCATTGGAATGTATTTTAGAAAGAGTGCTTGGGGAGATACTAGAGTTCATTACTTCAAGGTCATTTTTCATCCAAATCCTAATGAAAGAGGGTTAATTGTAAATGGTAAAATCTCAAAAGGGTGTAAGTGTAATTTTAAATTCTGATAAAGTTGCAAATTAGTCCTGTATATAAGGGGGGTGGCAAAATTAGTCCTGTAAGTATCGAACTGAAAATTTTGGTCTTATAAGTTTCGATTTAATGGCAATTTCAGTTCTTCGGGCCAAAACATGTCGAAAATTAATCAGAAAAATTGGGGATTAGGATTTGCCTGCCAACTAGACTTGACTACAACACATGACATCCTACGTGGATGCTTGGCAGGCCAAATGGACGAAAGAAAACACCCTCTTCCCAACTCCTCCTCACAAAGAAGAAAGGGGCAGGGGGACGATAAGGAGGCCCATGACGTGAATGGCGCTATTGACAAAAACTGAACGGAGGGATGTGTGCGTCATGAGGAGCACACAGCATATTGGTCCGCAGAAGAGATGGTCTCTAGCGACGGAGATACGGTGGAAAAATAGTGGCGAGGCGGCGAGAAAAGTAGCGAAAATGACAACAGAGAGAACCGACCGAATAGTGGATGACAATGGATGGGCCTGGGTGCAATGAACTCGCCGGAGGATGGGGAGTTGATTTGTGGTGGTCTCAAACGATGGGTAGGTCGGATAGCACGAATCGAAAAGAGAGGGAAAATAGATCTAGAATTGTAATCGGGTCGATTAGGGGCGCGTTTGAACTCCAATTGAAACACGCATTGCATGGTCGGAGCCGGAGACTCGTCGGAAAAAAAATTCCGGCCACCGACGGTGACGGTGAGGTAGTGGTGGTGGTGGCCGACAATAAGGTGATGGTGGACAGTGAGCCATGTCAGCTCCACGTAGGACGCTGACTGTGTAAATGATGTCCATTTGGATGCCGAAATCTTAAAGCCCCAATTTGATTTGTTAATTTCCGGCGACTTTTGATCGGAAGGACCGAAATTGCTACAAATTAATATATAAATGACTAAAATTGTCAGTCCCATAGTTATGGGACCAACTTTGCCACAACTATACATATAGGATTAGGTTGCAATTTTGCCTTAATTTTTTTGAGAAGGCGGAAGTGTAAATTTTACAATTTTAAAGGAAGTTTAAGTGTAATTATTAACCCTTTTCTTTTTATTTCATGTAAATTAATTTAGTTCAAATAACTAGTATAGGCGGAGGGAGCCAGACGTTGGGTTTTAAGAAATTTTCTATTATCTTACCTTAAAACATGTTAATTTTTTGTGATATGAGTTATTTAGGTGATAAAAAAAATCATGTATTAATTATATTATATTTATTTGAATTGTTTGGGATTTGTACTGGGTTTGGGCATAAAAATTGATGCCCTATAATGCAAAATAAATACCTTAAAAAGATATATTGAACAACTTATTCGACCTAATCGGGACTTGTGGAAATCAATCCTTCAACCCATCCCTATTATTGAATGTACCTAATTTGGCCATGGAAAATGATAACTCTTATATATTGGACAAATTAAGAGACTGTCAACCCTTTTCTTTTGGCTGGAGAAAAATGATCTGTTCATATTTAATATATCAAGATTGGAATAAATGCAAAGAAGGTACCATACTACAGGCCCCTTTGCAATTTCGATACCGTACTTTTCAAAAAAATCAATTTCAGTACCACACAATAAAGAGTCTGGCAAGTTTGATACCGCATTTTATGAAAGTCAGACAAGTTTGATATCGTAGTTTATAAAAGTTGCAAATATAGTACATTAGTTTTAAAACTGACAGTTTTAGTACCAACCCTCATCTTTTGATAATATCATTTCTAGTCCCCTAAATTTATTTTTCGCGTGGTTTTGGTCCGTTTTTGCCCAAATTTTCAGATTTAGTACCCTATGCACGAAAATGGTATCAGAGCCTAGGTTTATTGAAGAAATAATTGTTATATTACACATTGATATTTTATCCTAACGGAGGAGATCTTTAAAGGTATGGAACCGAACGAAAGTTCGAGTAACATTGAAAACAGGAATATTTTCAGATTCTGAAAATACAGAAAACAGAATTTCTTATGGAAATTCTTAGAACCATCGCCAACAGTTCGAGGTTTGGTCGATCCGTCACTTCTTCCAAAGAAAGAAGAGAGGAATGACACAGAAATCGCCATGTCCAAGAAGCGCTACCAGGAAATGCGGTGAGGCGTCTACAGGGAGCTGAGATCCATGGAAGAATCCCAGCCAGGAGATCCGGAGCAAGTAGATTCCTAAAAAAATACAGTTCTAAACATAATGATTAAAGGAACTGATTGGAGGGAACTCGAACCGGATACCTTAAAGTACTCTCAAGACCTTAGAGAGGTCCAAAAGACAGTTCAAGACTATGGACATAGGTTAATCCATATACCTATGAAAATAGGCATCTTGAACCAAAAGATGGATGAGATCCTAAAGATTCTACCAGATCTACAGAAGGATCTTATAGATTTGAGGGCTGAGGTCACAGATCTGAAAGAAACCAAAGGAATACCCCTGAGACATCCAGATCTCATCAGGAACGCATCAGGGACGCCCTTGGACCAGTATCTTTCCTACATCAGAAGGGAAAGACGAAGGAGATCTCGAAGCCAAAGACACAAGAAGAACAAATCATCGAGATCATCAAATCCATAAACTAATAGAGATATCAAGAGTGGATCTATCGAATCTACAAGAGTTAGCTGAATCCTTTTCCCAACTAGGGATTGTGGATTTAGTCAACATCCAAACCAATGAAGTCGCTCCAGCTTTACCACCGCCGGAGGGAAGCACAGGCTCAAATGATCCTCCGCAGGATCATCCAATGAGAGAAGGTACGGGTTTTCACACCAATGCTACCCCTACTTTTGTAGGGACAAGATTGCGAGAAAATCCAGGAAGGAATCCAAGACGAGTGCCTGAAAACACACCATGGGCAAGGACCATGCTCCAGTCCTTACACCCATATGGCACTGTTCTCAACCTGGATGTTATCGACTTCTGAAACATTGAGAAACTAATAGATGAATTGGTTGCAGCCATGAAAATTGCAGCAACTACGTTGGAAATAGATAAGGATAACTTCATGAAAATGGCCTTTGTTCTTACTAGCCAAAGAATTTGCATTAAAAGTTGATAATACGAATGTTAAAGCTTTCTTAAAAAAGAAACTTGAATCAAAGATTGAGAAAACTCGTATTATTAGATGGCAAGCAGAATGCCAATATTATTGTTATAATATTGTCGTTTATCAAATCTCATGGAAAATGTTCTTGCAGATGGAGGACATTAGCAAAAACTTCTCCAACTCTTCAGAAAAATAAACTGTGTCTTTAAATTTTCTAAGTATTAAAATATCCAGTGTATGGGGTTATCCCCAGCGAGTCAAGTCCTCTTATCCATGAGAGGCTAAGTAGTTTTCACCTCCGATAAAGGAATAAAATATCTATGTAATATTTCAAGTATTTCTTCAATAAAATAAAGACTTCTGTCCAATTTGTTTGTCCAAAATTTTATGAAGTCTCTATTTTGAGTACTTTTACGCCCTAAGGTAGGAAACGAAGTAGGACTGTGCTGTTTGTTGCTGAAGGAGCCAAGTACATGCGAACCATCTGTTGCGGTAGTGTGGTTGGAGAAAGAGCCGTAAAAACGAGGACTTGGAATACCCGGTGGTAAAGCGGTCAAACTAAGTTATGAATTTATGGAGGCTTAATTTTATTTTCGAAAGCATGTTGGGCCTGATCAGAATTGAATTGCATGGGTGCTATTTCTGAAAAAAAAAAAATATTTTGGGACCAAATCTGATACTTTCTAAAGGTTGAGGGGCTAAAATGAAAGAAAAGTACCTTATTTGCAAGTCTCTGTAAACTACAGTATCAAAATTGTCTATTTTAGAAAATGTGATACCAAATTTGCAAGAGCCCCTATAATGTGGTACCAGAAATGCACTTTTCTCATCAAGATTCAAAGATCAATTAGGTACAATAGACTAGTTAAGTACAATTGATATATAATTCTTATTTTAAATTAAAACAAGAAAGAAATTACTATTATAGGCCGGTGAGGCTCGAATTCCAATAAAATTCAACCGTTTGAGATTATACCGAGACACAATTGAAAGAGGATGGATTATTACAGGATATTTGGAGATATAATTAAATGTATTTTTGGTCATATAACTTATTCATTTGATATTTTTATCCTTTAATGTTTTAGGGTAGTATTTTAGTTTTGAATCTTATTAATTTTTGCAATTTCAATCTTTTTGTTCGCCGGTTCACCTCTATCGGCGAAAAGAGTGAATTTCGACAAAAAAAGGACTGCAATTGCGAAAATTAAAAAGATGCAGAACCAAAATGCTACTTTAGAAAGTTAAAGGACAAAAATGCTAACAGAATTGGGCCAATAGGAACAGAAATCCCAATTTTACATGCGTTTTTCCGGCGACAAGGGTGAATTCCAGCGAATTAAGAAGGACTAAAATCACCAAAATTTAAAAAATATATAACCAAAATGCTATTATAGAAAATTAAAAGACAAAAATACTAAATGACCTAAATTACGAGATAAAAAATGCATTTAATTCTTTAGAGATAAGTCATGACTAAAGTGAAATATTGAAAAGTAAATGTATATGACGTAAAGAGATCTGGCCACGAAATCAAAGTGATAGATTAGATTACAAATTAATTAATAGCAACCACAAATAATATTACAATTATTCTTGAAATGCAGTTATAGAATTTATGCAACAATTCGTCCAGGGAGAAGCCTAATTGTCATTGATCTTATTACCCATTGATTAATTAATGATTGGATCGTTTCAAATATAGAAGGTAAAAACAGCGATCAATTTGTAAAGATGTTAGGACAAAAGTGGACACCTCACATGAATAACCCTATGGCAACAGTTTGGCATCTCCATCAATTATATATACACAATTGATCCTCAATGACCTGCACCTGGTCATCGTCTCGTTCATGTCCAAATCCTTCAACTTAATCTATGTGCACGCGCAGCCTGTATTTTTTATACAGCGTACACGTACCATTTTTTTTGCATTTATCATCGTATAAATACTATACAATCAGTTGTATATACATAAATGCATGAGTTGTCATAAAGAATGATATATCCATCTGATAAGAGCATTGGTTTTAAATAGCAAGACAGTGTTGAGGCTAATGAGAAGCGGAAACACACCCCATTCAGATGCTAAGTCAACTCACGGGATCGATCATAAGACGGACCGCCTAAACTTAACTAATATATACAATCAATTATACGTATCCGTAATTGAAAGAGATCGATGATCAGGAAAATCATGTTGATTATGATTTCATCGAGATAATAATTTGCAAGAACAATTAACTAGCACATGATCCAAAGGCCAGAAACACATCCAAGAAACAAACACGAAAGATTTCATTGGTTCTATGTGAGAAAGAGAAAGGCATACGCATCCAAGTGACGGAGGGGCCGGGGCCGGGGTCGGGGCTTGAGAACTCTGATGAGATGACCAACAGCCTTCATATAATTATGAATCATATATAGCTAGTATTTTTTGGTCCATTGATCTCATTGACATTTATTTAATGAAGCTTACCATGCAAACTTGTTAAGGGGTCTTTTCTACTGTAGCAGTAGTCTCATCTTTTTTGTTTGTCCACCCATAATTATGTACCTCGTACGAGACTGTAATGAAATTTAAGGAAAAAAAGTACAAGTAGCGGTATAACAATAAAAGTAAATGAAAAAAATATCAAAGATAAGGATCAAATCATAGTGGAAGTATGGTTTTTCTTCTTCTTCTTCTTTTATTTTATTTTTGGGTGGGGGGTGGGGGGTGGGGTGGGTGTAATGAAGGAACTAATGGCTCAGGAGAGCTTGGAAATGAGTGAATTGTCCATTTACCCTGTGTTTTCTACCCCCCTTTTACTAGAAACCACTAGAAAAGAGATGCTCAATTAATACCCATGCTTTTACACACACGAGAGAGAGAGAGAGAGAGAGAGAGAGAGAGAGAGAGAGATATGTTGTCAACAAATTAAGTTTGATCAGTTGTTTGCAATAATCATGCAACTGAAAAGTGATTGTTTACTTTATAAATATACACAGTATTAAAGTGCAAGTGGAGTTCTCTTCCATTTTCTGCATCTCTTCCTTGCAGATTTGAGAGGCAAAGACAAAGGCAGAACAAAGAACAATTACCTATAACCGGCCCTCCTCAGTCTCCACCACCTGCAGGTCGGTCAAGTTACAAATCAATGTTTTGTTCGTCATCAAGCAAGAAATGTGATATTTATGCTGCCCATGAAACAATTCTTGACCATCTTTTTCTTGTAATCAAGCTGAAAAAACAGCAAACATATATATGATGTTGTGGTTGTGTTTGGCAGGAAAAATGGCGTTCCAGAGTGATCAATCAAGGGAAATGTCTTCGGAGAGGAAAAGTGGGAGGGGGAAGATCGAGATCAAGCGGATCGAAAACACGACGAATCGTCAGGTCACCTTTTGCAAACGCCGCAACGGCCTGCTCAAGAAAGCCTATGAATTGTCTGTGCTTTGTGATGCTGAGGTTGCCTTGATTGTCTTCTCTGGCAGAGGCCGTCTCTATGAGTATGCAAACAACAGGTACCTACTTGTTTTTACTCTACTAAAAACACATGAAAAAAGATTAATTGACTTTCTTGGAGGATCTGGGCCGAGCTTGTTTCTCTTGTTACAGTTTTATGCTTCCTTGAAGAAAGAAGGGTTTAGGGTACCTTCTTTTTTCTTGTTTTCTTTTGTCCATTTAAAAGGGGCACTAAATAGTTCAAGATTGATATGTTTTTATTAGGGAAGGTTTTGATCAGCTCAAGGAAGACAGTGAGGTTTTTTTTATTGACATGGGCTGTTCAGTTGTCTTTCTATCTTTTCCTATTTTGTATTTGCCCTTCACTGTGCTTTATGGGGGTTTCTCTATTTATAATCCCATTTAGTCCATGTTTTTGTAAATGCAAAGATCTCTTACAAAGGATAGAGAGAACAACATCAGTATAGGAACTTTGAGATCAGCTTCTCTATCTTCCTCAATTCTTTCTTCTCTCTCTTTCTTTCTCTCTCATCTGTGAATCTTGCAAGGTGTCAAAGGTCCATATGTCCGTCCACTCAGTCATCTCTTTGACGCTTCCCTTAACTCAGAATCGGTTTTTAGCATCAGCAAGGTAAACAAAAGGGCTCTAGCTGCAAGAAAAGATGTCATAGCCTATTAACAAATCACACTAGCTAGGGTTCTTTTTTCTGTTTCTCTAAATGACTTAATGAAGGTTCAAATTAGGGTTTCAAAATTATTGTCCACATCTCCATAATGTTCAAATTCATTAAAATGGTTTCCACTTTTTCTACACATCTGCAATTCAAAAACTTACCCTAATTAGGGTTTTTACAATTTGTTATCTTTCATGAGTACCCCCTACCAAATCCGGAACCAAAAAAAACGATTTTTTGGTTGTAGATCTAAACATGCGATTTCAAAAATTTGATGGGTTTTCTTTCTTTCTTTTTTTCTTGAACCCTTTCTTTATTTTCTTGTTTAGTTAGATATAACATGGATATAGATTTGGGTGATCAGTTACAAGAATCTTTGGTCACGTCACGCCAGATTTTCTTGTTCTTTTGATTTTGGACAAGAAGTGATGTATCTTGATACCAACCAATATACGATGTTATAACTCTCTTACCTTCTTTCTCTTACACGACACAGACACAGAGCCCAAATTTGTCTGTGGACTGGGGAAAAGAAAACAGAAATCCCATTGATTTTCTTGGTGTTAAATCAGTTTGAGGCTTTTCACAAAGCTTTGAATCTCTTGAACTAAAACGGGAAAGAAACAGAAAAGTGTAAGAGGTGACAAAACCAATGAAAATCTTAATTTTGGTCATCTTATTACAACCTTCTTTAAACAACCCATCACCCACGACTTCCCTTTTTTCAAAGAAACCATCTCTTCATTTTCATAAAAATTCTATGTATGTATAATTTATTAGTGAGAGGGTGAGTCAGAGATCAGAGACATGTGTACGGCCACTGGCCAACCAATGGGGGAGTTCTGAAATTCTGGTTTCTTTTGGTTCTTTCCATGCATGGGGATGGCTGCTGCTTGCAAATGGACGGTTCTGATGCACTCAGAATTTTGAAATGATCAAATATTTTGGTTTCTGCTCTAGGGTTCAAAGGTGTAGTTAATGGTATCATCCATGGTAGAATAGAAGGATTTACAAGATCCCTCAAAAAAAAAAGAAAAAAAATTTATAAGATATGACCTAGAAGTATGGGCCAATGATATTGAGAGGTTCAGTGCCAGCTTGGCAAGGGCAGCCAATCAGTGCATCGATGAAATTAAGGTATCTGCAGAACTGAGAAAATAAGGGGAAGTTGCCTAAATGTTGGGGTTCTTTTTTCATTCTTACAACATTAAAAATCTTGTCACTTTTGACAGTTTGAGTAGACAGGCATTGGAATCACAAGATACATCATTCTTACTTTAAGGAAGAAACACTCATCTACTTCTCAAATCAGTTCTTGGTCATGGATTTTGCTAAGTCAGATTGCATATAAATTTTCATTATTAAATTTATTAGCAAGTAAATATATATGAATTGATATATTTTGGTAGCAAGTATTGAAATTTTACTTGCAAATCAGCTCGATACTGATTTTTTTCATAATTAATTGAAGTAATTTTCTTGTCCCGTTTACTTTGATATATTAGCTGAATAAAAAAATTAGTATATGATAATATATTGTTTACTTTCATGTATAGGGGTCCTGTACAATTACAGGGCCTTGTATTAATTACTGTTACACTTGCATAACTTATTCCACTTATACCACCAAAGTTGGTGGTATAAGTTATTATGTAATTTGTACAACAATAAATGCAAGGGGCAAAAGTCCATCTTACCCTAAAATAATAGTGGATTACGTGTCATTGATGGGCTAATCAATAATTATGCCATCCAACACAAGTAAATACAACAAAGTAAACACTTCACAGATTTTATCAGAATTTAATGATATATGTAAGTAAACACCTTACAATTTATATAAGACTTTTCAATCATTCCATTTAGTTCAAAATAATCATATCACTCGTTTCGTTTTCAAAAAGTAAACGGGCCATAGTGTTTTGGTCAACTTTACAAAGTTTAGGTATTTTAACTCCACAATCTAAAGGGTGACTTATGGCATTAATTTTCTTGAAATATCCTTAGGCTTTCTTCATGGTAAAAAAACAAAGAAACCACAATAGGAAAATTAAAAAGTAGAGACAAGAACATGGGAGTGAGTGGAAATCATCAAACTTTGAGCTTCATATATATTAATTAATGTTGGTCTTTGAATCTTAGGGTGGTTGTTAATTATAATGTGATGTAGATAAAGATTGTGTTTATGTCTGAAGACTGCAAATAATTGCTGTATATTTCTGAAGCAGTGTCAAAGCAACCATTGAGAGGTACAAGAAAGCAACCTCAGATTCCCCAAATAGTGGCTCCATTTCTGAAGCCAATATTCAGGTACACACACATTCAGGTCATTCTTCTTGCTGTTTAACTTGTCATCATCTTCTTCAACAGGCGGGTTCGTATCCGATTCCCAAGCACAAATTCTAACACATTTATGTAATAATTAATATTGTCAGTATTACCAGCAAGAAGCTTCCAAACTGCGCGCACAAATCAGCAATTTGCAGAATCAAAACAAGTATGTAAGATAATTTTCATTGACTCATGATATCAGACACGAAATATCTACCATGATGCAATGTTACGCTATTGTAATAACATTAATTGGAGATTCAGGAACATGTTGGGTGAGTCATTAGGGGCTTTGACACTGAGGGAACTCAAGAATCTGGAGAGCAGGGTTGAAAGAGCAATTGCCAAAATTCGGTCCAAGAAGGTTCTATTTATTATAATTTGCATATATTATTGATGTATATAATTTAATTTAGCTGATCATGATCAATATTAATACTAGTTGCTATGATATATCCTTGTGTTGTCTCACAGAATGAGCTGATATTTGCTGAAATTGAGTTCAAATGCAGAAGAGGGTAAGTAGTGTCTTGAAATATTTTGATTTCTCCTTAATAATTTGAACTTCATTCCAAATTAGCAACAGAAATTTCAACTGTTTTCTTGCAATTCAGTCTGTGTCTGAAAAAATTCTTGCCCGGACCAAGTTTAACTGAGCAAGTGTGATACACTTACTACGTGATTGGTTACTTTTTCTAAACTGTACACCAATCACACGGCAAGTGTATTGCACTTGTTATATGATCAGTTCAGGTTTGATCGAGCCAAGTTCGGACTAGAATTTGCCCTGTGTCTATTTATATGCTCATGAGATAAGCTACCTGATTATGTTTTCTTTTTTCTTCTCATGCCAATAATATCGGCAGCAGGAGATTGACTTACATCACAATAATCAGTTCCTCCGATCAAAGGTCTCTCTCTCTCTCTCTCTCTCTCTCTCTTGTATGGAAATTGAATATGAGTTTGTGTGAGTTGTGTAGATAGCTGAAAGTGAGAGAGGGCAGCATCACATGAATTTGATGCCAGCAGGAAACGGCTCTGATCAGTATCATGATGAGTTTGTTCAGCCTCAGCCGTTTGATGCTCGAGACTATCTTCAAGTCAATGGGCTGCAACCACATAATGGTTTATCTAGCAACTGCAAGACCAACCACCTCTTCAGTTAGTGTAAAGATCAGTACCAACACCACTGCATCTATGCATGTACTATGTGCTTCATTTTTACCATATTTTTGTCTTAACAGCTGATACAAGTAAAAGAGCCCCCAGTTCCGCACGTTGTTCCCTTTCCGTTAAGTTAAAAACTCGGTTCATTAAGTAAAGACGAACAAGTTTAATCGAGTCTTAGAGAAGACGGACGAGCAAAGATTAATTAGCTAGAGCAAGAATCTTGCTTCTTGATTGATACTATATGTATGTCACATTGTCTCATCAGTAACTAAGTCTCTTGTTATAATGTTAATTAAGTGATCTATCATATGAGTTTCTAATAAAGCCAAAATGTTCCATGCCGCGCAGCTAGCGTTGAGTCTTCACGATAGATTTCTTTCACGAATATTGTTATTTAGTTCAAGTCGAGTTTGGCTAGATTCGCGATTCTTGCAATGGGGTGAGTGCTTCATTGGTTAGTAATAAAGTGGAATAATTACATCTGCACTCCGAATCTATGATATGTTTGCACAAACCATCCTCCTCTTTTGAATAACCATGGAAACTGTCCATAACAACCAGAAAACAAAGACAGTTTGTGTAATAATGTTGATATTTTCGGTACGTGTATGTGAAATTTTCCAAAAGGTAAAGGTGGTTTGTAGAAATGTCCATTAAATAGGAATGAGTACGTAATCAAACTATAGATTAGGATTTAGGGAGTATAAATGTAATTATTCCTGATAAAATACTTAGCTCATTGTTAGGGAAAAACCTATATGATCATAAATGCTATGTAATCACCTAGCTATATGCTTTTAATTGGCTTTAATATATTTTTGGTCCCGTAATTATAACACTTTAGCATGTTTATCCTTTATCTTTTTAGGGTTATAAAATAATTTTGTAATTTTTTGATATTTCGTGATTTTGGTCCTTCCGATGTTGGATTTTGCAAAAGTTGCCGGAACAAATCATGTGTAGCTCATGATTTTGATATTTTTTATCCTTTACCTTTTTAGGAGTTACAAAAAGAGTTCTGTAACTTTTTGACATTTCAACAATTTCGATTCTTCCAGTGATGAATTTTGCAAAAGTTGTCAAAATAAATCATGTGACACGTCATTTTGTCTTTTTAAATTTACGTCCATGTTGGCAAAAGGAAACCAATCCGAACAAAAGCCTCAATTTAAATGAGCCGAGTGAGGCGCACATGATTTATTCCTGCGACTTTTGCAAAATCCGGCATCGGAAGGACTAAAATTGTGAAATATCAAAATGTTACAGGACCCTTTTGACAATCGTAGAAAGATAAAGGATAAAAAAATTAAAGTACCAAAATTACAGGGTCAAAAATATATTTAAGCCCTTTTAGTTGATAGGTAAATATCAATTACACAAAACCAGCTGATTGCATATATTCCTAATTTTATTTCTCAGCAAAGAGTTTCAGAGCTGATCCAGCCAAACTTGAACAATCATATAGCAAGTGCAAATACATTGCTGTGTGATTGGTGTACAATACAGAAAAAGTGACCAATCACATAGTAAGTATCATACTTGCTCTATAATTAGTTTGGTTTGGCCAAACCTGATTCGGACAATATATGAATTGAAA
Source organism: Sesamum alatum (assembly GCA_034509735.1). Lineage (NCBI taxonomy): Eukaryota > Viridiplantae > Streptophyta > Magnoliopsida > Lamiales > Pedaliaceae > Sesamum > Sesamum alatum. Next base: position 7,621,331 of record JACGWO010000008.1, on the reverse strand, counting down.
ATGAAATTTTATAGTTGAGCGAGACGACGAATGTCGAACGGGTAAGCATCGGAGGGTAGCACTGCGGTGTACGCTCTTTGTGCCATGGCGCGGTTCATAAATTTCGGTAGGATGAAAATTGTCCCAAAAAATGTACTCATCTCTGTTGCTACATGGAACTTTACCGGCAACACATTGTCCCTAATTTGTGAATCTACTTGGCAGCAATGCAGTATACCAAACTTTAATACCTGAAATACACGTCTATAATTAATTAAATCACTGAAATTATAAATAAATATATATGTAGGTAATTAAGTTGGAATAAATATGTACATATTAATGATAAAGTAGTAATTAATTTACCCAAGGCCGAAGGATCTATCCCCGTAGAAATGCTGGTGTAGTCTATCATGATAAATCGGGCGTCGGGCAGATCGGTGTTGAGGGTGTCTATGAGTCGCCTCAACCTTTTATTGAATGGCTGAGCGACTTTAGTAATGGATTGGACGCAAGCAGTTCCATTCGCATATAGAGGTAGGCAACCTATCTCACCCACCCCCGATGTCGCTATTTTTCTTGCTCCATACCTGTACAACGTCTTTAACCGAAAGCACAAAATTATTTTTTGTTAGTATTTGGTTCATGAAAAAGTAAGAATTATTTACCTTAGTATTATTTTTTAAAAAAGATTCAGAAACTCTTTAGATTTGTGGGAAAAATCATAAATCTTTGTTTTATAGAACATAATAAATTGAGAAAATTATTTTTTAGTCCGCTAAGTATGCCCAATATTAATTTTAGTTCAGTAACTATGCTCATTTTTTCTAAGTCAGTAACTTGCAATATTAATGAGATTTAGTCCGAACTAGAGTTTTTTACTCAATTTTCCAACAATATTGTAAAAATTAGCTGGAAAGCGCCCACGTAGCAGATATTTGGTTAATTCCCGACAACTTATATACATGTAGAGCCACGTGTAATGACACATGACATTAATACTGGGCTGGACATTATTTAAAATACATAATTTTCAAAAAAAAAATATATAAATATTAGTTGGTTATAAAAATTATATTTTATTAATTAATTTGAATAATTATTTAGTTAGATGTATTTATTAACTATTTTTTTTAATTTTCTTTTAATGATTTTTAATTAAATTAACTAAAAATATATTATGTTTTCCTACAGGGACGATGATGACGACGATGTCCCCGCAGAGGAGGGCATGGTGTCGTGCCCTCCTCGCCTCTGGGCAGCGCCGTCGCCCAGATCTATTATGGTCTGGATGGTCTGGGTGGAGGGCGACGATGACACCCTCAACGCGTCGTCCCCTTGGGGTGGTGGGGGGCGCAAGGGGGTGGGAGGAGGGAGGGTAGGCAGCAGGTGTTCTGGGGTGGGGGTGAAGGGTTAATATTTTTTTAAATAATAATTTTTTATTTTTTGTAATTATAATGATATGTATATATATATATATATATAAATTCAAATTGGAAAAATCCACCTCATTTCAATTGCTCACATAGGCTTAAAAATTTTCAAATATACCAAGTTGACATGTCATGTAATATTTTCGGCTAAAAAAGAAAAAAAAAAACCACGGGATGACTTTTTATAATAAATTTTGAAAGTTACTGGACTTAGAAAAAATGGGTATGGTTACCGAACTAAAAATTAATATATTTGGTATACGTAGCGAACTAAAAAAATAATTTTCCCTAATAAACTCAAACAATAAAATGCATTTTGGTCCATTATATATATATAGGGGGCGACACTTTTGATCATCTAGCTCCGATTTTAAATTTACAATTGAGGACTATAATTAAAAGAAAAAGTACCACATATAGTTCGAATATCGTTAGGGCAAAAACACCACTTCAGTAAACTGACCGAAAATTACATTTTTCCCTAAACAATTTAGCAAACAACTAGGGAGCGAAAGTATAAGAAAGGACAAATTGCAATTTACCCTCCTGTGTTAGTCAAAAATAGCAAATAGCCCCCTTGTGAAAAATATATTAGCAATTTATCCCCTTCAATGTTAAAAAAGTAGCAAAAATACCCCCTTATACCATAGGGTGTCCTTCACGCGCCGGAGGTGCGATTTTGCTTCAATTTTGACTACAAAATGACTTTTAGGCCCTAAATATAAACCGTTAGATCTTATTTTATATATATATATATTTAGAGTTGAGAGTTTTAATAAACAAATCAATGGTCAAGATTTTTTCTTGTTTAGATCAATAGTTCACATTGATACATACAATCAATGGCTTACATCAGTTTGAATTAAATCAACGGCTCAAATTGATACAAGTTAGAAAAAATAAATTTATAAAAATATAAAAAGTTTATTTATAATAAATAAATATATAAAATATACATATAATATTAATAAAATTACAAAAAAAAAAAATCTGGGAGGGGGGGAGAAAGGCCGCCGTTGATCTCGGAAGGTGGAGGGGGCGGTGCTGGTGGCGGAGGGGAAAGGAGGCCACCGTCATTCTAGGAAGGGGGAGGCGGCCGACGCAATTTGGGTGGCGGGAGGCGAAGCGGCGGGATATGGGTGGGAGGAGGCGAGGCGATGGGATAATGGGTGGGAGGAGGCGAGGCGGCGCGGCTGGGAGGGGGAGGCGAAGCGGCGGGATCTGGGTTGGGTGAGGCGGGGCGACACGACTGGGAAGGGGAGGGGGCGACGGGCAACGGCGGCTAAGGAAGGGGTGTGGCTGCGAAGCGGAGGGGGTGACGCGGTTGGGGAAGGGGTGGGGTGAAGGCGGCGCCGGCGGATTGGGGAAGAGGAGGAAGATGATACATACATATTATATATATATATATTTTTATATTATATATATACATATATTTTCAAAAATATAATTTGAATTTTGTTATATATAATTATATATTATATATATAAATTGAATCTGGACCGTTGATTTGTATTAGATAAAATCCAACAGTCATGAAATAAAAATACAAATAATTTTTTTAAAAAATAAAATAAAATAGGAGCGTGTATCTCAACCCCTTGCGTGAGGGGGGTATTTTGCTTATTTCTTTAAAACATAGGGGGGTAAATTGCTAATATATTTTTCACAAGGGGGCTATTTGCCATTTTTGGCTAACACAGGAGGGTAAATTGCAATTTACCCGTATAAGAAATGATATACTAACCCTGAGTTGTTGAGAGTATTGTTTGATCAAGATTTCTGCAAACTGATCTGGTGTGTAAAGACTACTTGTTGGGTAAAATTGCGGCGCCAAGTAGTTGTTGATGTAATCGTTACTTCCAATGTTAACTATGTACAGACACTTTTTCAAATGCTCTCTTGCTCGAGTACCATTCGATCCAAGCAAAAGCGTGGTTTTCAAAACAGTGACTCCATGATTCTCCAGCTGCCTGTTCATGCTGATTCGATCGCCCTATCCAATAAATACATGCATGTCAATAAAAAAACGGTGTCACGACCATAAGCGGTAAGATTGAGATTTCATAATAAAAAAATTATGAGTTCAAATCCCACGCATACTACCAAAACTGTTCCAGTCTCGTCGAGGATTCCAGCTCCTCCCGACCCATAATTCAGACCTCCGAGAATGTCGCCGCCGGTCGCAGTTGCAAAGGGTGGAACTGGTTTCTCAAAACCCAGGTATTCAGCTGCAATTAATATTCATAAACAATCAGTTAATTAATTACAATTACGAATTATTAATGTAAATGAATTATTAATAAAGGAAGAATTAATTAGAAATAAACCGAGGAAATCAGGGACATTTCGAGCATTGTTGAATCTGCCGGTTGCACCGTCGGGATAATCAATCCCGTAAGGTAAATAATTAGACTTGGCGATTGTGAAGAGAAAGTTGTTGTTGCCATTATCAGTGAGAGAGTCTCCCATGAAAAACAAACACGGCACGTACGGCTGCTGCTGCAGTTTCCCTTTACTTAGTACTAATCACTTTCCATAATTGTAATGCATAAGACACAGAGAATAAATAGTAAATAATTTTGTAATGTTTTCAGCCATTTCAATATACTAAGAAGAAATAAATTAAGGGTTTCTTCAATATTTTATACGAGTCTTGTTATCTATATACTAGAGTTATATAGAAAAAAATGAGAAAGCTTTATTAAAGTATGAATTCAATTTAATTATTGAGGTGTGCAAAAAGTTGTGTTGGCTACGCCTATGGGCGTCCTAATGAGCTTCTTTCATAATAGGATTAGGAATATTTTGAGCCGAACCTTGATTTTTTGTTATATGTTCTAGTTGCCTAAACCGTAAATAATATCTTTTCATTGATCTTACGGTAAATTACAATTACCTTTCTTGGAATTTGACATAATTATAAATACTTTTTTATTATTTGAAAAATTGTAAATACCCTCATGAGGTTATAATTTTTAACCAAATACCTGAAATTAACTATTTTGTCTTTGAATTTTTTATTAAAATTATAGAAAATTGCATTATTGCTCATCCGTGTAATAACTTAAGAAACCTCTCCTTGCGATTGTAATAATTCAGTTTGCATAAGGGCATTTTGGTCAGTTCAGCCATAAAAATGGATGAAAAAGGGTTACTGGTTATACAATTACAAACCTCAGGGGGTATTTGTAATTTTTCAAACAACGAGGTGGTATTTGTAATTATACTAAATCTCAGAGGAGGTAGTCGTAATTTACCCTTGATCTTACTTTAAGGTTGATATAGGAAAATTCTTGTTCGGATTAGGTTTGGTCGAACCAAATCAATCATAGAGCAAGTATGATACACTTGTCATGTGATTGGTCATTTTTTCTAAACTGTATACAAAACACATGGCAAGTATATTGCATTTGCCATATGATTGATTTAGATTTATCGAGCCAGGTTTAATTTTTTTTTTTCTGGAAAAAAGCTGTAAATTCTAAATTTTTTTCAGATTAAAAATCTGTAAATTCTGTATTTTTGAAATTTTTCTGTACATTTTTAAGTATTTTTTGAAAATTTTCTGTATTTTTCTGAAAAACAAAACTGTAAATTCTATAATTTTCCAAAATTTTCTGTAATTTTGAAGTATTTTTTGAACTTTTTTTTGAAAAAATTGTAAATTCTTTATTTTTTATGAAAAAAATTGTAAATTCTGTATTTTTTCTGAAAAGAAATGTAAATTCTGTATTTTTCTGAAAAAAAAAAATGTAAATTCAGTAGTTTTGAAAATTTTCTATAATTTTTTGAATATTCTGTGATTTTTCTGGAATTTGTGTGAAATTAGATATAATATATTGTAAGGATACAAAAAAATATATGTACTAATTATTAAAATATATATCATATTTTCGCGAAGAATTTTGGAATTTAGTATAAGGATATAGAATAATATATGGATTTAGTGTTATTTTAGGGAAAAATTTTGTAATTTAATATACATTTTAGGAAATAATTGTAAGATTTAGTATACATTTTAGGATATAAATTGATACTTACATTTTTTAAAATTTATACCACTAATATTTTTTATAACAAAAATGTAGATTATGTCTGGTCGAGATTTGCCTCCTCGAGGAGATGGACGTCCTCGAGGCCGTGGCCATGGCACGTCAATTCCACCACCGGCAGGTGCTACTTCCCAAGTTAGGGAAGCAGCATTCCGACCACCCCCACCACCACCACCGGCAGAGCAATCAGCTGTCGCACCGGTGCTGGATCAGGAGCCCGATCCGTCTACTTCTGCACGGGCCCCAAAGGATGTCGGACCATCTACTTCCGCACCGGCAGCAAATCCGGCCCGTCCATTGGTTGCACCACTCCCACCACCCCCCACTTGCACACCAGTCCCTCCCACCATCCGTGTGCTGATATATCACCCTCGTCAATGCCAGGTATAATTTTTTTAAAATATTTTTGTTATTTTATTTTGATTTTTTTTTCGTCACACTAATTAATATGTAATTTCAGGGGGATTGGATCGGTAGTTCGCGCTTGGTGGTCGATAGGCATGCCATTTGAATGCTTTTTCATAAACAGCGACGGACACGAGCACATTTATCCGGCGGTGCAAGGACATTATCCCCACCCTTGGGGATGTTTGCATCAGGTGACGCCAGAGCACCAATATTTTTTGTTCGAGAGTTTGAAGGTACTTTCTGTTAATTTCAATTTGGTGATATAAATTGATTTTTTTTAAAAATATTTTGACAATTTCTTTCTTTTGCAGATGACGTACTGGTGGGATTGTGATGATGAGTCCATGTTCCGCGCCTTCCACATGTTTGCGGGAGGTTCATCCGCAAGCGCTTCACTCTCGCCAGACAATCTCTGGTGAAGCCTCTGTGACTGGCGAATGAAGTTTGGCGGCAGCTCCAGCTGGACTGGGACAACGATGAGTTCAAGGCTGAGTCCGCCAAGAACAAGGCCAACCGGTCCGCCAACCCAACGGAATCCTCTACTGTCTACTGTGGGGGTTCTTCCTCCGTCAACATGCACAAGAGGAAAATAGTAAGAAATTTAATATTTTTTTTAAAGCATTCATCATTATTAAATTAAAAACTTGAATAACTGTTTCTTTGTTTACAGGAGGCATATCTCGGTCGGCCAGTCAAGTAGATAGAGTTATTCTCCAGATGCTACAAGAAGAAGGTCGAGGGCGGTTGGAGCGGGCCGAGGGCAGTAGAGGTGGCAGTAAGTACTCAATTATACTTTAAAATCTATTTCCTTTAATCTTTTGCAACAATAATAATAATTTGCTTTGTTTGGAGGAGACGTTCCAAAAACTATTGGAGGATCACCAGCCTCAGGTCACGGTCGATCCTCGGGATCTTTTGATCGAACCGAAGGGCTTGATGGCGCAGACTGAGCAAGATCTGTGGCTGGCAGTGGTCGGGGGGCAAGAATAAGAGCTGGGTATTCGTCTTGGTTCTGAGGCCCACAGCCTTAGCCAGACCTTTACCTCGCCGTCACCACTGGCACTGCCATCGCCACCGCCACCGTCGAATATGGAGGATCTCATGATCCGGCTTAAGACGATGATGGTTGACATGATGAGCAAGATGTAGTCCATGCAGACCAACAACTCCGTTGTCGGTCCATCACAGCCTCCGACAGGCCCTCATGCTCCAGACGATGCCTACATGGACCATGAAGAGGGGGATGAGGTGTAGATTTAGGATTTTTTTAATATTTATAATTAAATTGGATAAAAAAAAATTTAATATGTTTTTTCGTAATTATGCATTTTTTCCGATTCAAATAATAATTAATTAACTGAATTAAAAAATATTTTTAATAATTTTATTTTTTATTATATAAATAATTATTTATATATAAACTAAAAAAATTAATTAATAAATTATGTAGGAATGGTCTTCTGCTCGGTCACGAAATCGAAGTAACTGTTACAAAAAAAAGGATCGGTGAAATGAGACGACCGTTCCTAAAACTGTATAAACTTACCATTCCAAATAAGGGACCAACCGTTCCTAAATTAAGTCCAAATGCGATGACTACATAGCATCGTTAGTGTTCCAAATTGAATATCCAAAATCGTGCCAATGGTGTATTCCAAATAAAGATTAAAAAAATCGTTCCTAAGCTCATTAGAAAGGCAGGCCAAGGGGAGTTCCACCTACCGTTCAAAAATCTATCACCCAAATAAAAAGTTAACCGTTCCAATGTGTATTCCAAAGTCAGTGAAAAAATGCATCTCCCATATATTAAGTTCAATGCAAATAGAGTTCCAACCACTGTTTCAAAATATGTCAATCACCTAACATGCGATCGTTCCAAATATTAACCGTGTTTTTCAAATACACAAAATATATAGTCATAGACACAAAGCTAATCAGGAAGGGGTTTTAGCTTGTACGTCAAAACAGTTCCAAAATAGGAATAGTTTAGTTGTAACCGTTCCTAAGTATTAGGAACACCTCCAGTTTCAACGGAATGTATACCGTTGCATGACCGTTCCTAAGTTCGGTCCAGGTTCATCTAGTGATCTTTCAACCGTTCCAAATGGAAAAAAAAAAAAAAAAAAAAAAAAAAAAAAACTTTCCTACGTCCGTTTCAATTCCCGCATTTTTCTGTAGTGGAAGATGACACTGCAAATGAATTTGATAGCCAAAAAAATACTGATGAAGAGACTAAGAACCTAGAACTAGTTTTCCAGGCTGAAAACACATTTGATCCCAAATTTGCAATTGAGATGAACTTGGGTCAAAATAAGGAATTCAGAGTGGCAGCCCATTCTCATGCCACTGTGACAAGAAACCTTGCAATAACAAAAAATGACAATAGGAGGGTGTATGCAAGATGTAAGGACAAAGGGTGTGACTAGCATATTCATGCATTGAAGATTAAAATGAAGTAGGATTTCAGATTCGACAATATAATCATGTGCATAAATGTGAGTCTACTTTCAAAGTGAAGAATGTGAGGGTGAATTGGCTGGCACAACAATGGGAATTGATAGGTATCCCATGTAACCATGGAATGAATGCAATTTCTGCGTAAGTGTTAGACCCTAAAGACTTCGTGCATGAGTGCTATCATGTGGGTACTTCTATAAGGTATATGCACCAGCGATGATGCCTTTGGATGGACTAGATTTGGAAAAAAACTGATTACATCCCACCTTTACCTCCAAATTATGGTAGGAAAAAAGGGAGGCCTGCAAGGACAAAAGGGTTGGAACCTGATAAGGTTAGGAAAGGCAAGAAAACTACATCATTTGCAAGTGGAAGCAAGAGATTGCCAAAGCAAAAGAGGTATGGTGACTTGCAAGTTCTATGGTAAAGTGGGACATAACATAAAAGGCTGCAAATGAAAGAAATTTATTAAAGAATTCCCTCAAGACAATGAGTTTGGACATGATAAAGTTCTTATTAATGAAGATTGATCCCACTAAGCCAAGCAGAAGACATGATCCACAAAGAAACTGATTTGTCTGTAAGTTATTAAACAGGCATTATTTTCAATAATTAACCTCAATTTTAAAGTTTTTTTAGTGTTTTTGCCAATTTACAGAAGATGAAGAAGCCTGTTAGAACAGTAATTTTTAATGATGAAGATGAACTGTAGTTGTACATGTTAATAACTCTACACCCTCATTTTAGATTTAGCACTTTTTAGAATTCAGTAATTACTGTTTTTTAATGTTAGTACCCGTTTTGATGTGTTAAAGGACAAAGGATCAAATGTGAATAATCTAGTTTCTGAAGATTTGTTAAATGTTGTTGGATCAAGTGACCCAGTTCCCATCATTCTGAAAGTGAGTTATTTAATTTTATCCTTTTTGGAATGACCGACCGTTGGAATATTGTTATTGTTGGCAAGCTATGATGATATTGGATCAAGAGGTTGTTGGCATGCTATATTTGCTGAAACTGATTTGGGACTTTTTAACTTGGTTTGTCTTATTTTTTTCATTAGCTAATGTGACTATAATAATTTTTTAAGGAGCTCGTGGCACCAACCATGCATTTTCATATTGTCAATCCTAAATCACCTAGTGTTTCTACACTTGCACCACCACATATGCATCCAAGAGTGAGTATTAGGGCACCACCACCTATACTCGGGCATTCTCCAGGTTTTGTATCTAAACCAATTACAGGTAAACATAAGACAACTGGGTTTTGCATCACATGCAAATTCTGTTTAGGGTCTAACTCCGAAGTATTCACAGGTCTTGTTGTGCCTTATTCAAGTGGACCGATCTTCATGATAAGAAATACATTATATTGTCAAACTTGAGCACTGTAATACAAAGTGAATAACCCAAGGATAAGGGAAGAGCAAGACGTAGAAAAACAGAGCACTTATTTTTGTATATGGATGTGTTTTTCTGTCATCATATGCCAATATGAATATATTACCTTTCTGTAAAGCAAGAAAGATACTTATTTGGTGAATTGATTTGCCACCTTACGAAAGAATTGTTTTTGCACATGATATGCTCTATTTTGATAAATGACAAACTAGGAAACATGTGAATGAGAACATCTTTTGTATGAATTCTAATTGTAAACATCAATGAAGTTGGCACTTTTGGCTGTATTGCAATTCTATTTTCTTATAGTGCTGAAAAAAAGGGTAAATACGCAATTATGATGGAGAAGAGAAGAGAAAAGTAAAAAAAGGAGAAGAAATGGGGGAAGAGAAAACATAGGGTAAAAAAAATAAAGAATAAATGGACTTAATGACTGTTAACAGATATGTGCACGACACATGATTTTTCTGGACTAAGAATATCTAAAATACCTAATTTTATGGGACTAAAAAAGCATTTTACCCTCCTACGAGCCTATTTTATACCAGGTTATGGAAGGTTCTTGCAATTGAATTTGTGGTTAGGATTAATAGCTTGCTTAAAAACAAAAAATTCTTACTCGGACTAGGTTTGCCCAAATCATAGCAATCATAGAGCAAGTGTGATACACTTGCTATGTGATTGATCACTTTTCCTCAACTGTACACTAAGCACACAACAAGTATATTATACTTGCCATATGATTCGTTCAGGTTTGATAGAGTCAGGTTCGAACTAGAACCCCGGTTGCATGCGCTTTTCTTTTCCTTTTAAGTTAACTAGTCAAAAGCACGTGCGTTGCACATGATTCGTATTATCACAATAATTGTTACATTATAATAAAGTTAAATACAATTTCCCCCCCTGAACTATTCGTGATGTAACATTTACCCTCCTAAACTAACAAATGTAACACTTACCCCCCTGGTTGGACGAAATTGTACCTCATGCCTTAAATAATTATATTATTCACAATATAATATAGTATTGCACATTAAATCATCACCAAATTATTTTCTAACTAAAAAGAATTTTTAATAAATGAAGAATTTGAATTAAAAGTGGAGTAATAAGTTAATATATATATAATAGATACGCAATAAATATAATATTCCAACAACTCATGTATACTTTTGAAAAGAAATTGACAATATATATATATATATATATTGCTTAACCAAAAGTTAAACACTTTTAGGAAAAAATGAATAAAATTATTTTTATCATATTTTTTAAAGAAAAAAATGGATATGTAATTACTAATTTTTATCTAAATAATTAATAACTTAATTTTATTATCAAATTAATAATCTTTTACATGAAAGTTTTTTGTGTATTTACTGTACTCATTCATTACTTAAATTTGAGTTAGTAAAATATAATAAAATTTGAGCCTTTAAATTATTGATTTTATTTTACTTTATTATAATTAAAATATATTTTTTCCAATATTGAACTTTAAAGTAAAAGTGCTAAAAAAAAAGAAGCCTTTTGAATTAAAAATATACATATGTAATATAAGGGAAATATTGTCCAAATATTTAATTTTAGAGGGAAAGTGTTACATTTATTAGTTTAGGGGGATAAATGTTACATCAAGAATAATTCAGGGGGCAAAGTGATTCAAACCTAATAAAAAAGTAAATATATTAAATAAAAATGTGTTAACTAAATTTAATAGGTACTTTTATAAAAGAAAAAATATTATTGTTACAAAGTAAAAGCATATAGGTAAAAAATAAAATATTTTTCTCCACTTTGATTATTATTTTATATGATAAATTATTTTTCTTTTATACTTGCAATATATGCATCTTTTTACTATAAGTAAATCTAAATTCATATAAGTAAATTTAGGTCAAGATAGTTATATACATACACAACGAACACGTAAAATACACACACATACACAAACGATATGTATGTGTGTGTGTAGAAATATTCAAGTAAATAAATATATCATGAACAATTAATTGGATAAATTGAATTGAAAAGGTGTATATCCAAACAATACTATCATTTAATATTTATTTATTTATTTAATCATTAATTCCTTTTTATTTAGTAGTAAAGTTCTCTAGGGTTAAAAATTTATATTTTTTGTTTATGTTTTACTATAAATTAATCCTAATTTGTACTTTAGAGTTATAGTAGATACATGGACAATATGTAATTAGTGTCAAAAATTAGAAAAGTATCATATCACATATCCCAATTATAAAAAAGAATGTTACTTTTAAGCAACTATAATTATTATTTAATAGGAAGTACATATGCCTATCACCTAAAAACACTTGAAGTCTAGTTTCATACGTATTTATTTGAAAATATATTGTAATCAAAATGTTATGATAGAAAAGAAAACACATAAATTTGATATTGGGTATATATTTAAATTATATTATTATTAAAAAAAAAAAAAGTATCCTCTTTTTCTATATTTAGTACATGATAATTATTATATCATTAGTAATGAATATTTCATAATCTTGTGGTATAGACATCAATATCTTATATATAAAATGCATATCTTGTACAAATTTATGTTTATACTTATAAAAAGAAAAGTTGTCTATGATCAAATGATGATTAAAAAAAGCTTTTACATTAAAATTCCAGAAACCCCTAGTTGATAAACCATTAAAAATCAAATGATTAATTTCATTTTATTAAATTCACTTAATTAATAGATCCCTTGAATCTTCTCCTATGTTTCATTAATAGACTTATCATCATCAATTTTTTTTTATACGAAGTAGGTATTTTTACATTTTAGATTTTGCCCCCTTATAATCTTTTAGATGTTATAATGAATTCTCTCCATAATACTTATCTTTCATCTCTATATTTGTGATGATAAATTCACCATTGTTTCATGTGGAAACATCGCTAATTAATCTTTTTGTTCTTTTGCGTTCTATTGAAACTTTAAACCTTATAATTATTTCTCTCTATAATATTAATTTTCCATCCTTATATTTATTTCACTTACAAAATATGATTTTACTTTTTGCATCTCTATATTTATAATAAAAAGTAATAATTTAAATTAATCCATATTTCAAAATTTGCATCAGAAATGGAATAAGATTTTAACTTTTTTCCTAGTTGTGCAAAACAAGGACAAACTAAATAATTAGTTTTCTTATTTTTTAACTAACAATAAATTTGTTTATAATTTTTTTTCTTGTAATAATCTCTTTACTTTCAATATTACTCCTCATGTTGGTGATTTATAATCTAAATTAACAAACAATATTTCATAGAATGAATTGAATGGAATAAGCATAAAATTCCTTCATTAATTTTATAAGTTCGGGTCGAATTAAAAATATAAATGTATCGAAATTAAATTACTTATTATAGAAAATGATGTAGTAGAATTCTTACTGACCGAGTAGTCGGTAATTAAATAATCAACAAATATAGACTTATTTAACTCATAAAATAAATTGTGAATATTATTATTATGATTTTATCATTAATATTATAAAGACAATTAATTATGAAACCACTTAGGAAATAATTGATCTTATTCTAAGTTTGTATTTCACAAATAATTGGTCTTACCATAAACTTATTTAATGTCCTTGTGGAAGTTTACTTTAATTGAACTTGCGCGATTATAATATTAATTAGGTACCCGAGATATTATTTATAGGCATAAAGAAAAATAAAGCATCTCTAGTTACTCATACTTTTATAATATCTTATTAAAATTTAACTTACATTAAATTGATGGTAAATATTCAGAGCCCAAATAATTGACTAATAATTAGATACCAAATTATAATCCATACTAAATTTGGGCTTTACATATTTTCGAGATAAAAAATTCATACTAAATTTGGGCCTTAAGTGTCTTGACAGATTGATTCAAGATAAAATACATAATTTTTCAAGTTCAAACTACCTAAGTCTTGCTCATGCCTCCTAAATGGAACCTACACACACAATAAGACACCTCTCAAAACACACACAAACACACAATAGGACACAAGCCAAATCCTAACAAATCAAGTTTATAAAAGTCCAAAGCTCTCTACTTCTTCCGAAGCTATGCAATCGCGAAGGTTCTACGTCTTTATTGACATCAAAGGCTTGATATCATATTGCAAGGTAGCTTGTGATCTTCACCCACAACAGGACAAACAAGCCAGGATTTATTTTTTTATCTTTTTTTTTATAGAATTTTTCTTTTTAATTTTTCTAATTTCACAAGGGCTAAATTGCATTAACCCAAACTTTAAGTAGCAATATTACATTGTATCTGTTGAAAATTTTAACTACTTTTTATTACATCAACCTTTGAAAATGTACGTGTGCTAGAATTTTACTTAATTAACAAAAGGTCATTCTTCTACTACTATTCTAAGTGGATGACTTAAATTTTCAAATAATTTGATTTTACGATAATATTACTTAGTGATTTTTTTTATTGTTTCTTTTTATAATTTTATATTTAACTATATCTACTAATTTTTTTTTATAGATTTTTCCTTAATAATTAAAAATATAATAACTTAATTTACAAAAGAATGCAATCTAACTCAAAGTAATAAAGAACTCAAACTAATTTGTATTTAATCAAGATACTCAAAAGTATGTAAATTCTTAAAATGTTAATTTAGTTCATCTGACTCCCTTCTTTATCCTTTATTAATTTTTTATTTATTTATCTTAGTGCTTGACAATATTTATTTTTGTCAATTATTTTTTCCTTTTTAATTATCCGATATTGTTCCTGTTCTACATTCTATTAAATTTTTTTCGTGGGATTTTCTTTTCCCCATATGTTATGTATTTGTGACCTTAATCACTAATTCTTATTTAGTATTAAAAATAGTTCTTACAAAAAACTATAAATATATTTTCACATTGGAACATACATTGTCGGGATTCACACTTTAATTGTAATATAATATACAATATAATAAAATAAAATAGTACTTAATATGTTTTTTATGTATTGAAATTTTAGCTTAATATTTACATATATATATATATAGTTTATTTAGAGTTTACCATATATAACCTAACAAATTAATTTTTTTTATAATATTTAAAGTCTATTTGACAAATTAATTGAATTGTAATATTCATTAACTTTTTATTTTGTTTGGAATTCTTGTAGCTAGCTAAATGTTGGTTAAATGTATCATAATTCTTAATTTAGTTTCTTTTTTTTCTTTTATTACACATTAATAAGTAATTCACACACATATATATAGTGCATATTACTGTACTATATATATATATATATATTACTATGACTATTAGTATTATTATTCTCACCTATTTATCAGTCATACTTCTCTATATTTAAATAATACTCCGGTAAAAGTACCCTTATACATACATCTTTAGAAATATTTCATACTATTTAATTTTTGTAATTGACTAAACTATCCCTTGTTAAATTATGAATAACAATCATAAAAGTATAGTAAAAAATATAAACATTCATATCACTCCAAGTTCTAGCAGTTTAAGAAGCTATATTTACAAAAAACAAAAAAAAGGCACAGTTCGTGAATAACAAAAATCATATCTTCTACAGTTATAAGCTTATGGCAATAATTTCTATCCAAATTGTTAGAATTCCAATTATTATCATTGCCTATATTTTTTTAGTATATTTTTATGATTCTTACTAAAATCTAATAATGGGTAATTTAGTCATCAGAAATATTAGAAAATATAAAAAGAAAAAAGAAATCATTATTATTTTCAAAGTATTGCACCACACGCATATATGGAGTTTAATTGTGTATGTCTTTTTACATATTTAATCTTTATTAATTAAGTGTGCATAAATATTACAAAATAAAGTAAAATAAAATGAGAAGAGTAATAAGTATGATTAGTCAATTGTTGATTTAATTTTTAATGCATGTGAAGTTGATAATCCTTAGATAGAGTGACCTACTTAATACTTATTTTTAAGATGTGTGTTGTTGGTTTTAGGAGTAGGATTTACATCTTTCAATTTTTTTTGTTACAATGAGCAATTTCTATTGTATACTTTTAACAAGATCAAATATTGTACACTTACATTTTGTTCTATTATATTAGAGATAATAAAAAAATCATATAAAGTATCTATTAATTATACCTCAAATGCTTAAATCACATTTTAATCTATCTTACTACAAAAGTACTCATTTTACATCATTAGTGATTTAATTCATTCTCATTTTTCTTTTAACCTATGTTACTCTTCAAAATATTTGCTTTACATGACAATTCATATAATTTATTTTCATCTGTCATCTAATATATCTTAACATGTCAAGTAATCTAACTAATCTCATTTATATCTATACTGGAAAATTTCTGAACATTAAATCCTTTCAATTTTCATTAATTTTTCTAGCCATTCCTTGTTATATCATAGGGGTATTTTTGATTTAATAAGTATATTATAGGGAAAAATTGCATTTTACGTCCCATAAAACATACACCATTTGCGATTTTTTGATCCCATTAATTTTTGACGTAGCAATTTTAGCCTCATAAAATCCACAAACGTTGCAATTTTAATCCCGTTGACAAAATTCATTAGAATTTTAACGAAACGTTGTAATTTTAGTCTCATAAGTCCAGAAACGTTACAATTTTAGTCCCATGCATGTGCTCCTTCTGTTAAAATTTTAACAGATTTCGTCAGTGGGACTAAAATTGCAACGTTTGTGAACTTATAAGACTAAAATTGCTACATCAAAATTTAATGGGACCAAAATCGCAAACGATGTAAGTTATGGGACGTAAAATGCAGTTTTCTTGTATATTATACTATGAATATAAAATACTAAAAAATATATGTGTATAAATAAACATAATGGGAAAGTAATTAATAGGATAAATATAGATAATGTGAAAAGTAATTAATTAGAATAAATGTGTAATGTGAAAAGTAATTAATAAAAATTAATAAGCATATTATTTTATATTCTTATCCTTAAAAAGTTAATATTACAGGGTAAAAGATTAATTTAGTCTAATAAAATAAAATAAAAAAGAAATCAAAATGTCTATTCATACTTTTATATAGATATAGATAGATATAGATATAGAATAGATATAGAAAACTCAATTCATTAAGTAAAGACGGACGATCAGAGATTAGCTAGAGCCTAGAGCAAGCATCTTGCTTCATGATTGATATATATCCTAGCTGATCACTACTATTCTTGCTATACTATTTGTATGTCACATTGTCTCAATCAATAACAAGTCTTGTTATAATATTAAGAGATGATAATTACATTTACACTGTCAGATCTATACTTTATTTACACAAATCACTCTTATTTTTTGCATAATTACAAAAATCTCCCTTGATAGTCAAAAAATAGGGATAGTTTGTGTAATGATATCGATATTTTTGAGGGGTGTAAGTATAATTTTCTAAAAGAATAGGGTTGATTTGTGTAAATGATGTTTACATTCTAGTGGGTGTATGTGTAATTATTCAAAATGCAGAAAACAGACCATAGATTAAAGAGTGTAAATGTAATTATCCCTAATATTAATTAACTGATCTATCATATGAGTTTCTAATAAAGTCAAAATGTTCCATGCTGTGCAGCTAGCCTTGAGTCATCACGATAGATTTCTTTCGCGAATATTGTTATTTAGTTCAAGTTGAGTTTGGCTCGCGATTCTTGCATAAAACCAGCTGATTGCATTTATTCCTAATTTGTTCATTTCTCGACAAATCTTTTCTTCAAGAACAAAACAAAAATCTACGTCTCATTTATTTGGGTATGGAGAAAATAAAATTTTATAGTTGAGCGAGACGACGAATATCGAACGGGTAAGCATCGGAGGGTAGCACTGCGGTGTACGCTCGTTCTGCCATGGCGCGGTTCGTAATTTCTGTAGGATGAAAATTGTCCCAGAAAATGTACTCATCTCTGTTGCTACATGGAACTTTACCGGCAACGCATAGTCCCGTAACTTGTGAATCTACTTGGCAGCATGCAGTATACCGAACTTTAATACCTGAAATACATGTACATAATTAATTAAATCACTGAAATTAAATAAATATATATGTAGGTAATTAAGTTGGAATAATATGTACATATTAATGATAAAGTAGTAATTAATTTACCCAAGGCCGAAGGATCTATCCCCGTAGAAATGCTGGTGTAGTCTATCATGATAAATTGGGCGTCGTGCAGATCGGTGTTGAGGGTGTCTATGAGTGGCCTCAACCTTTTATTGAATGGCTGAGCGACTTTATTAATGGATTGGACGCAAGCAGTTCCATTCGCATATAGAGGTAGGCAACCTATCTCACCCACCCCCGCTATCGCTATTTTTCTTGCTCCATACCCGTACAACGTCTTCAATCGAAAGCACAAAATTATTACTTGTTCCGATTTTGAATTTACAATTGAGGACTATAATTATTAAAAAAAAAAAAAAAAAGTACCAAATATAGTTCGAATATCATTAGGGCAAAAACACCACATCAGTAAAACTGATCGAAAATTACATTTTTCCCTAAACTTAGCAAACAACAAGGGAGCGAAAGTATAAGAAATGATATACTAACCCTGAGTTGTTGAGAGTATTGTTTGATCAAGATTTCTGCAAAACTGATCTGGTGTGTAAAGACTACTTGTTTGGTAAAATTGCGGCAACAAGTAGTTGTTGATGTAATCGTTACTTCCAATGTTAACTATGTACAGACACTTTTTCAAATGCTCTCTTGCTCGAGTACCATTCAATCCAAGCAAAAGCGTGGTTTTTAAAAACCGTGACTGCATGATTCTCCAGCTGCCTGTTCATGCTGATTCGATCGCCCTATCCGAAAAAAACGCATTGCATATCAATAACAAAAAAAAAAAAAAAAGAAGGTGTTACAGCCAAGGGGTCATTATATCGCTTGAACGGTAGATTAAGCCCTCACAATCAACAGACTGCGGGTTCAAGTCCTACGGATATGGTTAAACAGTCTACCAAATGTCTTGCAGTCTCGTCGAGGATTCCAGCTCCTCCCGATCCATAATTAAGACCTCCGAGAATGTCTCTGTCGTTCGCAGTTGCAAAGGGTGGAACTGGTTTCTCAAAACCCAGGTACTCAGCTGCAATATTCATAAGTAAACAATCAGTTAATTAATTACAATTACTAATAATTAATGTAGATGAATTATTAATTAAGGAAGAATTAATTAGAAATAAACCGAGGAAATCAGGGACATTTCGGGCATTGCTGAATCTGCCGGTTGCACCGTCGGGATAATCTATCCCGTAAGGTAAATAGTTAGTCTTGGCGATTGTGAAGAGAAAGTTGTTGTTGCCATTATCAGTGAGAGAGTCTCCCATGAAAAACAAACACGGCACGTACGGCTGCTGCTGCAGTTTCCCTTTACTTAGTACTAATCCACTTTCCATAATTGTAATGCATAAGACACAGAGAATAGTAAATAATTTTGTAATGTTTTCAGCCATTTCAATATACTAAGAAGAAATAAATTAAGGGGTTTCTTCAAAATTTTGTACGACTCTTGTTATCTATATATATGAATTATATGGAAAAAAAAATGAGAAAGCTTTATTAAAGTATGAATTCAATTTAGTTATCGAAGTGTGCAAAAAGTTTTGTAGGCTGCGCCTATGGGCGTCCTAACGAGCTTCTTTCATAATAGGATTAGGATTTTTTTGAGCTGAAACTTATTTTTTTTGTATATGTTTAGTTGCGTAACCTGTGGGTAATATCTTTTCATTGATCTTACTTTTAGGTTGATAAAGCAAAACTCTTATTTGATCAGGTTTAGCCAATCAAATTAATTGTAGAGCAAAATGTAATATACTTGTCATGTGATTGGTCATTTTTTTTCTAAATTGTATACCAAACACACGACAAGTGTATTGCACTTGCCATATGATTGGTTCAGATTTGGGGAAACCAAATCCAGGCTAGAATTTACCATTGATATCGGATCGTTGGACGAATATATTCTTCTTATGATCAATGACTTTTTATTGGATTAAGTTGCATTCGGGATTTGGCGCTAATTTACTCTTCCTTGTATAATGCTAGATGATTTTATTTGCTTCGACTAGCTGTTGTGGCACGCGTTTTTGCGTGCAATATAATAATATCTTTTGTACTTTAAATATATTATTATTATTAATAAATAAGAGCAAAATATAACATTACATCACATTAAAAAAGATAAAAAACTAATTTATCAATTGGTGAAACTTTGGAAGTTAAATAAGTTGGTTATATTATCGGTTGAAGGGCATTTTTGACCTCAAAAAATGGTGCAGCGTGTAAGTAACCGCGTTTGTGAGTGTGAAAAGGGGTTTTCTTTATATAATAGTATAGATGTAGTGATTTTGTTTGAGGGATGATTACATCTATAAATTCTGATATATAATTTTTAAAACTATCATTTTCTTTTAAAAAATTATATATATCCACTAGAAATGTCTACATTATTTGCATAAACTATCCTTGTTTTCTGGAAAATTATATATACATTTTCAAAAAACGTCAATATCGTTACACAGACTACCCTATTTTTTGACTGTTAGGGATGATTTTTACAAATTACGCAAAAAATAAGAATTATTTATATAAATAGACCATAAATTTAGGGGTGTAAATATAATTATCCCTTTTGTTAACAAAGCCTTTGCCGCTGTGGTTAATTAAATTGAAGTTTGCAGACATTTTTTTTTTTTTTTTTTTCTTCAAGAAGTAATGGATCGAGTTTTTATCGTTGGTGATATTGTATTTGAATAATTATTTTGATTTGTAATTGTAATAGAGTTAATCAGTTTTTAATATATGTAATGAATGATATAATATTTTTTTGTTGATAAACAAATATTTTGTGATTTTTCCTAATTGGAAAGAAATGGATAGGACAGCGGTGTCTACCTATAGATAGTGTACCAAACTCAGGAAACTCAGCCCACATTTAAAATTAGCAGAAGCCATAATTAATTGTGATTTCTTTTAATGGAAAGAGGAAGATGTGAAATTTAATTGAGTTTCACGAATATGAGTATATATTTATTTTTTTTATTTTTGAAGTATATTTATTATTTAAATTTAATTTAATATTATTAATATATTTGATTAGTTATTAAAAATTTAAATATATTGAATTATGTAATGAAACATATTTTATAAAAAAAATAATATAGAGTTAAATAAACACTAGAAGAAAATAGAAGATTAGCGATAAAAAAATCAAGTGATAATTTTAATATTATCACTAATTATATATATTTAGTGACAAGAATATTTATTTGTCACAATAATGAATTTTATGATTTTAATAATTACTATTATTTTGTAAAAATTATTATTAGTAACAAAAAAATGTGCACAAAGTTGTCACTAAATACAATTAGTGACTCATGTATAGTGACAACCTAGTGACAATAAATAATTGTTAGTAACGCATGTATAGTGACAATCTAGTGACAATAAAAATTGTTATTACTATATTGTGTTGTCACTATAGATGTGTCACTAATTATATTTAGTGATAATTTTATATACAATTTTCGTCACTAATAATTATATAGTGACAAGATGAAAAAATATTGTCACTTACTAACATATTTTTAGTGACAACTTTTAAATTATTATTTGATATTTTATCACTAATATCATATATTCTTGTAGTGACACTTTGTCTCCCTGAGCTATTATTGATTAATATTCATTCTTTAAATTAATAAATGTAACACTTATCCACAAAAATCCTTCATGCCTCAAAATAATTATGTTTATTCTTAATATATTTTAGTATTTTACATATTAAATCATCATCAAATTATATTCTAATTAAAAAAATAGTAAGTGAAGTTTAATTAAAAATAAAATAATAAGTTAATATATATATATATATTATATACACAACAAATATTATATCACAAGACATGTTTTCTCCACTTTTAAAAACAATTTCTCCATATTTTCCTATGATAATTATATTAGGAAAAAACATGTTGCAAGGCCCAGGTTGAGGGGAGTTGACCCGGCTTATTTATATTTTTATTATAAAAAAAATAAAAATTACACGTGTACCGTGAAATCGGTACACATTGTAAAA
This sequence comes from Sesamum alatum, assembly GCA_034509735.1. NCBI lineage: Eukaryota > Viridiplantae > Streptophyta > Magnoliopsida > Lamiales > Pedaliaceae > Sesamum > Sesamum alatum. The sequence continues at coordinate 7,599,468 of JACGWO010000008.1, read as the reverse complement.
TATAGTGGGTCGCCAGCTACAAAAAAAAAAAAAAATTGTTGGTCGCTGGCTGGGCCAGCGACCCAAGGTCGCCGACTGGGCTGGCGACCGTGGGTGGGTTGCCGGCCCAGCTGGCAACCCTTTTTTTTTTAAAAAAAAAATTATTTTTTATTATATTTAATATATAATTATAATAAGTATTAATATATTTAATAAGATTTACTAATTAAATCTTATTTTATTATTAAAGCTAATTATGATTAATTTATTCCAATAAGATAATGCTATTACAATTATTTTTTAATTTTTTTAGTGTATTATTTTTAGTTTTAAATTTTTATAATCATGGGTGACCCCTTTTTTTTAATTCGTGGGTGACCCTTTTTTTTTTACAATCATGTGTCGGCGACAGTGGGTGACCCCTTTTTTTATTTTTTAATTCATTTTTTTATTATATTTAATTGTTGATATATTTAATAAGATTTACTAATTAAATCTTATTTTATTATTTTAGGCTAATTATGATTATTCATTAAAAAAATTAATTGACTTTATGATAATTTAAAGAATTATGATTATAAAAATTTAAAACTAAAAATAATACACTAAAAAATTACATAAAAATGTGTATTCAAGTATTTGGTACATTATTTTGTAAAATTTTTAAGTTTATTAGTTATTATAAAGAATTTTAAAATTGTAATAGCATTATCTTATTGGAATAAATTAATCATAATTAGCTTTAATAATGAAATAAGATTTAATTAGTAAATCTTATTAAATATATTAACACTTATTATAATTATATATTAAATATAATAAAAAATGATTTAAAAAAAAAAAAGTGCCAGCTGGGCCGACGACCCACGGTCGCCAGCCCAGTCGGCGACCGTGGGTCGCTGGCCCAGCCGATGACCATGGGTCGCCCGCTGGGCTGGCGACCCAAAAAAAAAAATTAACTTTTTTAGCCAGCTGGCGACCCAACTAAGAAAATTAATTTTTAATAGTGGATCGCCAGCCCAACTAGCAATCCACTATATTTTTATAATGTGTATCGATTTCACGATACACGTGTAATTTTTATTTTTTTTATAATAAAAATATAAATAAGTCGAGTTAACCCTGTATATATGGAGGCCCATCAGATAGTCCAAGTGTTCAACGTATCACTTTGGGCTCTTTCCCTTCCTTTTTTTTTTTTTTTTTTTTTTTTTTTGGAGTACAATAGAAGTGGAATGCGGACAATTTGGGTTTTTCACTTCTCTTTTCAGTAGAAGAGTGATGCCAACCCAACTCAATTTTATGATTGTTAAACGTTTTCTTTTGTGGGCATAATCTTTAAATAGGGTAAAGCACAGTCACCTCTTTTAAAATTTGACATAATATATATATTTCTCGTTATTTGAGAAATTATAAATATTTTTATGAGGTTTGTAATTTTTAATTAAATACCTGAAATTGACCATTTTGCCCTTGATTTTTTTTAAATTGTAGAAAAATTAGTCAAAAAAAATTGTATTATTGCTTATCTGTGTAAAAAACTTAAGAAACCTCTTCCTATGCATTAAAGTCTAAAAAAATAAAAAAAAATTAAAAATTAAATAAAAAAAATTAATTTGTATAAGGGCATTTTGGTCAGTTCATCCGTAAAATTGGATGAAAATGGGTTATTTGTTAGACGGTTACAAACCTCATTGGGGTATTTGTAATTTTTCAAATAACGATGGGGTATTTGTAAATATGCCAAACCTAACGAGAAATAGCTATAATTTAGCTTTTTAAATATATAAAATATAAAATTCTAAATTATTTTTTGGGGGAACAACGGTAAGATCCTCTCCAATTTTGGAAGAGTATAGTAAGCATACAATTCAAATAATCCCCGCCACTGAATGAGATCACCATCTCAATCTTTGGAAGCACTAAAACTCTTAAGTCAACACCATGATTATGCTTTGACAATTCATACAGCAAATAATAATAACTCAAAGGAAATTTAAAAAAAAAAAAAAAGGCATATGTAGTGACACAAAATAGTTAATATTATCAAGTCCTAGAACACGTGAACTTGCTCTAGGTCACGTAAATCTTCTCTCGTACTTAAAGCTGAGCCAGGCGGCGAATATCAAAGGGATATGCATCCGATGCCTTCTGAGCACTATACGATCTCCGGCCGACGATAACATTTGCAGCTTCAGTAGGGTGAAACGCGTCCCAGAACAAGTACTCATTTCTGTTCCGGCACGGAGTTTGTAGAGGCAGACATGTAATTTGCCCATTGTTCCTCCCCACACCACAGCACCCGGCATTCTTTCACCTGAAACCTGAAACCAACAATAAGAAGAGCAAGTGTGGTACATTTGTTATTTGATTGGTCACTTTTTCAAACTTGTCACAAATGAAACAAAGGACTAATCGGGCGGGACAGTAGGTGTGATTACCAAAAGATGAAGGGTTATCAATTAAATCCTGGAAAATTCCATAAGCATCAATGTAGATGAACTTTGCATCCGTCGCATTTCTGTTGAACTCATCAACTAATGCCTTCAGTTTGTTATTGAATATCCGATTCGCGTCGTTAAAAGAAATTCTTTGCACGCATGTTGAGCCATCCGGGCTGTTTTGCGCCAACGCGTTGGGGCTGCACCCGATTTGGCCGACTCCAACCAACGCAAACTTCCTAGCTCCATAATTGTACAAATTCTACACACATAGCGTAAATTGTGTTCAGCCAGACGTTTGTGTTCGTGTAATTGGTGTACAGTTTAAAAAGATACTAAAAAGACAGGTACCCTTAATTGTAGAGCGTATTGTTGAATGAGAAGAGTGGCGTATTGATCAGGCGAATAGCGGCGACTGGTCGAGTAGAAAAGAGGCATGAAATAGTTGTTAAGGTAGTCGTTGCTGCCCACTCCAACTGAGTATATGCACTTGCTGAGATAAGTAGCAGCAGCGTCTTGGCCGCCGAGTAAGTTCACCACTTGCGCAACAGTGTTCTTGTAGTTATTCACTTGTCCGGCGAGATCAATCCGTCCACCCTAATTAAACAACGATTTATTAGTTTATAATTAAGCAAAGCCCGACTTTTGAACTGGTAATTACGTACATGATTACATCTACGTTTCGATAAAATGAACATGCATGTAATAGTACCAATTGCTGCCCAGTTTCTGGCCTAATTCCAGCAGCAGCAGACGCATAGTTCACTCCCTTGAGTATTTCTTGGCCACGGGCCCTGGCGTAGGGCGGAATGTAAGCATCAAACCCTAGTAGCTCAGCTGCGAATACGACACATTTCCCATATTTAGATCATAATCTTGCAGTTTTGATCACAAGAAATGATGTTGCAAAGGGAGATGATGACGAGAAGAGCTTACCGACAACGTCGACTGTCGTTTTACCGTTGGAGAACCGCCCTGTCGGGCCGCGGGGGAAGTCAATCCCATAAGGCAGGTAATTAGCCTTGGCCAACGATTGAATGTTGTTGTTATTGCCATTGTCGACCAACGAATCGCCGAATATAAAGAAGCATGGAACTTGGGGCGCCGCCAGAATCAGACGGTGGAGATTCAGAAGAACCGCCACGACCACCCACACCGACATCCATGTCTTAGTGATCCCACTACCCATTATTATATGTATCCGAGCTCTGATTAATATGGATGTGAAGGTTAAATAAAAGCAAAAAGTGAAGTAGAAGAAGTAAAGGAGGAAGTGGTGGTGGTGGTGTGAGTTTAAGGCATGAAAATGCAGGTATATATAGTGCTAGTTCTGAACAAACAAAGGTTGACAACTGAGAGTACTGCCCTATTTTCAACTTTGTATGTGCATACAGATCATGCAGTTGGTAGATGCATTCATTTCCTTTCTACAAGTGGGACAAAGGACATAGGATCAAAATACTTATATATATACAAGGTATAATGCAATATAATAGTTTGCCATACTGCAAATAAGCAAATTATCTGCAAAAAATTTTTGCAATTTTACGTCCCTATGTTCTTTAAAATGGAGCAATTTACCTCCTTCTCTAGGGAGGTAAATTGCTTAATTTTAAAAAACACGGGGAGATAAATTGATTCATTCTAAAAAATGCAGGGAAGTAAATTATTATTTTACTTTTTATAGAGGGTAATTTACTCATTTGCAATAACATGGGTTGCTTTCATTTTTTCCTATATATATATGTATACCTTCAGTGGTATTCTTGATAAATTGTTAGGTATGAATCATATATCATATAAGAAACAGATGCTGGCGCAGTACGGAATGAACAAGTGGAGCGCACCATTTGTTCGTGGTACGATATAGGGTAATTTTATAATTATATGTATCAAGAGTTACATATATATACTATATTTATAACCTAATTGAGATGCTGATTATCTGCGAACAAGAAAACAGTTGCTCATCGCTCCCGAGGACGTAAGCTTTTTAGCCAAAGTCTCTTTAAATTCTTGTATTTTTTATTCTTATGATTATTAACGTTTATTTCTCAAACATAAATTTAAATGAGAGCTTGATTAGAATTAATAAACACTAATAGAGATACATGGAGTTGGAATGTTGAGCATGTACATAATACACCCTTAATTTTGAGCAAGATATAATGACTAGCGTACCGTCGTTCCTAATTAATGACCTGAGATTAAGAAATAAATAGAAGTGGATGAACGCCAGAGTACCACTTCTAATGCATGTAGGGACAATGTTTCTTGTACAGAAGATGATATTTAACATCTTAATAACATCTCCGTCCATTGGACTGATGTCGGCCGTCACAAAAATCCGTCACAATAAAAAGATTTTTTTTCGTAGGGCCTAGACAAGATAGGTGTGTAATTAGCAAACGAGTAAATTTAATGTTTTGACAAAAAGTAAGGTGTAAATTAATTATGTGGAAATTCATGTGACACTTAAGGATCCCATTCCACCCACATTCTTGGAGTAGAAAGAAACAGCAAATGTGTGTGGCGGTGCACTGCAAGTTAGCAAAATTTTAATTTAGACCTGGCTCGACTAAATTTGCACTTATCGTGTGATTGATGTACAGTTCAAGAAAAGTGACCAATCACATAATAAGTGTGATACACTTATCTATAATTAGTTTGATTCGACCAAACTTGATTCGGATAAAAATTTTCTCTACATTTATTAATATGTTTCTTGTTGCCGACGAGCCATCGCCTAAACTTCTCTCTCTCTTTCACTTCAAAATCGTTTTCAAAAACCAGAATTTTCAATCATGCTGAATTTCTCTTTAGAATTATGATTATGTATATATAATAGAAAACATGTGGATCAATGATACTCACATCCCATGCATGCATACTCCTCATATGTAAAGAGTATATGTATTTGAGAAATGAAATACTATAGATTGATATATCAAATTTTAAATAAAAGATGTGATATTTCTACTGCATTTATTGCACATGGGGTATATAGTTTTGGTGGTGCTGTTTGAATTAAATCAGGCAGTTGGGAGAGCAGCAGCACACGCGCTTTTTCACCAAAGTCTACTTGATAATATAGTTGTCTTCCACAACCAATAATTAGTCAATCTCTGAATCAGTCTCCCACCTTCAAATCCAATTTCCAACCAAATTATACGTTGTCTTGATGATCATGATGCTTCTTTATTTTGTTCTCCGTCCTACCTAGGCTCCTACACTTAGCCCCGATTGAATTTTTTGTAACAATTTTATATTCTATTCCATTTTATTTATACACGTCAAATGTATAAGAATAACATTATATATTTTATTTTGAGAGATTATATATATATGAATATATGTATGTGCTCGGATCTTAAACGCAGAAATGAAAGGAAACGCATGGTGAGCAATGATTTCTTTGTGTATAGCTGAAGACAAAGAGTTCTGTGGTTTTACTCTGGATAATGTACAATGGAGACTAGAGACCCCTTTAAATATAACTACAGCAAGTGGTTTGACTAACCAACTAGGGGTTACAACTAATCCTAACAACAACTCAACTAACTTAACAAATTAACTGCTACTACAAACATAAAACGCTGAAAAGAAAGCTGCAATAGAGAAACAACTTAAAGAAACGGTGTTCCACTACTCAGCACCTTTAACTTGGTGATTTGAAGCTCCACAACTCCTCTTATCAGACCCCCGCAAGTTGGACTTGGGGTGTGAGTGACCAAGCCCAACTTGGCACGCAATATGTGGAACAATGGACCAGCGACTTGTTTCGTGAACAAGTCTGCAACCTATTGCTTGGACCCAACATGAGTGGGTGCAATGAGCCCTTCCTTAAACTTATCGCGTACAATATGACAGTCAATTTCCAAGTGCTTGGTCCTCTCATGGAAGACCGGGTTCTCGGTGATGTGTATTGCCGCCGTGTTGTCGCAAAAAAATGGCACTGGTAACTTGGTGTGAACGTGCAGGTCTTGTAAAAGATATGTCACCCAAGTTAACTCGCATACTGCAGCCGCCATACTTCTATACTCGGCTTCCGCCATGGACCGTGATACAGTGGATTGCTTCTTCGTTTTCCAGGATATTGCCATTGTTCCCAGGAAGAGACAATAACCTGTGAGTGATCTCCTTGATTCCACACAACCTGCCCAGTCCGCATCACTGTACAAAGAGAGCAAAAGTGTGTTATGAAAGGCAAAAAACAAACCAATAGTAGAACTCCTTTTCAAATACCGAATCAGGTGAAGCGCAGCCCTCCAGTGTTGTTCGCAGGGGTGCTGCAAGAACTGAATCAATTGTTGCGCCGCGTGGGATATGTCGGGCCTAGTAAACCCCAAATAGAGTACCCTTCCTACTAGTCGCCTGTACTTGGAGGGGTCCGGCAACAAGGCCCCTACGTCTGTCCCAAATTTTATTCCAACAAGTAAGGGAGTAGTGGCTGCCTTGGCCTCTGCAAGTCCCGTATCTTTGATTAGATCCTGTATATACTTGCTTTGCGTCACAAGCAAAACCATTAGGGGCCCTCGCTATTTTCCAGGACCAAGGAAAGTACTTGGCACTCCCCAAATCCTTGATAGTGAAGAGTTGATGCAAGTACGTCTTCACTTCCTCTATATGCCGCTCAGTAGGTCCTGTGACCAATATATCGTCAACGTACAGCAACAGTGCAACCAAACCATCATCCGTGCCTTTTGTGAACAAACAGTAATCATGCTTGGATTGCAAGAATCCTATAGCCTCAATCTTACTAGTGAACTCCTCGTTCCATGCCCTTTGATGCCTGTTTCAGGCCGTAAAGGGACTTGGTAAGTTTACAAACTGACCATTCCTTTACTGGATATCCTTCAAGTGGCACCATGTAGATATCCTCCTCCAGTTTTCCATGTAGAAACGGGTTGTTAACGTCAAAATGATGCAGCGGCCAACCCCTTGCAACAGCTACCATCAGAAACATTCTGACGGTTACTGTCTTTGCCACAGGTGCAAAACAGTCCGAGTAATCCTCACCCTCTACCTGGCTGTACCCTTTAGCCACGAGTCTCACCTTGTGCCTTTCTATTGTACCATTAGGCCTTAATTTCAACCTGAAAATCCACCTGCTCCCTATGGCCCTTTTTCCTGGTGGTAACTCTGTGACGATCCAAGTGTTGTTCCTTTCCAGAGCTTGTATTTCAGAAATCATGGCTTCCCTCCACTCCGCCTGTTGTTCAGCTGCTCTATAGGTCCTTGGTTCCTGCAAGGACGAAAGAGAAGCCACAAAGCAATGGTGTTCCAGTATAACAGAACTGAAATCATCAACAAGTTTATCATCTATAGAACAGACATAGTCATTCATCCAGTTTGGTCTTGTGGTGACCCTAGTAGACCGTCTCACTTGTGGGGTTAACTTATGTGCAATGTGTGGTTCTTGTTGCTGAACTGGTTTAACATCACAAGGCTCAGTACTATGTGTAGGAATGTCATCTACATGCTCAATTAAAGGAAGGGGACACCCTTCATGATCAGGTTTATGCAAATGGAAAGGAAAAACGTCTTCATAGAAAACAATGTCACGAGACACCATGAAAACATTATTGTCTAAATCATATACCTTGTATCCTTTTTTACCATTAACATATCCAAGGAATACACATTTTTGTGCCCTTTTGTCAAACTTTTGTTTGTGGGGCAGAACATTAGTGCAGAAACACAAACATCCAAAAACTCTTAAGTGTTTGTAGCTGGCTCTTTTGTTGTACAATATTTCTTAAGGGGTTTTCCATTTTAACCTTTCCGTAGGCAGCCTGTTTATAATATGAGTGGCTGTCAGGAGTGCCTCAGACCAAAACTTTGCAGGCATGTTGGCCTGAAATGTCAAACCCCTGGCCACTTGCAGTAAATGCTGGTGCTTCCTCTCAACAACTCCATTCTGTTGAAGGGTATTGACACATGTTCTTTGCTGCAAAATTCCAAGCTTTTGAAACAAAAGCTGGCAGTCATTTCCCATAAATTCCCCCCCATTATCAGTCCGTACCCTTTTAACCTTAGTGTTAAATTGGGTGTGTGTCATATTACATAATATTTCTGGTTTTTCAACAGTTTGAGACTTATGAGACATCATAAAAACCCACGTGGTTTTACTATAATCATCTACTATGGTCAGCATGTAATGGCAATTTGTCAAAGAGTGTTGTTTGTAGGGACCCCATACATCAACGTGGATCAAATTAAAGCAATTAAGAGTACGAGTATCACTAAGTGCAAAAGGTAATCTGCATTGTTTAGAAAGCGGCAAACTTCACAAAAATCTAAAGGATCATTTCTTGCTTTTATTTCATCAATGTGTTTTATTACATCCTTTGAGGTGTGCCCCAATCTCCTATGCCAAAGGTTCACACATCTATTGGAAACATGTAAACAAGTAGCAGTACTACTAGACATAAGGAAACTCTTTATTACATCAGAATTGAATGAATCAGTGTTAAGCACATATAATCTCCCTATTTGTTTCCCTATTCCCATCACAGCCTTAGTCCGATGGTCCTGCAAAACACAGTGGTGTTTAAAGAACACAAGTCTGAGAGTAGTTTCAGCACACAACTTGCTTACAGAAAGCAGATTGTACTTAAAAGCAGGCATATACAAGATTTGCATCAGTTTCATATTTTTTGAAAGATACACATCACCAATCCTTGAAACAGTTCTTTTAGTGCCATCAGGTAAGTTTATGCAAGATTGTCCTTTTAGAGTTCTGAGTGATTTCATCAAATTCAAATTAGCACATATGTGGGATGTCGCCCCAGTGTCTATTATCCAACAATCAAGGGGTACAATTTTAAGGGAAGTGCAGTTTAGGCTAATACCTGCGAAGTCTTCAAAGTCTGTGTAATTGGCAGCTGCTTCCTGATCCTGCTCTTGCATCATGCGTCTCACCTTAGCTCTAATGAAGTCCAAGAGTTGTCCTTCACTTTCCCTGGCAGAATTCTGAGAGATAGTCTCCGCAGCCTCTGAAGCTGTAAAGGCTCGTTCCACTGGTACAGGATTTCTCCTGACTGGAGCCCCATTCCTTCTCCTTTGTTCCATCAAATCTCAGTACCAATCTGGATATCCATGCAATTCAAAGCACGAGTCCCTTGTATGCCCAGTTTTATTGCAATTGTCACAATGCAACTGTTTCTTGTCCTGAGCTCCTCTTCTTCTGTCCCCAATCCTGCCATTTGTCTGTTTGCCACTGTCCGCACTATTTGCGTTCATGACCTCTTCTTGAGGATTTTCAGCAGAGTGTACCTCCCGTTGCTTTTCAACTCTGAGGACCATGGAGTACGCCTTTCCCACAGTGGGCAGTGGTTCCATTAGTAGTATTTGATTGCGTACATGATCGTACGAGCCATTCAACCCCATCAAAAATTGAATAAGTTGGCTAGATGTGGTTACCTCAGCCAAGGCCTTGCTGGCTCCGCAAGAACACGAGGGTAGTGGCATGAGGGACGCCAATTCGTCCCACAGTTTCTTCAGTTTGGTAAAGTAGGCCGCTATCGGAAGATCTCCCTGAGTCATGGAAGAAATTTCCCTTCGAATCTGGTACAAAAGCGGCCCATTGCTTTTTCCAAATCGCGATTCAAGCTCAGACCAGTGTTCTTCGGCGGAGGTAGTGTAGATGAATGCCTCCGCAATCTCCTTACTGATAGAGTTTAATATCCAGGAAACGACCATTGAGTCGGCCCTCTCTCATTGTTCGAATTCCGCCGTGCCTTCACTAGGTTTGGGCAATTTTCCATCAATAAAACCCAATTTGAGTTTGGATCTCAACGCCCATCTCACTAACCTTCTCCACGTGAAGTAATTGTTTCCGTCCAACGGCGCAGAGACCAAACTCATACCAGGGTGGTCTCCATTCTGCAGACGCAAGGCCTCAGTTTCGCCTTGCTCCTTCTGACTCAGAACTCCTTTTCCAGAGTCTCCTTCTCCTTTGCTAGCCATTCGCTTCAAGAATCAAGAATGTAAAGAAAGGGGGAAAGAAAACCTAAATCGAATCGTGAAAATCAAAATGTAAACCTAGCCTTAGTGAAACAGAGTGAACAGGATCAGAGACCATCAACAGATGGCTCTGATACCATGCTCGGATCTTAAACGCAAAAATGAAAGGAAAGGCATGGTGAGCAATGATTTCTTTGTGTATAGCTAAAGACAAAGAGTTCTATGGTTTTACTCTGGATAATGTACAATGGAGACTAGAGTCCCCTTTAAATATAACTACAACAAGTGGTTTGACTAACCAACTAGGGGTTACAACTAATCCTAACAACAACTCAACTAACTTAACAAATTAACTGCTAGTACAAACATAAAACGCTGAAAAGAAAGCTGCAATAGAGAAACAACTTAACGAAACGTGTTCCACTACTCAGCACCTTTAACTTGGTGATTTGAAGCTCCACAACTCCTCTTATCAGTATGCTGAATGGGATTGAAGATGCAAAAAAACTTTTGTAAGAGAAAATTCGATTCGCACTTGGCCACCCTTGATGAATTACAAAATAGATAAGGAGGCCTTAGCAAATCTCAACCATGGATTAGATGGGATTCACTGTTATTCATCAGGTGGGAATCGCAACCATAGTAAACCTTCGCTATGTTTAGTTTTATTTTCTCCCTATTTTTGAGACGGTGAGAAAACAAAATCAAATATAACATTATCCAAAATACTTTTATCGGGTGTTTTGGGTAATTTGGACCTATTCTCCCATATATACATACATCCACCTACAAATAAACAAATATTACTATATACATATAAAAATATATAAAAGAGACATAATTTGACAATGAATAGTATTTTTTGTCTTTCAATATACAATACTATACGTACAAAAAAAAATAAATATTACTGATATGTATCGGGGTTCAGCAGCACCACAAAATGTCGAGGGATCTTCACAAAAGTCCTAAGATTGTAGGGGAGACTAACCTGCAAAGAGGGGTTAGCACTCTGATACTTAAGTCAGTAATGTTTGACTCAATAAAATAAAGGAAAAACTTGAATAAAGTGAGAATAATGGTGAAGTGGTATATTGTAGTGATAATTCGTGTGAGAATATGCTGAAAAAAATTGCTGAAAATTGGAGAGAAAACCGTGTGCAAAGTGAGTGCCAAGAGAGTATAGATGTTACTTGAAAGTTGTGTGAACCTAAATTGTCCCGAATGACTGCACAATGTGCTCTTTTATATCTGGTGTTGAACCAAATTTTGGAGGAATTAAGTTTAGTTCTGTATACCGTTAGAAACCTTGGAAAGCCAGCTTCTCAACCCAATAAACTGCGTGAGAATCGGAGTTGAATTGGTGAAAATATAGTCGTTTGAGTCAGTCCGACCATATCTACCATATTTTTCGAAAAAGCAATTATCTGTTGAGAAAGACCCGAATTCTGGCCAATCTACTGGGAACATGGATGAGATTTTTCAGTATGACGTAGGCCTATGTGTTGGCTATCTGTGTGATGTGGAATTCGAGTTGTTTGACGGCTAGACTTGCTGTACGAGCCTTTTACGTAGGCATGCCAGGTTAGTATATAAAAATTGGACTTATGTATGAAAGTTCTTACTGTTTTGGACTTGATGGCCTAGGCCTGATGGGTTGCCTAGCCTGGGCCTATTCCTGGCTCTTGGCTAGCCTAGTGGATTTGAGGAGGCATCAATTACTATCTACATATAAACATATATAAAAATATATAAAAGAGACATGATTTGACAATGAACAATATTTTTTGTCTCCCAATATACAACACAATACATACAATATAATTTTTATACTATTTAAAATTAAATACATAAACAAACCCAAACATACACCCTATCTCTAATACACATTTATTTATTTTTATTTTTCTCTCTCTATCTCCATAAAATAAAATAAAACAAAACCAAACATACTGCTTACTTTTGAAGATGAGAGTATTTTCAGAGATTTATGGGCTTGGGCCCATCAAGATTAGTCCACTTAATGAATATGGGCTTTAATAATGTAATTGGGCCATGACAGCCCACGGGCTACTCCTCACTGTGTGTGGTGCGTGTGTGTTTGCTTCCTCTAGGGAGAAAAGTGATTCAATTACTACACGAAACACTAGCGCAGAAGATGCCTCTTTGCTTCCATTGGCGGTGACGGCACAGCTATACACGTGTCCGTTTTTGATAGCTTGTCGTCGTTTACTATAACGAACGTGGATGTAGGTAATTAATTTGGTGGGCCCAGCCTTCAGAACTGGGGAGGGAAGCGCAGCATGAGCCGCCGGATACGCCGCTCGCTTTTTACCTACGCCTCGTATCCAATCATTATCCACATTACAGCTTTAACCTTGCTCTTTACTCTATAATTAATTATCGACTAATACTAATTTGGAATTTCTTTTTCATAGAAGCAGTCAACTATATTTTTCAATAAAATAAGATATTAAAATTTAATTAAATTCATTTATAACTACTATAAAAAATTGAAAATACCCACATAAAATTTGAACATAAAACCTTATATCGAACGAACAATTTTGATTACTCACTTTTACCATTAGGCATTGATAAGGTCATATTGGTAATTTTTTGAGCACACTTATCCATTTCATTCGAGTGTATATTAAAATTAAATAATGTGTTACTAACTAAATAATAAGATCATTGCTATATAGTTCGGCATGTAATGATCAAATTGAAACCTCCCTCACTGAATATGATTAATGACACATATTCACAAATTATTAATACAAAGAGATTTTAAATTGTGAGGTAGTGACAAACAGAAATGGGCCAAATCAGTCGGATATCAACACACTGGTAATTTTTTAGCAATGATGTGTTTGGCTCTTCTCATTATACCTCAAGTTTGATAATTTTCAACAATTAAATTCCTATGAAACTAAAAACTTTTTTTCTTTATTTTTTTTTTGATAAAAAAAGATGTATTGGTATCTCTAAATTAACCAACATATTATTCTTAAGATATTCAGTATGCAACACATCAATATTTTTAGCATACATCTCATGTACAGTGAGGGTACCACCACACGTGAATGCACGAGAGACAAGTACTTTCGAGATGAAAGATGAAAATAGTTTTTACCCAATCCAACTTACAGGAATGGATGAATTAAAGTGTCATATATGTAGTCTCACCTCAAAAATTTTGTAGGTGCTAGCAAAAGACATGATTTTAATTTTCTCAAAATATGCTTATTTGATCCGTATGAATGTCCCCCACACACATACATACGCTGATACGCGTACATCACATAAAATTCTATTGAAAAATCAATTTTATACATACATATATATCAAAAGATTGTGAGTTCAAATTTCACGAATATTGGTGTATGTCTGCTTATAGTACGTAGTTTGTTGCTTTTTTGTCTTGTTTGAACATATTTGTTGATTTAAATTATTAATTTATTCTTTAAATCTGAATGTATTGAATCAATTTTTAAATTAAATATATTGAAAATGAATCACATGATATAGAGAAAACAACATAAATATTTGATCAAACTAATAATTTACACAATTTTGGTAATCTCCCAATGTGGAGGTGGATGCCGATAATTGGCTGCAGTATAAAGTCAAATGATTAACTTTTAAGTGATATATACAACAAAGAAACTTATAATTATAAACAAGTTTTCACAAAAACAACTTATACACATGTGGTGATAGGAAAATATTGATCTTGTAGGTTCAACTCAAGATCTTTGGGCTTGGTTTCACAATATCGAAACCTGCAAAAAATCGTTACCACTCCGAGTCTCCAATATTTAAGTTAGTATATAGATAGAAAAATAGAGTAATGAAATGATAAAAGATCAGAGTATTTAAATTTTCACGTGTGCAAGTATAATAGACAATTACTCCTTTTTGAACTAGGGAGTCCAATATATAGGTGACCTCCTTCAACTGTTAGGAGAGAGTTGGGCTTCCACGGATTCAGGGGAGGAGTTATCCTTTAGCTGCCCGAATCCCTTTTGTTGTGGGAGTGAGAGAGCTTTCTATGATTGAAGATATCCTCTGTAGATAGGAGGATTCACGCTTCTTCTACGAGGTTGTTGGGGGGATGTCTTTTGGCCGAGAGTTTCCGGTCCTTAGGATGCTTAGCTGAAACAGAGCCACATCCTTCCTAAGGTGGCTTAAGGTCGTGTCTGCCACGTGGACTTTCTTTCCCTCGTGGGCAAACATGGATGTCCCTGGGCACCCAGGAAGGGCCTAGCCTCAATTGGGCCTTGAATCCAGATACGAGGTCTTAGGCTTGCACTAGCCAGGAGGTCTGTGCCCTCTCTTCTCTTCACTTGGGTTGCATGGGTTTCTGTCTGAGCCAGTTGATTTTTTAGGGATATCAGTATGTATTTTGTCATATAATAATATTATTCTTATTCTTATTAATATTATTTATTAGAATATATTTATGGAAAAATCAATTAATTACTCAACTCAACTTAGTTCATGATCAACAACAACAATTGGACATTAATTAATTATTTATGAAGGCAATATTGTATTTTGGTCCCATAATTATAATGGGGTGGCAATTTTAATAAAGCCCTGCAATTTGAAATTGCCAAAAATTGCAAATTTAGGATAAAATTGGCAAAAATTGCAAATTTGACCGAAATTTGGCATGTGCACATCATGCTAGCACAAATTTTGGTCAGATTGAATTTTTTGGTGATTTTTTTTCTTATTGTGCCAAATCTTTAAATTGAAATCCCTAATTGTCAATTTGAATTTTAAATGGACTAAAATTGCCACCTATATGGACTAAAATTTAGCACATTAATGACAATATCCTCCCAATATTGCAAATCTCGCTAGAATTTGCATGCACCCCTCACGTAAACCCAAATTCTGACCAAATTGCAAATTTTGGAGTATTTTATTTTTAATGTGCCAATTTTTATAATTACAACACTTAATTGTCAAATTAAATTCCAACGGAACTAAAATTCCACTGTTATGTTACAAGACTAAAATTATAATTTTTTCTGTAGGTGAAGCTATAACATATGGTTAAATATACTTCATATATACTCATATATATGTATGAGGTCAAGAAAATAAGAGTATAAATATTTCCCACTTGCATAACCAAATCATAAATATATTGTGTTAAATTAGGGAAAAATAAATAAAATACGACAAGAAAAAGAAACACAAAACACAAGCAAAAACATATGTATCAAAACGAAATATCATTGGTCTTGAGTATAAAATACGTAAGGAATATGAAGATACTAATCAATCAATTAAATTAATTAAACAAAATAAAATTACAGCCTAAGGCTAATTAGTAATTAGGCTAAGGTACACACAAGTTCAGCATCCATCCGTGAACCGCAAGTAACAGCGTTTCTGCCTTCTGTCAGACTTCGGGATTCATAGTATTATTAAACTTTAACACAACTAATAGAGAAAATTGCAATTTGGTCCCAAACTATATGATGATTTGCAATATTATTCCCATATTTTTTGAAATAATCAATATTAGTTCCACACTTTAGGAAAATATTGTAAAATTAGTCCTATAATAAAAAAATTACAACTTTTAGGACTAACTTTACAACATTTGGGATAAATATTGAGACAAATTTGCGATGTTTTGTTAAAATATGAGACAAATTTTATAATATTTTTTAAAGTGCAGGACTAACATTACTATGATGGGATTAACTTTTTAACATTTTCATAAGATATAAGATTAATATTGGTTATTTCATACAGTATAAAATTAATATTATAAACTACTTTATATTTTGGGATCAAAACTGCAATTTTTTCCAAATAATAAAAGAGAAAACTTTATAGAAAGCGGGGACCGCACTCAACGCCTTTCACAGTGACGCCAGCAATCAAAGTGTACTCACTACGATTCCACGTTTTCTCATTCCTTCCTTCATTTCCCTGTATAAAAACCCTTCCCGTTTCTTGTACACCATTGATCTCAACTCTTCAGCTACGGTACGAATCCCGGCCGCCGGAGAAGCCCTCTTTCCATGGCGGAAGAGTTTCAGGAGTCTGATGTTGTGTTCGGGGAATGCGTTGAGGATGAGGAGAGAGAGAGTAGCTGCTGCAATTTTCCATTGCCGGAATCGAGAAACTACTGCATTAGTAGTAAAGGAAAGAGGAAAAAGCTGAAGGTCATGAACAATAAGAAGAGCTCCGTTCCGGTGAATGTTCCCCGGAATGCGTGGTTCCGTTACGTGGAGTCGGATGATATTGACGGCGGAGAAGGAGAAATGGTGCCGCCGCACGTGATCATAGGGCGGCGCGTGGCGGGGAAGGTGATGGCGTTCTCGGTTTGTACGGGAAAGGGGAGGACTCTGAAGGGGAGGGATTTGAGTGAAGTCCGGAATTCGATTCTCAGGATGACTGGATTTCTTGAAACGTGACTTTCAAAACACAGCTTCATGGATAAGAAGAAGAGTGAAGGAAAGGGGGGGAAAAACTTAACTTAGTAATTTACTTTTTTTGTAATTTGTTTGAAGATCGTAAACAATAATGTATGTTATTGTCGTCGTCGGTTGTAAAAGAAAGGAAAACCATATATTCGTCTGTCTGAAAAGTGCAAGGAAATGGAAGAAAACTAGTTTACACTTCGCAGAATACGTTGTGTTGTATATATCAGTTGTTTTTGAGTTGGGATTTTGTAGTTTTGTGAGGGTTCATTCTGATTCAGACATAGCATGTTGTGGAGATGAGAATCCAGGGTGTTAGATTAGGTTTCTGTTATGTGTTCTATGTAGGTGCAGAAATTTATTGATTTATGATCAAGAATTTGTCCCAAATCTTGATAGAGGCAGCCACAGCTAACGGATATGCCGCCTGGAAACATGCATATCAATAATTAGTGACTAGTCCCATAATGTGGTTTCAAATTAGAATTTGAATTTGTGACCTTAAATGTACATTTGATTCTTACTACATGATCGGGTTGCAACTCAAATATCAAGAAAAGATATTACATAATCATGAAAAAGAGTAAAAATCACTAAAAAGTTTCAGGACCCGCACATTGCCCCATGGGGTTGGGTCACGTAACCCAACCCGAATTGGTGACCCGAATCCTACCCGATGCTGAGTATTCAAGATCTAGACCCTTGAATAGCGGACAACTCAAGCCATCAGATGAATTCACGTGGACCAGGCAAGTACATATATTTGGTCTTATAAATACACCTACCCCACAACATTTGTGGTAAGTTACTCAAGCTATATTCGACCACATTTACTACCTTAAATCGTCATATTGCGAATCTCAACCTACACTGACTTAAGCATCGGAGTGTCTTCGTCGGGGTCACTCCCAACTAGCCTGACGTGCTTTCTTCTTCTTAGGAATACACAAGTTTGGGAACCATACAATCGCTTAGTGAGGTGCTCTCTAGAGATTGTAGATAGCGACCCAAATCACTACAAATGCTGCAATATGAGTAGAAATAGGTATTATGAAATAGTAATGTTTGGTTTACATGACGAGACCCATTCATATTTATATACGGATATTAGTCTATTTTTATTTCAAGTCTTACTGCTGCATGTCATTTGGCCTTTGATATGATTTTTCAATTATTTATATATGAATATTAATTATTCTTACTTCTATAACAACATCTTAATTTCTTGTTTTCTTTTAACACATTGGTACATGAATGATTTTTGAGTATATTTGAAGCTGTTATTCAGAAGTTGCTCTCACTTTTTAATGCGCACTGGAATCCAAATTCGTCTTACCAGGCTTTGGGTATCTAAAGGGATTAGGAATTGGAGCTGATCAAGTTGAATCGTAATCCAATTGGAGTTACGTTCAGATCTAATCAATTAACAAATATCATGTTAGAAAATTTTGTTCTATCCAATAAATAGTACTGTTGAGTGAATAACGTTTCGTGTCCGCGAATGTTAGGAGTTATTGAGAAGTCACGAGGAGCAAGAGCAAGATCTAGATCGAGCAAGCCATGTGCCTAGCAGGAACGAGGGCCTGGACGCCACGTGCA